>CM066328.1:424963576-425290397 GCA_033807585.1 Hydrophis major
CATAAGACTGACTGTTAAATCATACATAGCAAAGGATAATTCAGACAGTTGTTATGACCTACTCCAGTTAGCAGGTTTCAAATTTTTTTATCAACGGTTCTGTGGGCGAGGCTTGGTGGGCGCACTTTGCATGCGGGCAGAGGGTTTGCTACTAACCTCCTCCTGTAATCCTGCACACAAACACATACCGTGTCATCAACAGCTGACATGCGGCAATCCGCACTGGGCACAAACCAGGAAATAAAGATGAGTATAGAGCTGCGACAGGTAGGAGGGCCGAGCTGCTGATCATCAGAGCTAACGGGTTCGCTCACAGATGATCTTAGAACTACCGGTTCAGGCAAACCGGGCCAAACCGGTAGAATACCACCATTGACCTACTCTCCCTGAAGGCAGAAGCAGCAGCAACGGATGGAAACTAACCAAGGAGTGAAGCAAACTAAGGGGGAATTTCCTAACAGTGAGATCAATTAATCAGTGCAATGACATGCCTCCAGTTATGTGGGTGCTCCAACAGTCGAGATTTTTAAGAAGAGATTGGATAACTATTTGTCCAAAATGATACAGGTTGTCCCCAACTTACAACAGTTCATTTACAGTGCATTTCCCAAATGAAAACAGAAATCACTTGTAACTTAGATCTGTGATTGTTCCATATGATTATCCTTTAGAATTCAACTGTTCCAGATCACAATAAGCAAGGTCCTTAGGCAAGATCCTAACAGAGAAGAAATATCTGAACGACAACAAAGACTGGAATTGTGCAATAACTGTCATTCCAGTGATAGCTGGACATTGAGCAAGAGAGAAATAAAATAAAATAAATGCATTTGATTTTATAGGTGCCATGGATCGCATGAAGATATAGATGCCATGGCCTTTCTAGATAAGTTCAGAACCAAATACTGATACTCCTCAACTTATAACGACCATGGGACTGTTGCTCATTGACCATTTCATCACTAAGCAAGGCAGTTGTTAAGTGAGTAGTACCTGATTGTACGACCTTATTTTTGCTATGTTAGTTAAATGAATTACTGCAGCTGTTCAGTAAATCACACTCTCGTTAAACAAATCCAGCTTTCCCCATTGACTTTGTTTGGCCCAGTAGTTAGAATGCAGTATTGCAGACTAATTCTGCCCACTGCTCGGAGTTCGATCCTGACCGGCTCAAGGTTGAATCAGCCTTCCGTCCTTCCGAGGTGGGTAAAATGAGAACCCTTATTGTTGGGGACAATATGCTGACTCTGTAAACTGTTTAGAGAGAGCTGTAAAGCATTATGACGCGCGGTACAGAAGTCTAAATAGCAATAGCACTTAGACTTATATACCACTACTCAGTGCTTCACAGCCCTCTCAAAGCGGTTTACAGAGTCAGCCTCTCGCCCCCAACAATCAAGGTCCTCGTTTTACCCACCTTGGAAGGATGGAAGGCTGAGTCAACCTTGAGCCTGGTGGGATTTGATCTGCCAAATTGCAATGGGAGTAGCTTGCAGTACTGCACTCCCATAAATAAATAACAAATAAATAGCATAAATAAATGCTATTGCTATTGCAGGCTAACTCTGTCCACTACCAGGAGTTTGATCATGACTGGCTCAAGATTGACTCAGCCTTCCATCCTTTGTGTCAGCCTCGGAAGACATGTTCGCCTCTGAGTTTATTGGTTTAGAGTTGGTTAGTTGGAACACTGACATTTGGAAGATTGGTCAAATGAGGACCTAGATTGTTGGGGGAAATAAGCTGATTTTTTTTTAACTTCCTCAGAGAGGGCTGTAAAGCAGAAGTCCCCAATCTTCCAGGTTTTGTGGACTAGCAGTGGGGGAGGGGATGGTTTCAGGCCACGCAACTGGCAGGCATAGGCGCTCGCAGCTTCATTTGTGTGAGTGGGGGACGCTTGAATTTACACGTGCAGCTCCATTTGCACACCTGCCGTTCGCACAAGTACAGCTGCATGGATAAGCACACTCGCCCTCCACTTGCACTGCTCGGTTCCAAATAGGGGGCAGCCCAATACCAGGTTATAGTAAAACACTGTGGAGCGGGTATATAAGTGCTATTGCTATCGTTGGAAGCTGGTTGAGAAGATTACATGACCCCAGGATGTTGCAACCATCATAAATACATGCTTGTCTTTGCCAAGTGCTGGATTTTGATCATATGACCATGGGGATGTTGCAATAGTTATAAGTGTGAGGATCAGTTGTAAATCACTTTTTTCCAGTGCTGTCAGAACTTCGAACAGCGACTAAAAGGATGACTGTAAGTCAAGTGGGACCTGATAGCGCCCTGTGGGACCTGATAGCGCCCTGTGTGATGACCCGGGGCGTGGCACAAAGGCAACACAGCCAAATAAGCAATAAGAGTCTCTTTATTATCTCCAACTTTGCTCCCAATGTCCAGGTTATGTTCGGCTGGAGAAAAACTCTCCCTGGAACAGCCTTTGACTGGAGAAAATTCAGTCCAAACCAAGGTACACACAAACTGTAACTTAAAATCCAAACAAACCAAGCTGAAGTAATTAGCTTGACAGGGCAGGAGAAGGAAGTTCAGACTTCAAAGCACGGCAAAACTCAACAGTTGGGAAGATGACAGGAACCCAGATAAGCCACAATACAAGATAAATTCACGTTTGTTCCCAACAGCTTGCTGCACACAGCTGGCCTTTTTTTATACATCGTGTTCCCAGCTACAGCTAATGAAGAGAATCAGGGCCCTTTCCTCCCCTCTAAGCCAACCCATGTTGCTCTCTTCTCTGTTGCTCCCTGCGTGCCCTCGGATGAAGAGTGGGTGGGCCTGGGTCTTCCTCTGAATTCCCTCTCCCTTATTCTACCTCTCCCCTGTTCTGCCCAGCTGGACTTTGCCCTTCCCCAGTTTCTTCCACAGCCAACTGAGCCACACTCCTACTCCCTGTCAGCTGTTCAGCTTCCTCCTCCGAGTCAGATTCCGACAGGAGCATGACACTCTTGAGGCAATCAGCAGCAGTAGAAGCTCATATAATTTGGGCTTGTGCTACAAGTGGATTCCGAATTTGAAAAAAACAACAACTGGGATTGGAGGATTTGGAAGGGGAGACAAACAGATCAGGTAGGCCGATTGGATTTGAGAAGATCCCTGGAAAATCCTGAAAGAGCCGCTGAATATTACTAGTCCTGGGTGGGGATCCAGTTTGAAAGAGAAAAGTCAATCTGGAGCATGTATGGACATGCATATCCAACCCATTGGCTTTCCATGTAACTTAAACACGTTTTCCTTCAGGAGCTCACAAACAGCTGAGCTTCGTTAACAGCAGATGTTCCACGGACACCCACTAACACTGAATCACCTTTTAATCTGGATCTCAGCACAGGGCCACAAAAGGTTGCACTGACTTCATCAGACGTGAGGCAAGGGTGACAGATCATTGTCAAGAAACAAAACCAAAACTTGTGAGCACTCCATTTGACAAATCTGAGACCTCAATCCCATTAGCTTGTTCCAGAATCTCATCTGTATGGTTTGATGGGATTCTGGTTTCCAGACCCCCCTCAGCTTTGTTGTACAGGTAAATTTCAGCTTGTATAACCATTTAGGAAAAGCATTCTGCTTATGGCAGAATTACTTGCACCAGCTTTACAAAGGGAGACCCGAGAGATCCTGCTAGAAATTGACGAGGCCTATAGAGTTCAAATGAGCTACGCTCGAGGTAACAAGTTACGGAGGGAAGTCCACATGCGATTTGCCAGGAAAACAAGTACCTGACATAATATACAAGATAACACAGGTCTATAAAGATAAAGAAGGACAAACTCTGAAGCAGGTTCCCAAGAAGATGTGCGAACAGAGAAAAGACTATAAGTTTTTAGCAACACAACTCATCCAGAAGAACATAAAGTTTCGATGGTTAATTCCAGAAGGTTTGTTGGTAACGTGGCAGGAAAAGAGGATCAGGATAGATAACTTAGACAAGGCGCAAGATTTCTATGAGCAGATTGGAGGAACAGAAGAAGAAAGCTGTGGTAGAGAAGAGCTGGAGACAGAAAGCCAAGAAGAACAACAGCAAGATACAGGAGGCCTAGAACAAGAAGGAGAGAACGAGGAGGAGACTGAAGGAAGAAGATTAAGAACATGCCTGCAAAAAGAGACTAGAATTAACAGAAGACAAGATAATATCCCACAAGTAGAAAGACGGAAATGGAAATGAAGCTATTATCATTAAACATAAATGGTCTAAATTCACCCATGAAAAGGAAACAGATACTATCTAGATTAGCCAAACAGAAATTAGAAATAGTATGCCTGCAAGAAGTCCATATTAAAAAACAATTCTGGAAATGTTTAGAATATCCTAAATTAGGAAGGTTATTTGTAGCTCTGGCAGATCAAAAACAAAAAAAAAAAGGGATAGCAGTATATGTTAAAAAAAGGACAGCTTTAAAAATGTGATTTATGATCAGTCCTCCCACTAACAATCATGGGAAAGTTCCTGTGGGTCACATCATCAAAATTAGAGCACTTGGCAACCACAGGTATTTATGATAGTTATACTGTTCTGGGGATCACTTGATCACCAGGTGATCTTCTCAGCTAGCTTCTGACAAGGGAAGTGAATGGGGAAGTTGGGTTTGCTTAATGACCATGCCAGTCATTTAACAATGATGGTTCAAAAAAAGGTCATAAAATCGAGTGGAACTCACTTAAAAGCCACCACACTTAGTAACAGAAGTTCTGATCCCACTTGTTGTAAGTTGAAGACTACCTGTAATGTTCTATTACACAGGTCTCCAAACTTGGCAGTTTTAAGACTTGTGGACTTCCAGTTCCCAGAAGTCCACAAGTCTTAAAGTTGCCAAGTTTGGGGACCCCCGTTCTATTATTTCACGTTTAAGTTTTGTCCTGTGAAATCACAAAATCAGAATGGGCAGCTGTTCTATAAATAAAAACAAGCAAATATTGCCACCTGATTAACAAGCATTTGAACTGTTATTTACTGCCCTCAACTGAGCCTTCAGACATCTAGGAACAATCCCACAGGCCTACTTTACAGGGGTGTCATATGGATTAGGTAACATTCCGCTGTTGAAAAGGATGATGATGATGTGGGACGGAGCAAGAGAAATATGTAGTGGTTGCTGGATTTCTTCCACATCCTGCTGAACTCTACAGGGAGTCACCAATTTACAACAGTTCATTTAGTGACCATTCGAAGTTAACAACGGCACTGAAAAACGGGACTTATGACCGTTTTTCACACTTAAGACCATTGCCGCATCCCCAATAGTCAAAATTCCTGATCAAAATTCAGACATGTGGCAACTGACCCATTTTGCAGTGTCCCGGAGTCATGTGATCTGCTTTCTCGACCTTCCCACCAGCCAAAGCCAATGGGGAAGCCCTTGCACTTCACAAAACCCTGCCAGTAACTTGAGGGCTGCAGTGATAGGTCGCAAAGGAGGGCGAAATTCACTTAACAACTGTCTCACTTAGCAACAGAAATATTCGGGCCTGAGCCGTGGTCGCAAGTCAAGGACTACCTGTAACGAGGGGAAGCCCTGTCTCCTTCCCAAGGACGCTTTCTGAGCCAGATGCCGACGAAGTCACCGACCGGGACTCCAGCCCATCTCCCGGTTCCCCGCTCGCAGCTTCCACCCACCCACCCGCTCGGCCGCGCCACGCCGCGCTTGCCGGCCTCGCTTGCTTTCCCCGCTCTGCTCGAGCAGGGGGTTGGACTAGAAGATCTCCAAGGTCCCTCTCCAATTCGGTTCTTTTGTCCTTGTCCAGCAAAGCCCCCGGCGGCGCGCCAGGTGCGCTCGCCCACCCGGGTTTCCTCCCTTAAGCTTATAAGGCGCAGGAGCCAGCCGGGCGCCTTCCAGCGGATGCCGCTGCTGGCGTTCCCCATGGTCCGGGGAAAGCGGCCTCAACCCCCGCGCCCCACACTGCCTCCCGGCCCTTCCAAACCGCGGGGATCCGAATGGCCAGTGGTTGCTCCGGCCGAGCCCGGCTAGAAGGGGATCTCTGGCTCCGAAAGGCCCGCTCCGGAGCCTCCGCGTGGGCTCGGCGGTGCGCAGCAGGCGAACGAAGGGGCGGGCGGGCGGGCGCGGCGCGACGCGATCGGCGGAGCCGGGAGCGCACAAAGCCAGCTGGCCGGCCGGGGGCTTCAGCCTGGTCCGGGGGAGGGCCCCGCTCGGCCAGGCGGCCGGCCGGCCGGTCGGAACAGCAGGCAGCGGGGATAGGACGAGCGATCTCGGAGCTGCCAGGCTGGAGGAATCCTCTGCCCGCCCTCCCCCGCCTCAGCCCTGTTAGTTTAACCTACGTTAGTTTCCTCAAGTTGGGCCCCTTCCTCCTGCTCCGTCCTCCGTCTGAAAAGCTCCCCGCCAGTGCCGAAGCCGATCCGTCCCTTCAAGCCGGGTTGAAGGCGAAGGAGGAGGCGGAGGTAGCTGCGCGCTCGGAGCCCCGTTGCAGCCACACCGGAGCGGAACGTATAAGGCCGGACTGGCTGGGTCTCCCCTTGCCTTTCCCCTCCCTTCTCCCCCCACCCTTTTCCCAGCCTAGCGGCCGAGGGTTTGAAATGCAGCTCCAGCACACACAAACATACCACACACCCCGTGGGAAGGGTGGCCCGGCTTCGAGTGACACGGATTTAGGAGGAAGGGACGAGGGTGGGTGGGTTAGAGGTTGCCCAGGCGATCGGGAGAGGAAGGGGCGTGAGGGGGTGGGAGCTGAGGGAGAAGCCACCGTTCTTGGGCTGGATTCGGTCAGCTCATCCTGGTGGTGGGAGTTGGGAGGGGCCGTAGAGGTCATCTAGTCCCACCCCTTTCCCAGTGCAAGATCCATGATTAGAGTAGGTTTGGATTTGTGGACTTCAATTCCCAGCAGGGAATTCTGGAAGCTGAAGTCCGCAAGCCTTTGAAGAGATGATTTGCCCCGCTGAGAGCTAGGTAGGCAGCATCTACATTTCATAAATGAAAATCTGAGGAAACATAATGACGCTATAGTATGAATATTTTCTCCTCCGGATCACAAAATGGTAGTGAAATAAACTGGTATATCCCTCAGATTTCTTTCAGGTAAATTGTGAGGCGTGCTTGGGTTTGGTTGATTTTTAACCCACCTTTATTACTTTTATAAGTAACTCACAGTGGCAAAGATACCTAATTCTCTTTCCTCGTTTCCCCACAACCCTGTGAGGTACATTGGGCTGAGAGTGACTGGCCCAAGATCACTCGGCCATTTTTCACACCTAAGGTAAGATTGGGACTCACCGATTCCTGGTGATTGGCCCAAAGTCACCTAGCTGGCTTTCATGCCTAAAGTGGGAGTAAACACATAGTATCCTTGTTTCTAAGCCAGTATTTTAATCATCAAATCCCCCTTTTAATAACTTTTCAAGGTTTTTCTTTTCCTTTTATAAGGTTGAGTGGGAAGAGGTCACTTTTCAAAGGTGTGAAATTTTTTGGAGATACAGCCCATATTATAGTGCTTCTGAATCTGTTTCTTTACCCGACTCCACCCCTCTTCTCTTCCCCACCTGCAGAATTGGCTGGGAATTACTGTGAAGTATTCCTTTCTTACTTCAGTGTACTTCTGGGCAGTTCATAGATTAAAACAAATAACAAAAAAAACCCCCACCACCACTACAATAAAAGCAGCTGCACTGAGACAAGATAAACTGTAAAATGCACATGTAATGAGTCTTTGCAGCACCCTGGCCCATACTTGTAGACAGAGCCAGATCTTTCTAGCCCTAGCTTAAATATAAGCAGGGTGGGGCCATATATATATAAAGGAGGCAGCCTTTTCATAGGGAAGGCACTGCAACAGCCCAGGACATCTTTTCTGGATCCTATGGCTATTGTTTTATTCTTGAGGCCAGAATGACACCAAATTTGGTGCATTACCACCTTCAAGGCAGGAGGCTCCTTTTCATATCACCTGAATCCAACCATACAGCCCCAGTTGCCCTCCCCGCAAATAGCCAGCCATGATATGGATCTAGCCCACAAGTGGTAGGTTTCATATTGCCCAAAACATGATCCAGTTCCATGAGTTCCACCAACTCAAAAGAATCCCCAAATAAAATGCAAGGTCACCTCTGTTGGTTCTGCTTAAGTAGTATCTACACCAGAGCAGACAAAAGAAACCCACAAATTTGTCCAGTTGGTCTACAAGTGTCTTGTCCCTAACAAACGTTATCACACACACACACACAGAGAGAGAGAGAGAGAGAGAGATTTCTCTAGTGTTATCAGGAAGACATTATGTCTTGCATGTCTGTTCTGAAGCAAATCCTAGGTGGGTTAGAAAACCTTGCTACAAATCTGTCTGTGGAGATTCTGTCATCCAGGTCAGAGCTGAAGAAGCTTCCTGGATGAGAAGCGAAATGTCTTCAAAAACAAAACAAACCAAAAGTCCAGTTGCCTCTTGAAAAAAGCACCTTTGGGACGTCTACAGATCGTCCCTGACTTAAAACCATTCTCTTAGCGACCATTCAAAATTAAAACACTGAAAAAACTGTCCTCTCACAACCATCACAGCATCCCACAATTTGGGTGCTTGTCAAACGGCATGTAATTATGACTTGTTTTATTTATTTGTATCCCACCTTTATTATTGTTTACAAATCACTCAAGGCACAAACATATCTAGCACTTTCCTCCTCCTACTTTCCCTACAACAACTCTGTGAGGTGGGTTGGGCTGAGTGTGACTGGACCAAAGTCACACTCACTGGCTGTTGGAGTATTCCAGAGTCACCTGACCACCCTTTGCAACCTTCCCAGCTGACTTAATGACAAGCAAACTCAGGAAATCAAATTCACTTAACAACTACATGATTCGCCTAACTGCAATGATTCACTTAACAACCATAGGACATGACTCATTTAATAACCATCTCTCTTAGCAATGGAAATTCTAGCCCCACTCGTCACTACCTGTATTTCTCAATGAAAGCTACCCTGAGTCTTGGCCACAAGCTAGAGACACTTTTTGCCCTCAGTATCGTTATAAAATCTATATCCATCATCTCCTCAAAATAGCTTACAGAAACTAACAATACAAATGGAAGATCATTAGGATTAAAATGAAGGGCAACCTCAAGACTGAGGCAATTCAAAAATCAGTTCTAACTAAGGATGATAGAGATGGGGTTTGCCATTTTCTGACAAACTGAAGAAAAAAAGTCAAATATTACTTTTAGGATTGGTTTTTTACTGCCTGGAAACTGCACTAGGTTTGCTTCCATGTCAGACAGGAGAGAATCTGGTAGTACAATCATCAAAAGGCCTTGTTGATCTATATAACTTGCATTTTTTTAGTGAGAAGAGACCATTTCACAAACAGTTTTTTAAAAAATTATTAAATATACATGCTGTCTGTCTTACTATCTAGTAATTGCTATAGTGTATTTGCATACCAAATCATAAATGGTTTTTTTTTTAAATCATCATTGTTGAACTTGGAAAAATTTTCAGTGTTCCTTGATTTGGAAATAAATTTATACTCGCTGCTATCAGAAAGATCAAAAACTTTGGGGAAAGTCTGCAGCCAAAGGATCCACATCCCACTTTTTCTTCTCATGGGTAAGCAAGTGTGGCTTCACAACTACTGAGGAAGACTTGTTGTGTGGATTCCTTGAGTGATATTGCTAGCAAAGCTCAAAAGACACCCAAGTTTTTTAACCACACAATGGTTTGTATAAAACACCAAGCCATAATTGCTTTACAAATTAGCTATTACACAATAGGTCAGTCCATAACAGGTTGTGCAAACACATCCTACAAGCATTAAATAGCCACTCAGGGCAAGAATGTTTTCATCATATGCTTCATTAATAGTGCCTAGCTGTGTTCATACACAGACCGCAAATCAGCCACCCATTGCAGCATAGCATAGCCTGTTTTATTTGGTTTTTATTTGTTGCCTTACAGGTCAAGGCCAAAGCAGTAGTGTAGCTTTCCGTGTGAACTCAGTTTGTGAGGTTAATTTATGTTTCATTGTGTTGAAGGAATCCAGGAAATTGGGTTGGGATTTGCATCTGCAGGAATCTAAGGAAATCAGGATATAACTATGTTATTACATTGTACCAAAAAATCCTTTATCCCAATATTCTTAGGCCAGCTCTGCATTGGTTTACCTGCTCAATGAAAAATAATAAGAGTTAAGGAAAAAAAAAGACTGGATTCATTTTGCATTTTGTAAAAAGACAAGTAGCCTTGCTTAGTAACCATTGAAAGTTATGACAGACCTCAACAGAGCTACTTATGACCCAATTCCAGGGTCTCAATGGTGGCCCCTCCCTTGCAGTCAGTCACGACTGCATCTGGGTACTTGGCAACAAATTCGCATTTACGACCCTTTGCAGTGTCCTGGGGTCATGTGCCCACTATTTTTGCCGGGGTGGGGTGGGGGTGGGGGGTTGCCAGTTTTTGTTTCTAGTTTCCAGCAAAAAACCTCCCAGAGTAAAAAAGATGTTTTATAACCAATAATGCAAAACAGTCATAAAATCCAGCAGTTACAGTGACCCACTTAATAGTGATTGATGACTGTAATTCTCAGCCAAATTCCAGCTGTTAAGTTGAGAACCACAGGTACCTGTACTGATAATTCTCCCAATGGACAAACCACTCCTGGCATGCAGAAAGTTCAGGATTCTAATCCTGAAATTAGGGTCTGGCACTCATGATTGATCTGCTCATCTTTATCAAGCAAATTCACTACATTTGGCATCTCAGATCTGCCATTTGATTTCTCAAGACCACTGTTGACAGGAAAGCAAGATTCCCATTTTGGAGTCTCTGCAGCATCCTTAGTTAACTGGAAAAGCAACAGCTATGGAGAAACGCTCTTCTCAATGACACACCGTCATTGTTTGAGCCATTCTGAAGAATTATTTAGTTCTCTCTAGTTTCTTAACATGTATACCACATTATAAAGTCTGTTGTATAGATGCCTGACTTAATACGATTTACTCCCAAGTGTAACTGGAAGTTGTATAGCTTGCTTAACCAGGGCAGTGGATGCCATTCAGTGAACATCTAAACGTGACCAGTGTCAAACCGGTCTATGAGGAAGGGAGCTGCTTAGCTTATTGTACAACCCTTCGTAGGTGGGAGTCTCCAAAATGGATTAATTCAGTAACTATGTTTTTCACTTTGGACAGATGACAGAACAGAGTTGGAAGGGACTTTGGAGGTCTTCTAGTCCAGAGGTCTCCAACCTTGGCAACTTTAAGACTTGTGGATTTCAACTCCCAGAATTCCTGAGCTAACATGACTGGAGGAGGAATTCTGGGAGTTCAAGTCCACAAGTCTTAAAGTTGTCAAGGTTGGAAACCCGTTCTAGTCCAACCCATATCTCAAGCAGAGATTCTACTATTTCAGACAAACGGTGTCCAGTCTCTTCTTTAAAGCTTCCAGTGTTGGAGCACTCGTAACTTCTGAAGGCAAGTCATTCCACTGGTTAATTGTTCTGTTAGGAAATTTCTCCTTTGTTCTAGGTCGCTTTTTTCCTTGTTTAGTTTCCATCCATTGTTTACAAATAGTTTTACAAATAATTTACAATTAGATCAACTTGTACTGTAAAGCCAGGCAATGTTAATGCTTGTGCAGATGTGTTGGTGCCTGCTGTCCTCAACACTCTTAACTTGATCACTTGGGCTGATAAGCAATGGGAACTGTAGTCCCAACACATTTGGATTGTATTACTCAAGGATGATTGAGATACACTCCATATAGCAATTTGCTCCATGTAGTAGCAATCTACTACAGGGAGGGCACAATCTTCCAGGAATTTCTTACGTAAGACCCTGACATTTGTATATGGAAGTCTTATTTACCTATGACTTCAAATGGAATTGTTTCATTCACATCATGAATTGCCATGCCTTACATTATTACTCTGAATTCTTTTTTGCTAATTAGCTAGTCAGTCATTTCTCTTTTGCATCTGTATCCTCATAGTATCCCATTTGTTGAGTTTCAAACCTTCTCTTTTTGAGTTTTCATTCACTGTATTATTTAAAAGATGCATTAAGGCATTTCATGATTTGCTTAGTGCTAATTATTTTTATCATTTCAAACTGGCTTTGAAGCAGATGTAGTCCAGATTTGCTGGCCTATTTATCGATCTTCCTTGGAAATAAGCTGTAGTCAAAAATAGATACAATCAATGTACACAGTGATAAATGTTGAAAAAAGCATCCCAAAATATAAAAGCTAGGCTTGGTCATCACATAAAACTGTTTTAAAATTTGACCTGAAATGAATATTTAAATGTATTCTCACCAGCAGTACTTCGAGTACTTTAAGCTGTGGGTTTCTCAAACAGATCCATTAAAGCACAGTCAATGTACATACTTACAAATTGTAGCTCCAAGTCCTTTGCATCTGTTTTCTCTATGGATTGGGATAAAAACTGTACATATTTAACACAATAATTATGCCCTCTATCCACAAAACATATCCTTATGGAGTACTTCAGGAACACATTTCAAATGTAGGAAGCTTTAAGAGTCAACCAAGAAGCAGGGTAGCCATTTGCAGACTCTACAGGGTAATGCACCAACTCAACTACAAAGTCTCTACATTTCTGTTTATTGAGACAAACTAATTAAAAGGCACAAACATGGGGCGTATGTTTACATGACATTATAACAAACATATACATTAAAAGTGTAGGAATGTGTTCTTTTTGCTACACAAGAAGTTCCTAAGCTTTTATATATACAAAAGTTGTACAATTTGATGTCCTAAGGTACAAAAGTTCATTTATAAAATTATTTTACACTAAATTCTATTATTTTCCCCCATTTTTACTATGTAGTCCAAGCCCCTAGAACCATTTTCACATAATCTGGACATCTGTCTACCCCAGACGTTTGCCTCAGAAATACGAAATGTTGCTTTTACACTGACACGATGGGTATAAACACAAAAACAGCAGACTTCCACCCTCTCAGGCTTGCCAGCATCCCATTTTTTAAAAAATGAAAATATTGATTGCTATTGGATTGGCATCCTTGCTCTGAGTTTCTCAGAAAGCCTCTCACTTTTTCCCTTCCAATTATTTTTTATACTGTCTTGGCTATAGGGTACGTCTTTAAAAACAAAGATTAAAAAGTGACTGTGACATGATAGCCTAAAAAAATTGCTTCCCTAGATTTTCCATCCTACTTTATGTACAGATAAAATAAAGGATGTATTCTTGGGTATTTTAATGGGACTGCTTGGCAGGGAGGGAGAGGATTTCCCTTCACTGGATAGGTCAGTTAATGGAAAACCTCCACAAATCAATAACTATTTGTTAACACAATTAACTAAAAGTACAAATGATGGTTCTTGCTTCTTCTGCAAATATTTACAAAGTCAAAGAAATCTGCACAACACTTGATTAAAGGGGGAACAAAAAAGGTAAAAAAATGAAACACAAAATAATGAGATGCACTCTCTTGGCTTGTCCTGAAGGGGCATCCTAACTAGTTAGTGGTTAGAATAAAAACTGTATACCATTTTATAATATAAGACAAAAAAAAAAAACTTTCAGCGAACAACACCTGCTCTCTTGTCACATCAGCAGGTTCTGCTTGAGAGAGTGAGAGCAGACACATGTTCTACCCAGCACTTCCACAGTCTTCAAGCTTAAAGCCATTTTTCCATGTTTCAAAGCTCACTGTATGCTCTCCATAATAAAGAGTCCCAGCTGGATTTCGACTAGAGACCGCATTCACGTAGATTTCAAATCCTATTCTACCAGCAACAGCTGTTCCTTGCCAAACATGAAACAGTTCTCTCTCTTTTTTTTTTTTAATATGCTGACTATTAGGTTATATTCCCTTAGGGTAATATGTCACTTACTATTTACATTTCCAAAATACCAGGTCATAATCCCTATTGTTATTTAGAAGTTAGAATGATAAAAGTTACCATATGCTTTGCATATCAGAGTTGGTATCACTTTTCCCATAGGGAATTCGGCCTGAAATCATCATATTCCCAAAAGGTAAAATGCATAATTACTTAAATGCATTTTTTAAAAAATAGGACCATGAAATGTATTTACTTAAAAAAAAAACCGCTACAATACTTTCTCAATCAGAGAGTCACAGAGCTGGCCAGTTAGTGATTCATCTCCACACTGTAGTTGTGGAAATCTCCATATATGGAGCCTTCTAGTGTTTAGATAAAGAGGTTTTTTTTTTTTTTTTTTCATTTACAATATCCTCAGTTATCAATAATGATAACTTTTCAAAACGTTTAGAAACTGGGCTCAGTTCTCATCTGATCTTCAAACATCATTGCCAGTTTAAAGGAAAAAAAAAAGACCCAGAAATAAGTCAACAGCCAGTCAACCGAAGGATCTGATTATGGTGTTTTTCCCTTTAAACTGGAGCATGATTTTTTTGCATCAAATGAATTAGCCTGGTTTCATTACTATGAACTTAAAAAAGGTTAATTGCCCTTAAGGACTTGTTTTCTATTCTTCTTTTTAATACTGCATGAAGTTTTTGCTCTAGATTTTTTTTTTTTTACCAGGGGGGAGAAGTTGGCAATGCCTGGGGAAGGAAAGGCATGCTTTCCACAGGTCTCATGGCTATATTTAAAGGGCCAGCTAAAGTCATTGGTGTTGGGAGATTCATTGGTGAGGTGATAGTGACTGGATGTGCGATGTTCACTGGAGCAGTGACTGGAGTTGGTAAATTGACAGGTGTGGTGAGTGTTAACGGAGAAGTCATGGACAAAGGGCTGGTTATGGTAACAGGGTGGCCTAAGCTCATTGGGCTGGAGATGTTAACCGCGCTCGAAACATTGGCTGGGCTTCTCATATTCATTGCAGCAGCCACAGTGACTGGGTTGGTGATCGTCCCAGATGCCACCGAGGAGGTTATGTTGAAGGGAGTAGAGAGAGTCACAGGCGTAGGGGCAGCAGTGGACGTTTGGCACAAGTTGGCAGCTTCTAGAAAACAAGAGAAGAGATGACACCAAAGTTGTGGCTTTACAAATGGACAGAGCAGAGAAGATTCTGAAACACCAATGGGACAGTCCTTAGAATAAATTTTGATGCAAGCTTTTTCAATGCCAGTCAGCCTTCTCTTATCTACAAACCCCTTTCCCACTGGACCTTTCCAACTCTAGCCCATTTTGCTGACAGCTTATGTCACAATAGCAAAAACATACAAATCACAATGCAAGATGTCTATCAGCAATTAAGGGCTTGCAGACAAGTTAATAAGCCTGTGCCTCATGTATTCTGGTAAACTGGCAAACTACTTTTTTTTAACAGCAATGAATATATTATGTGTTTTAATAGTTTCTTTCATTATACAATAACAAATATTCTCAAGCAGAATACTCAGAAATGCAATTATTAAACACTAATTCTACAACCTATAATATCTTCAGTCATGCAATTCATCTGTGTTCAAGACATCTGGCAATTTTTAGTAATAAAAAGAGGGGGATTTGTTCATTAAAGCAGCACAGTATTAGCAGAAAGTCCTCTGAAGAGGAATATTATAAGTAGAGAGAGTGTACATACCGAATGGTACGTACTCTATAGCCTTCTCAAAGTTGTACTGACATTCTGTGAAGGTTTTAAAAAGTCATTATTAGGGACCGATACACAAAGCTAATTTTCACTATTACCTGATTATTTCATTTTAAAATAAATTTAACCACAACTTGTGGAATCATTCAATCAGTGTAGTATTTTAGTTATTGTAAAACCCCAGTCAATAAGATGAGTGCATCAAACCCCACCAGTCAGGTAGTTTTTGCCTTAATGATTAAGAATGGATTCCCTGCTGTAACACCAAGGGCACTCTGCCACTATTTGAGCTAGAGAGAACTGGAAAAGTTAGCTACTTTTATATATCAGCACCACCTGCTGGCTATCAATAGAATACTTGTGTTCCCATGGAGTTGGAAAAAGAACTTCTGGTATTGGGAAAACCAGTGGCAATTGGGAATCTCAGCTTAAACCAATAAACAGACATAAAAGCCACTCATGTCAATTTGGGGTACACCAGATGGCATTTACTATGTTGCAACAACATGGTTTTCGCGAGAGGCCTAGGCTACTGACTCCAGTGCATGTAAGAGAGCCGGACGTATTTACAAAGACCAAGAGAATGCAGGTGGTGCAATGCAAGGGAAGGACCTGGGGTGCTTCTTTTTGTGCCAAGCATGTTCAGTATGGAAACTGCAACCTTGTACCCCAAAATACTTCAAAGTGGGAGAGCTGAAAGTCCAGCCTTACAATACAAGCTAAATAAATGTATCTGACCCTACCTTGCTTGACTGAAGTTGGCCTCAGAGTCTGTTGACTTTCTGTAATCAAAATTGGGAGGTGGAGGAAAGGTGTTGCAATTAAGCCATTCAATGATACATAATTCTAGTTTTCCCTTTCCCATAACATCATACAGACTGTATTTGAGCATGTGCACGATTAAAAGGTCTCGCTCTAAAATTCTGTCATGGTGTCAGGTGTTTATGTCTGGCGTGATTTAAAAGCTATATTCACAGTCAACTAAATCAAGTTACCAAATTAACCCATTTTCTAAATTGGCTCCATAATGAATGAGCAGTTAGGCAAACATAGACACACACAAAACTTTTCAAAATAAACATTAACTGAGCTTCGCAATTGTGCATGCAACCAAGATCTGACTTGGTTATGTATGCTACGAGACTGATTGTATGAGAAGATCAATGCCGCATAGTTCTTTCAAGCCTGACCTGCACGTTCTCTCCATTGGTTGTTCCAAACCGAAATTATTTTTGCTGTCACAATGCCAGAGCAGACTCTTTATTTTTCACTACCAAGTTCTGGGTTGTTATGCATGTGTGAGCATATATAATGGTACTCTATATAGTAACTCAAAACCAGGACGTAAAATTCATTTCACATTACTGTACATGAGGGGGAAAGGGTGTGCTGAAATAATTTTATTTGAAAGCAAGATGGAAAGCAACAGGGTATATCAGCTTCAAGATGCCAAACATCTTCTCCGTGTGCCAGGAAGCAAAAGCAAGGAAAGCAATCAGATTTATTGCTTTTGAGCAATCTGTGCTGCAACTGGTCTCTGCTTTAGCCTTTCAGCTCTACTTTCAGAGGTAAAGCAATTGTTGCATTTTACCGTACAGCTATGTGGTGTAGCCATCAGGTTGCTGGATTGGACTTGTTCAAGTCACCCACAACTGTTAGTTCACTGGATGACTTTGTACCAGCTCTTATCTCGGTTGGAGGAGAGAGCGCTATATATGCTGCCCTGATCTCCTTGTGAAAAGGTACGATATCAATTCAACAGGTAAGACTGCTGAGCCTTCCACTCAAGAGAATCAGAATCTACGCAAATAATGCCCCTTCTGCTTCCCAATATCCTTTTGCTCTCTTCATGCACCCTCCCCATTAGGATTTCTTCAGTGATTACCTGTCTCTCATTTTCAGACATTACACAAATGCTTATTCTACAACTACGTAAAAGAACATTTCTCATATGTGGCTGGGTTTTGATCTATCTTGAGGAATGATGACTGCCAATCACCTGCAGGATCCCTGGCTCTCTTCCACCACCAGCATTTTTCTCCTTTAAAAAGGGGTTTTTTTTATAGCTCAGGGCTGAACTGTGGGATCCTGGGTGCTTTTCTGAGCTCTGTTACAGTCTAATATTCATGATGTTACCTAGTTTGGTAATTAAATGTCTGCAAGAAAGCAACCAAGCTCAGAGAGCACCAAACCTCCCACTTTTTTTCCTTTTTAAGTTGAAAGTATGGTCTGCTACTCGGGAGCTTAGTATTCTGTAGGTCAGCTCTACCTCACGCTCCAATGCCAGCTCCCTGAAAATTGCTGTTTTGTGCATGCAGAGTTCTATATAAAAAAGGGACCAAGCTCCTGAAACTCATAATATGCATCAGCAATAGAATGAAAAAAACACATTTAGAGGAATTAAGATTTATAGGTAATTTGAAAAATGAATGGAAATTCTTATAATTCAGCATGGTGCATCATATGTACTGAAGAAAACTGGATCTGAACTGCAAAAATCCAGGCCAGAGCTCAACAGATGGCTATGGTCCAGTTACATTCTCAGTTCAAATGTGCAACACAAATAAGCCATAAGAGCAGGGGTATATGTCTGTGGGTGCTCTAAAGATTGCCACATGGATGGGATTCATTAACTGATGCTGGATTCAGAAATCTCAACTTTTTTTACAAAGCATTCAGGGAAGACTAAGCAAGGAATATATTCAAATCTATTCATGAAAGTTTATTGTAGCTTCTTCAAAACTCTAACTTTCAAGGGAAGGGGCGAGTTGTGCAGGGAAGAAAAGCCAGACAGTTCATTCTGAATTCACATTTTCTCATCATATTTAACATAAACATATTGAGCTCAGTAATCCTTCCATATAACTCCTAAACCAGTATGGTTTAAGACTAGTAAAACAACAAGTCCATCGACTTGTAAAAAAGTAAAAACAAGGCACCTAATTCAAAGGGTGGAAAATGCTACAGATCTCTAATCTGCATAGTAGACATTGGATATATACTACTATGCTTGCTTCGAGATTCGTTGCAATGAAAGGTGGTATCAATTTAAAATAATATAATAAAGATAAATGCTATTTTAAACACTGAATTAGATACCTATGCAAAAATGGCTATAGCAACAAAAAACTGCTTATTTTATGTAAGCCATCAAAACACATATAATTCTCCCCTTCCCTTGATATGGAGAGAACAAAAACACACATACGTTCACACACAATTCCATGTGAAATTCTAGTTCTTTCAAATTCTAACTGCTATTGAACATCTTGTCTTACTAGTTTCTAGTTAAAAGCAAATGAGTCATAAAAAGGCAACAAAATGCCACAAACAGAAGTCATCAGGGCAAATGGGAACCCTTGCAAATTTTATTTGTAAAAACAAACAATAGTTAAAGCAACTTTATAAAACTGAAAGACAGATGCAACTGCAATTAAGACTGGCATCAAGGTCAAGAATCATGGAGGTTGGATGTCTTCTAGCCAAATTAAAATTATCCTCCTTATGAAGAATTATAAATTGTAAGTGATCAGGCTTTCTCCAAGCTATAGAGAATTTCCTCTATGGAAGCCTGGAAACCAGTGTGATAAAGTGGCCCTATCTGTATCATACTGAAGCACTAATGAAGCTGCTAGGATTTTGAGTATCTGTTATGCACAAGACTGATTAAGTAACAAGAAAAGCAGATCTTCTCAGAAATCATGCCCTCAACTTGAAAATAGGGCAAGGGATCAAAATTTTGACATAAACAACAATGGGCAACCTTCACAACATTTCCTAGCCTGCTTTCATAAAGTAACTGCTTGACATAATCAGGAAGTAAAAATCTATGACAAGCAGGCTGATCATCACAATCACCAGAGATTATCAAGTAGCTCTTACCCCCTGCATGTTTACAGAGCATGAATTTACTCCATGTTTCCTGCCTGATATACCAGTCATTTATGCATATGAACAACGGTCTGCTGCCATCAATTTTTACCTTTCTTTCTTGCTTTAACTGCTTCTTCCCATAGTCTCAAAGTCTCAACTTGTTTTCCAGGCCAGTTTGTGACATGTTGTTGTGGTGGTTGCTGTTGTTGCTGCTGCTTCTGGTTGTTGCTCTCTTCATTCATACAAGCTGTTCCAGCCACATTAATTTTTTAAGAAAGATGCAAAAATAGATACGGGTGCAAATTAGAATTTTCTCAATTAGAAAGAAACTTTAAGTTAAAAACCACATTTTACAGACTCTGAATACAGTGTTAATTTTTCCCCATAATAAACAACAAAATAAGTGATTTTGTTAGTTCAGCACAAGAACAGTAAACTTTTAGATGCTTGTTTGCCATTCTGCTTTTGGAGACTTGTTTGCCATCAGAAAGAAATCGTTAAGATGTAATCCCTACTGAAGTTTCAACCAAATCTACAGTTTAGAGTCTGCCATGACTGAAAGACCAGATAATTAAATGAAGCTACAGAAATGTAATAAAACCTAGAATCTATCTTATTCATTTCAAGCTATAAAGAGCAGGTATTTTAAATATTCTAGTATTGATAGGAGGGAGTGGGAGTTTTAATATCTTTGTGTCTTACCTAAATTGTACAATTTTTAAGACAGAGTAATTTTACCCTCTGCTGAGACATCTTAGTTTCAGCCACACAAGACCATTTTAAGCACATTTAACAAGAAAAATTGAATCCCTATCATGAAATCTACTGCTGGTACTTCCAGACAAATATAGCTTAACCCTTTCAACCCATGAAGTGTTTTAAGATTACTTCTGTTAGAAGGGAGACATAGGTAGTCCTTGACTTATGACCACGATTGGGACCAGAACGTCCACTGTTAAGCATAGTAGTTAAGTGAGATATGCCCAATTTTATTTTATTTTATATACATACATACATACATACATATATTTGCCATAACTGTTAAAGTGAACCACTGCAG
Source organism: Hydrophis major (assembly GCA_033807585.1). Lineage (NCBI taxonomy): Eukaryota > Metazoa > Chordata > Lepidosauria > Squamata > Elapidae > Hydrophis > Hydrophis major. The sequence continues at coordinate 424,984,031 of CM066328.1, forward strand.
TTGTTAAGTGAGTCATGTGGTTATTAATCAAATCCAACCTTCTCCACTGATTTTGCTTGTTGGAAACCAGTTGTGAAAATCACATGATCCCGAGATGCTGCAACTGTAATAAATACATGCCAATTGCCAAGCGCTGGAATTTAAATAATGGAACTGTAGAGATGATGCAATGGTCATAAATATGAGGACTGGTTGTAAGTTTTTTTCAGTGGCATTGTAATTTTGAATCGTTACTAAATGAACAGTTGTAACTACCTGTAACTGCTTTCCTTCATGTAAATGTATACTGGAACTACAAAATTTCTATAATGTGGATTTGCCAAAATGAAGCACATAGTTCTAAGAGACAATGTGTGTGTACACAGAGGACAAGAGGATGTAGTTGTTTCTTCCATAGTGATCGCAGTTGTTGCTACAACAAACAAATGGGAAGTAATAGGAAGTTTCCACCATAAAGGCTAATACAATATTTAACATCCTTCAACAGAAAATGGAACGCAAACAATCTTTAAAGCAGTGGTTCCCAAACTTTTTCAGTCCACTGCCCCCTTGGTGCTACAAACTCATCCTCAATGCCCCCCACCCAGGGGCAGGATTCAAATTTCTGTGGGCGTGGCCTAATTTGAGGGTGTGGTTTGCTGGTAACGTAACTGGGTTGCTGGTCACATGACTGGGTGGGCGTGGCTTACTGGTCGCATGACTGTTGGCATGGCTTGCTGGTCACGTGACTGGGTGGGCGTGGTTTGGTGACTGGCAAACCAAATACAAGTGGTCCTCACTTAATGGCCTGTTGCTCAGCAAGTGTTCTAATTTATGACTGGGCTTCCCAGAACTACTTGACCTGTTTTTCGAGTTTTGATAGCCATGCACACACATACACACATAGTCCCTTCCAACCCTGCTGGAGCAGGTCATTGGACTAGATTGCTCTCCTTTCCCAATGCTACATTTGGGGCGAAGCCCCACCGCCCCGAACACGACGGCAGCGGGGGGGGATGTTTGAAAAGGAGAACAAAGCCACTCTGGCTTTTTGCTCACTCTGGCTTTGCTCTACTTTCCCAACACTGCATTCGGGGCGACGCCCCGCCGCCCCGAACATGGCCTGAATTGTGCCCTGCCGCTCACCTCCAGCACCCCCCTTCTGCTTCCTAGCACCCCCCCCCCCGCTGGCCCCCTTGCCTGTCAGCACCCCCTAAGGCATCCCACTGCCCCCCCACCCACTTTGGGAACCACTGCTTTAAAGTAAATACAAGTTATCAATCTTGCAAAAAGCATTTTTGATCAGCATACTAAAACATATTAAATTTAAACCATGGTTACTCACAGGCAGGAAGATGTAGATTTTCTTGCTTGAAAAACCCAAATTCTGCAATGTAAATGAAACAGCCATGTATAATTTATTGTACTGAGTTGGAATAATAGATACTTATATCTTAGATATGGAGAGCCTGAATGAAATTCTTGTCAAGCCACTAAGCTCATCAAATTGATTCAGCCTGACTTACCTTCCCTGGATTGCTGCAGGAACAAAAGTTATTCGGAACAAACCAAGATCTGAAAAACTTAGGAGAGGAATGGCATTATTGGGAAGGGCTAGTCCAAAACCCTTCACACAAACTTTTGATTACATAGATTCCCATGACTAAATATTTAAATACAGTTGCATTTTTCTTAAGCATAAATTTATATTATTTCATCTATGTTTGGGCAACCATGGAAATAGGGCCGAGATATGAGCCAAAATGTATCCATTTACACAGATGCTTTCATCAAATGTGATCTGCATAAGCATTAAGAAGGGGGTGACACAGCTGGCAGACAAGTCTTGTAGACAAGACTTAGGCAACAGGTGGCAGATGTCTTTTGACATGTTCTATAACTGGAAAAAAACTAGCACACAAGAAAGAATATTCTATTGTAGGTGGATTCCTGTGCCATAATTGTAGTTGCAGAACAGCTAAAAAAATACATGTTCCTTTAAGTACACAGACTATTGTACTGCCTCGTTTTTTTTACTGTCTCATTCTATTGCATTCAGCAGCCAGAACTCATTATGATCCACAAAGGAATCTAACTTTCATAGAATTCCTTCCTATACATTATGCAAAATCCTTACACAACCTAGTTAACTGTTTACAAATATAGCTAGACTTCTGCAAATTTTGAATGTAACCTTAATCTACTCTTAGAGGAACCCATGGTAGATGCATTCATAGATCTTCCAGTTTTATTTGCCACCACAGGTGGGCTTGTTATTTTATTTGCTTATACAGGTAGTCCTCAACTTACAACCAGTTGGGATGGGAACTTTGGTTGCTAATTGATATGGTCATTGAGCAAGTCATTACATGACTGGACCCTAATTTACAACCAAGTGGAGGTTGTTCAGCACATCATGTGGTCCTTAAGCAAATCTGGCTTTTCTGATTGATTTTTGTCAGAAGCCAGATGGGAAGGTTGCAAACTGTGATCACATGACCATAAAACACTGCAACTATCGTAAATATGAGCCAGTTGCCAAGCACTCAAATGGTATTCAGGTGACTGTGCAACAGTCCTAACTCAGAGGGCAGGTTGTAAATCACTTTTTTTCTGAGGCTGTTGTAACTTCAAATCATTGTTAAATAAATGGTTGTAAGTCAAGGACTATCTGTAGTATGATCACATTTGGGCTTCTAGCTTAGTTACTGAAGGAAATTGAAGGCTTCAGAAAGGAACCAAAGTGAATTATTGGGCTGACAAAGTCTCCTGTAATCTCCAGATTTTCCCTAATTGTACTTTTTACAAATGCTTGACATGACTGGACATTTTTGCTGAAACAGCAGAAGATTTTACCTTCGGTAATAACTGCATCAGGATGAATACATGCTTTTTCCAAGTACTTGTTTAGCCGCCAGTCATAGCATGCCAAAAACATAGAGGCAGCAAAGACAGCTAAAACCAATCCTTGCAGATTCCAAACTCTTTGGAGAGACACTGCAGTCAAAGTTTTAAACCTGACCGTTTTCAGACTGTTTCTTCTAAGAAGAAAAAAGTTTCCAAAAACTCCCATCTTTGCAGATCTATTATGTAAGATACCAGTCCCATCTTATATGACCTAAATCATCAGGGTTTGTTTGTTTTTTCAACAATTGCATGCCACTACATTGGAGGGCAAAACAAGACATTTTCTTCAAGAAGCTACCACTTACTTTTATTGATGCCTTGTTTACAGGTATTACAATTGATGCTTTGGCTCTGCCCATGTGTCTTTAAGTGGCTGGTAATATATGCTGCACTCAGAAGTTTACCACAGATATTACATGACACTTTTCCTTCGTGGCGCACCATGTGAGTCCGCAGCCTGTCTTTGGTAGCAAAGGCAGCTGTGCAGGTCTACACAAAAAGAAATAGAAGGTCTAAAGCAGAATACTCATTTACTGAACACTAACTTTAATAGTTAACTGTTAAGCGCATGATAAAATACCTTGAATTCCTCACAAGAAATTTTTGCAGAGGAATGTAATGCAATTTAGTTCAAAACTCTGCATTTAATGCACCCCAATAAGTACATGAATATGATATAATTAAACAAATAGGTGTACTGTTCCCACAATAATAATGCCTCTTACTACATACGACTTTTATAAACAATAAATTAGCAAGCCTAACTTTTGACTATAGTAGTACACAGGAAAAATATTTTTCATAGGTATACAAGGTGAGGAAGAATCATGATTAAGTGCCCATAGCAGAATAAAGTTTTTAATCTGGAAGTACTGGACTATAACATTACATGAAGTTTATTCAATTAAAATAAATACCAAAATGCTTTAACTCTCACACCGCAAATAATAACTATTATAAATTGATGTATGTAAAGGTGATTTACAAATTGTTAAAAACATTTAAAAGTAAATAACAGTACAAGAAATAAAAAACAAAGATAACAGAAAAAACAAACCCAAATGGGAAAAAGGGAGTGGGACGTTACCTAAGGCCTGAATGAAGAGCCACTAGCAATACTATTTAAGCTACTCTTACTATCTTCAATGCACATATAGCCAGATAAAATTAAACTGACCATGCTAAGAGACAGCAGTATATTTATAGAGGATTAAATAAACTATGTGTAAGAGCTGAATATTACTCAGGTATAAAAAAACCTTCATTCCTTAAAGCAAAGCCAAGAACACTAATCAGGTTGACACAGTGTTTCTATATATCCTAGCAGATCAAGGTAATCTCTCATAACAATCTCCTGATAATGCCTGTGGACATGATTTTCTTTTCCATTATGCAGTTACATTTAAAAAAGCCAAAAACAGACTGAAAGTCATGAATCACTTTTTCTTTTAAATCAAATCATTTAATGGCCAAAATGAGTCATCAGGAACCAGCTTAGAAACACACTGATAAAACTAAACAGAAGAATAATTTTTTTTTAAAAATGTACATTATTAGCCCACTTTAAAAAATGCTAGCCTACCTAAACAAGTGCAGAGTCTGACATTAGAGGCAAAATGACAAGCTGGACAAAGGAACAGTAATAAACCAACAAAGATAGGCAATCTTTTGGTAACCAGAGAGCTCTACTTTTTAAAAGAGAAGCCACAGTGGATCAGGTGGCAAAGTAAGATGGGCAGAGCCATGCTATGCCATAAGGCGGCCCTGGATTCATCCTGTTCCCCCAGGTTTAGGAATTTGCTTTTTAAACTCAATATTGGGTTATTTTAGGACTCATACTAAATATTTCCTTTGTGCATTTTCACCTTCAAAATTGCTGGAAAGTCCACTAGCCCTCAGGCATTGAAGGGGAAACTTCCAAGGGCCATTGGCTGCCTACCCATGCTGTACATCTGAAAACAATTCTGGCATCCAATCAATAACTAGTTATGAGCCCTTCTTTAGGTCCTAGTAAGACTCCATAACTAAAACAGATTGTCACTATTAAGTCCAAAATTGTTTGGCTTAATGCAAAATCTACTAAAAGTATCTGGTAGCAGCCACAGTATGGTATCTAAAATGAAATTTCATTGAAAGCCTTTGTATTTTTCTGAAACTTCTGCTATGATCATTATTTTTAATTTTATTATATGTGGATTTACATGTTATTTTTTAGGGGATTGTTTTTAAATGGAGGCAATGTTTCTGATTTTTAGTTATTCAGAGGCTTTGGGAACAGGCAGCCTATTCTAAAGGTAAAATATATAAAAATAGAACCATGTTCAGGCTTTCACTGGATGGGTTTGAAACCATTAGGAACACAGAACGCCTTCCCCTACACATCCCTATATCCCACCAGCTTTTCTCATCACAAGCTATGAAGAGAAACTATCTTCATCTTCTTTTATGTAAAGCTCTGAGGCCCTTCTCCTAGCACTTCACTGAATGAAGTTTAGTAGTGGCTGCAAGGCAGGCTGTATTTTAGATGTCATTACCATAGCTCATTCTTCAAAAATACTCCATATATTGTAATGCAAAAACAGTGGAATTTAGATATTCTTTATTGTTGCATTTTACTTTATTTGTGTGTTAATCATTGTTGCGCTCCAGCTTTCCCCAATCTGGTGCCTTTCAAAATGTGCTGATAAAGACAACTCTCATTATTATAACCAAAATACATGCACCTAGGATAGGATAAAAATAGTTCTGACATAATCCCCTAGATTAGAAGAATAGGGAGTAATCAATTATCTGTTTATTTCTTTTTCTTGATGTATAGAATCAAGGGACCTTGGAGGTTTTCTCGTTCAACCTTTGCTCAAGTCAGGAGATCTTATACCATCCCAGACAAATGGGTGTCCAATCTTTTTTTAAAAAAACCTCCAGGATGAAGCACCAATAACTGGGAAAATGTAGCCAAATTCCATCTCTGGCCTGATGTAACCCATTCTGCAAACTTTGGAGGCCCTTTCACTCCATTTTACTATGGAATCTGCCACATTCATAAATATTTTCTACCATCATTCTTTGGGGGCGAAGATTGGATTTTAACGAACTTACTAATGAAGAGTTTGATAACTGTAAAACGTAATTATTTTGTAAACTTTCAGTTGGCCCAGTAAATATCAGTCCAAGTTAGTTTTTTCTCATGAATAACTTTTGGCTGTTGTTGCTCACGTGTGACTTTCTTTGGTCTCATAAATTTTTCAATCTATTTCCAATAAGCCTTCTAACTCTTTCTGATTCTTACTTAATCAAGTTCATGGGATAAGCCCAGGCTCAGTCTTTTATTAACTTCCAATGTACTTTTTTTAAAGATAGTCTTCTGAACCAGGCTCACTTACTGTAATTTCCCTATTAACAAAAGCATTTGACACTGTCTTTATTTTGCAACTTTTATTGGCTTTCCAGAGTTGCCTATGATTTTGGCACTTCCTGCGGGTGTCTGTCCATATTAATCAGGCCCAACCCTCTTTACCATTTAGAGATTAGCTATGTGCTGTCCAAGGGTCATAATGGGGGCTAATGTTAATACTTGGCTCTGAATCTTCCATTTCATCTAATGTCTAACTTCAGAGTTTACTAGAGTCCATTTGGGTGTCTTAATAAGCTAAGCAATACAGATCAATAAAAAAAATCTTACTTGGCATTTGAAAGGTCTCTCTGTGGAATGGACATGTTTGACATGACAACTTAAGTGATCAGGTCTGTGGAAAAAGAAGAAAAGTAAACACAAGAAAGCAAATTGTTACACAAACACAGAATTAATTAATTATTCAATCTCCAACATCCTGCACAAGAGGAATTTCCCAGATACACAGACCTATGATCTCAACTCTTCTGAGAAAATCTTCATAATATTACAAAATTTCAGCTACACATGCGAGTTTCCTGTAATTATTGTAAATCTTCCCTGGAAAATCTAAATTGTTAAAAATTGTCTTAAGGGCTATTAGCCATTTAAAATGGAGGTTGTGTGACTTCACAATACTGCTAAATTAATGCCTTACATAGTAATGCTTACAAAAGTGCTTTAAAAAATCCCTATACCTTCATTTCAGGCCAAAGGCAAGCTAATTTAATTTTGAATTTTAAACAAGCAGTTATTTCCCACCATTAGCAAAGGCTGACTGCAGATTTAAATGCAAAGATACTACTCCTGGTGTCCTCATCCCCATCTCCACCCCCCCTCCCCATTTCTTACTTTTCTATCACAATTCCTCCCACCTCCCACCCATCGCGAACACGGAATGAAAATCCAATACTTGAGCTCGCCTGGGATTTTCTACATGGTACCTCGAAAAGCCTTTTCCACAAACACCACAGGTGTAAGGTTTGGTGATGCCACCCTCATGAGACCTCACGTGATAGGTCATGCGGTCCTTCCTTTTGAAGCGCTGATTGCAAATTGGGCACTCAAAAGGCTTCTCATCCGAGTGGGACAGCTTGTGTCTGTTTAGGTGATAGACATCCCGGAATGCCTTGCCACACATCTCACAGGCATGGTTCTTTTTGACGGGCTTGCTGGGCTTCTTCACAGTCTGTGTGCCTGGCATGGCTGTGGCTCCGGCACTACTGCTTGGGTTGGTAGCGGAGGAAGACGTTGTGACTGTTGATAAGATGCCTGCAATGGTGGAAACCAGCGATGTCCGGCTGTTGTCCCCTGCAATGGTGGAGATTAGGGGCACCATTGTGGCAGGGGCTTTCTTTGGCCGTGACACCAGCTTTATCCCAGTATGGCAGGATTCGTGGCGCCGCAAATGGTAGCTGTCCCTGAAGGCCTTGCTGCAGTATGTACACACAAAGGAGGTTTTCGGCTTCTCCTTTTTAATCCCAACAATGGCATCTTTTAGTGTTTCAGGTGGGGGTTGAGGTTTCTGTGTTATCGGCAAGGGCAAAATGGGCTTCTGGTCGGGAGGTTCGACAGCTGAGCTCAGGAGAGGCAGCAAACTATTTTGTGCTGCTTGCTGCTGGTGATGAGATGCTTCATGTGCCTAAAACCAAATATCCATACTTTCAGAAGTGAGAGATGCAACGTGCAGTTGATCAGCAGAAAAACACACAACTTAGCAATCTATAAACACAGATTCAACATATAACTCTGACTTAAAAAGAAACTGAAGCCACTTAACTGCCAAAATTCTTACATTCAAATGTTTACAAATTACACCTTCATTTTTTTTTTAAAAAGGTTCTAACTCAAAAACGATGAAAGTAAACTTTTGCAGATACTGCATTAGCACTCCATCCATCCATCAACTACCCATCATAATCAAACAATTTTCAGTAGTCTACAGGCTACATGAACCAAAGTTAAAATATTCATGGTGAGGTTAAATGCAATCAAAATAATGATAGCAATAACAAGATCAGAAACATGACACAAAAATAATAACAAAGAATAACACAAAAAGCAACATGGCATCAGATAAAGACTTCTGAAACAACTCAGTTCTTAAGTTTCCAGAAAACCAACAAAGGGGTGGCCTGCCTGTCCTCCCCTGGGATGCTGTTCCAAAGTTCCAGTGCTGCCACAGAAAAGCACTGTCAACCCCACAAATCTCGTGGAAAGGTTGAATTATAAAATGTTTCTTCCCAGCTTTCTCTGGTGCTGAATCAGATACTAAGCCATAAACACTTTATAGAACAATATCAGCAGCTTCTATTGTACTTAGAAATCTATTCCGTAATTAATGCAGGACTCAGAAAATCATTGTTAATAGTAGTGAGCACCAGTAAGCATGAGGACTGCTGCATTCTGGGCAAGTTGCAGTTTCCAAGTGCTCTTTAAAGGCAGCCCCATGAAAAGTGCATTGTAACAGTCAAGATGGTAGTGATGAAAGTGTGAGTTATTGTGGGCAGGTCCTCTTACCCAGTGGCAATTGCAATTGGTGCACCCGCTGAACCTAGATATAGGCCTCTCTGGCAACAACTCCACTTGATGAATTAGGAACCATAAATCCAAAAGGGCTCATGAATTGCAGCAACACAGAATCCCAAAGGATAAACAACCCTATCTTACCCAAATTCAGATTCAATCTTTTCTTCCCCAACTGAAAACTTACAGAAGGGATCTTCAAACCTGACAGCTTAAAAACTTGTGGACTTCAACTACCAGAATTCCTTCTCCAGTCATATTCTCCAGATTCCAAAATATCAAAAATACAGGTAGTCCTCAACTTACAACAGTTCATTTAGTGACTATTCAAAGTTACAACCACAATGAAAAAAATGACATGACTATTTTCAGTTATGGCCTTTGCAGCATCTCCATGATCATGTGATCAAATTTCAGATGCTTGGCAACTGGTTCATACTTATGACCGTTGCTGTGTCCCAAGATGTGATCCCCTTTTGCAACCTTCTCACAAGCCAAGTCAATGGGGAAGCCAGATTCACTTATCAACTGCAGTGATTCACTTAACAACTGTTGCAAGAAATGGGGCAAAGCTCACTTAACAAATAAATATCTCTTAGCAACAAAAATTTTGGGCTCAATTGTGGTCGTAAGTTGTGGGCTACCTGTAAATAAAAATAGTGCTCAGCAAAATCATCAAGCAGTTCTTTAAATGCCACATTTTACCAGAGCTACATTTGCTGAAAATTATGCAGACATCTTCAAGCTTAGCTATTGTACTTTCAGATTTCAGTTATTATGAATACTGTTTTAACAAATGAAACCTGTTCTAATATACACAATCTTTAATACAGACAGCCAATAGTTTGTACACAGCTTTTTATAAAATTATCTCCCTTGAAGTTCAGCAGAATCCAACCTTTTCTATTTTTAGAAAAAATGTGAATATTACTTTTCAGAAGCCCGTCTTCCACTGATTTAATGAAGACTAATTGCTTTATAGCCAGAAGAACTATCTATGTTCTGTAGTGAATATAGATTACAGGGAAATATAAAGCAAAGGTTTTTTTAAAAAAAATATGACATTTGCTAAACATTAAGAATGTCAAGATATTCTGGTGTTCAACAACTCCTACACTCAAAACACTTAGAACTCATTGTTGACCATCAACAATGTAGTAGGCCAAGAATATCAAAATCCAAGAGGAAAGGTCCCATGATCTTATTTCTTCTCACAAAATATTGAAGAAAGAAAAAAATATGATTCATTTGCTAATGTTTTCATTTTAAATGAAAATTGATAAAATGTTTGAAGATATTTATACCAAAATTAATGCATGAAATGATACAACTCATCAATTTGCAGGAGTCCATAATAAAGTAGAAACTGCTTGCAATGATAGTAATTCAGATTTAGAAAATGAGACCAATTAGACAAATCTGTATCCTGAATTTTGACTCCTGAATTTTTTCCTCATTTTCTGAAATATCAGTGCTTTTTGTACTTCTTTGAGATACGAAGTTTAGAGTACACAGCATGCTTTGTTTTACCACAGCTGTTTTGTTTTGTCTTCAATATTAACTTTTTTTGATGATCTGCTTCTCCTTAGCAAGCAAAAATAAAAATCTGTTGCAAGAGTTCAGCAGCTGTAGTTTATTTATAATTAAATTACTTTAAAGCAAGTTCAGTCAATAACATTTATAATTATTGTTTTTCAACACCAAACATATGTTTATGATCCATCAAGTTATGGGTAGAACTACTGCACATTTTTTAATTCCCCCCCCCAAATATTTTTCCCATTAAATTCAGAACTTTTTTTGCTTCATTAAAATTTGAAGAGATTTTAAGTGGACAATTTTTGATATGAGGGCAACATCATATTTTTGAGAAGGTTGAAGATGGCAGATGGGGTAATAATAAACTGGGAAAAAAAACCTTGATACACATGTAGAGGCAGAACTAGATTTTTAATCTTTTTCTCTAGATTTTGGAAAAATAATATGTTTTTTAAAACATTATAATAAACCTATTTTGAGGATTACGCTACAGTATTTGTTACCTGATGTGAAGCCATACCACAATTTTTAAATAGGCTTAAAAGCTAATCTGAAGGCCATAGAAAGCAATTTGGTGGTCAAGTCCAGGGACCTCAAAACTGAACATCACTGTCTTTTATTATTCTTATCTTATTCCCATCTTATGTCTTAATTCCAAGTATACACACCCTAGTTCATTTTTTCTAGTTAGTTTGCAACAATGAGTTGTGGTACAAATCTGCACTTGTGTGGAAAGGCATAGACATTCTTAATAAGCTTATTTCATACCTATCATATACTGAACTTCTGACTGGGAAAACTAAAAATTTCCAAAATAACTCTAGTGTTTTCAATAAGACAGTCTGAAAACTATTACACCTTACATCTGCTGTCTACATGACAACATTTATAAATTATAGTCTTGGCAATTCAAAAATTAACAATTTTCACTTATAAACAAAACCATGTAGGAATCTTTTTTTTTCCTATATAAAATAAAAACCAATCCTTAGCCAAAGAACCCTAGATGATACTACAGTTACATAATTTTACCCGCAGTGATTTCCCCAATAAGCCATTTATTTTCTAAACACAGACACAGGCACAAAGGGATGTGGTAAGGTGCTCATTACAGCAACCCATCTTTTGATTCCCCAAGGGGAGCAATTTTTGAGTTAATGACTGGGTGTATTTCATGATATTCAACATATTACATGATCTCTATCTTAATGAGAGACTATTTGGTTAACTACAAGTTACGAATATAATTATAAATACCCAGTTTACTTTATTAGATTGTGAATACATAACAAAGAATAGCACAATGATAGGCTTTTAGCTTCTGTAGCAAAGCCATGAAACAGCCTGGTTGTAACCACAATTTGAGAAACAAAGAACTAGTTGATTCAGTTACTTGCAAATGAATTGTCTCAGCTAGAAAGTAATCTACGGAATATGAATTTGAAATTCATACCTTCTGAAACAATATAGTATAATAGAATAACTATGGCAATCCAAGCAATTGAAAACAGGAAAAAATAAGAATTAATCTTTTTTGTCAGCTACTGCTTGGAAAAAAAGCATTTAGAAGGAAATTAGAGGTCATAATTCCAAAATATTGATTTCTAAAACTATTCTCAGTTTGAAGCCTGGAGATCTATTACTATTAATCCTCTCATCCTTCCTTTCACCCATCTCCTCCCACCTATGACTGTAACGTTGCTTGTATCCTAACTATTTTTATTGACTGTTTCTTAGTATGATTTGATTGTTTATTGTACCTCATGGCTATTATTAAGTGTTGTACCTTACGATTCTTGACTCTTGACAAATGTATTTTTTCTTTTACATACACTGAGAACATATGCACCAAGACAAATTCCTTGTGTGTCCAATCAAACTTGGCCAATAAAGAATTCTATTCTATTCTATTTTATTTTATTCTATTCATTTTATCACTATGCATGGGAACAGAAAAAAATAAGTTACAGAATGAGATATGGTTCAAGTAACTTATTTTACAGAGGGTCCTACCATCTGAGAGATAAAGCAGATATAATGTATTTTTAATGTTTCTATTAACATGTTAAAAATATAGAGTGTAAGCTGAGAGAATAGGAAGAGGAACAATTTTCACTGTAATTGTTAAGTTAATAAAATAATTAAGTGAATCTGGTTTCCCCATTGACTTTGCTTGGCAGAAGGTCACAAAAGGGGATCACATGACCCTGGAACATTGCGACCATCATAAATATGAGTCAGTTGCCAAGCATCTGAATTTTGATCCCAAGACCATGAGGATGCAATGGTTGTGTGAAAAATGGTCATGTCACTTTTTTCAGTGCCGTTGTAACTTTGAACAGTCACTAAATGAACTGTTTTAAGTTAAGGACTATTTGTACAATATTAGCCTTAGATCCTATAACTTTCCTCAAGTCTTTAGATACTCCAAATGAACTGCTACCTAGAGAAATGAACTAAGTTTGATCTATTAATTCACTTGTCATTATCAAATTGTCTTTACTATTTTATAGGTTAGTCCCTGAAAAATTAGGATAAAAATATTAAAAAATACTGGTTTTCCTTACTTAGGCTTAAACAGAATTAATCATAGGCAGGATTGTTCTTCTTCTGAATCAGAATTTATTCTCCCATTACAATAGTGGTTGAAATAGATTTGACTTGATGACACTGAACACACTTTGGTAGAAAAGTTCTTTTAAAACAACCACATTTTGGAAGAACCATTCTTTGTATACCACCACTACCAACAGCTGCATAACTTTCTTTTCTATTCTATAAGTTCACATCTAAGAGAAACAATAATGATAGCAAGAAAAACAAAGATTTTCAGAAACAGCTAGAAATAGTTTTCTTAAAAGTTAAAAGGTTGCAGTACTGTATGCTTAATGCAGAAAATCAGGCTAAAGACTTTCTAAAGCTCTCCCAAAATCTTGCACTATATGCACCATCACAAGTTAGTTTTGAAACACTCCATTTCAAAAGCAGTTTATCATGAAACACAGAAGGCTTTTGTCTGACAAAAGCTGATTGAATGCCCCACCCCCAAGCTACTTCAGAGTTCTTTGGATCCCAGCCCCAGCCTACAACATGCAACACTCTCATGAGTTGCATTTCAACAGGATTTTTTCCACTTGAATAGTCTGGTCTAAGTCAAATAGCTCATACTTTTTAGGCACGAAAAGACCAGCTGGTGATCCATAACATGATTTGCCAAGCTTCCACAATCTATTACCCACACTATAAGACAGGAAATGGCAATTGAGTGATTTTGCTCTTCAGCTTTTCTGACTAGTCTTCTGTCTTTGTCTACTACATTTGTGCATGAGAACAGAGATGTGGAAATGAGAAAGCATTTCTAGCCAGGACCTGGGACAGCTGAAAACAGGTTTGTCTACGCAAAGATATTTCCCTGTATTCCAATCTGAAGAGTTGGGATAAAAATATGACCAGATGTTTTTAATTTGGCTATTGTTGCTATATACTAGTTAATTTTAATTCAGTCAACACCAGTACTGTAAAAATTAATGACTTATTGGAGATGGGAGCAATGCCTGCAGCTGTTTTATCCTTTAAGTGCAAGTAGCTTTCAGAATAGGCTCTATGCTGTGTCCCCAAAATCTATTTTAGCTGCACAAATCATTGTTGCCTAAGAAAAATATCAAGATCTGCAAGCATAGCCTGCATTTCAAAAAACAAGCGTATTTGATAGCATGGAGAATGGTAATCAGAGAATGACCTCAACACAAGATTCCACTTTCCATGAGGACTTCACCTAAATGATTCTGCAACCAGCTTTTTGAGCAATGAAACAATACAACCAAACACAATGCTGAAAAGTAAACTAGACTGTATGCCTCTTTATTTTCTATATATATTGCAAGCTGAAGACCACACATCTTAAGAAAATTTAGGGAATATAAAGTGGCAGGGCAGAATCCATTCCACTTTCTTTCAGCAATGCCCAATGCTGAACAGTACTAGACAGCAAAAACCCAGTTTTGTTTCTCTGCAATTGAAAAATAATTTGAGATACAGTTCTAGCCCAAGTTCTCCAGCAGCAGATTCCTGACCTAAGAGCACAAAATACAGAATCTGAAGATGGAAAAGTGCAATTCTTTAAAAGACTATATCCTCTAGGCAAGGTTCAAGCAGCTATAATTTATAAGCTCTTATATGTGTTTGCCTCAAATCTTTACTAATGTCATAACTCATTTTGATACCTTCCATTACAAAGGTTATATGCACATTGATCCCAACCCCAAATTAACCCAGTTATTGACTAGTTTGTTTGAGTCACAGTCAAAGATGCCACCCTTTTACTCCAATGCATTCAGTATGCTAAGAACTGGATAAATTATTTTTCACATGAAACTGAAAACATTACAATAAAAGTCAAGTTGGTGCCATTCATGTACTACAATTCTACTTGCCTGAAGTTGCCAGCTTATTTTGTCTAATAGTAGACAGGCATTATTTGGACAGCTCTTACTTCCTAAAACAGAAAAGTGTTAACCAATTCTAAAAATCTTGTTGCTGTTTATGTTATACCCTATAAAGTGGTCTTAAGAACTTGTAAATAAAAACATGTACAACAAAAACATTTAATAATATTTTTAAAGATATATTCCTTTGAGTCCTGCCTTCTCCTGTAAAGCCAAACCAAGGATCTAAATTAAAAGCATGGTTTATTTGGTGTATCTTATACATATTCCATACTTTTTGGATTTCTATTTTATGAATGGGATTTTTATAATAAAACAAAATTATGATTCATTATACGAACCTAGAGTGGAAAAATTTGGCACTACAAAGTTCTGTTGCTAGAGGCAAAGTTTTTTTGCATTGTATCTTGATGTCAGAGTAGCTAATTAGCATCAGTGAATCATAACTTGAATGAGCTATTAGATGCATGATGTCTTATTAACATGCAGCCTGAACTTTCTAGGCAACTTAAAGACTGTTTTAAAACATGTTAATTCTATATAAGGCAGAAATATATTTAGCTACCAAAAACTATACTTAGTATAAGGAGGCATAACAATCAACACCATTTTTAATTTTAAACCCAGTGATTTGAAGATGACTTTTAAGCACTGATTCAAACATTTTACCTATTTACTGTAAGTGAATAAAAAAATGCAAATTTCCATCTATTACAGCTTTTCAAAACAATATTTGTCAATATTTTCTAGAAAAGCACCATTGTAACCCACCACAATCCATATTCTATCAATTAGGTGGTTATTCAAAAAAAATATTCCACAAGGATTCAGAGAGGATAGCCATTACTTCCTAATTCATGCAATATTCGCTATACAGATTAACAGAATTCAGAACTTACGGAATTACACTTTTAACTGAACTATACATATTTCATAAATGTTAATAATAAATCACTTTATGCCTACTGTATGTAGTTAAGAACACAAACTTTGGTATGAATTATAAGATCAAATAAATTCTAATATCATGTTCTAAGCCTGTTTCCAGAGACTGGGCACCTAAGCAAGTGACTCATCTTGTACTTGGAAGACTTTTGCTTTTAGAAAAGAAAGACTGCAGTGCATTCACCTCAGATTTATTCCTACAATTCATGTTTTCAAACTGGAGTCATGCTTTGCATTTTAAAAAGAACAGAAAACTAAGTGGGCAAATGACGCAAACTCATAATTTGTAAGGGTATTATTTTACCTTCAGGAAAGAGAAGAGGTATTGTAATTAGTATATACAGTTTCAAGCTAAAAAAGGAAAATGTATTATAACCTAGGTTCTCATCTGGCTTGTAGATTTAAAGACAAAGTAATCTGATATGCAGCATTCCTTAGAGAAGACTGATGCTTTCAAATAACTCAACTTGCAAGATATGTACCATCATTTTTATTTTATTTTCTAGAATCCTTAACAGTTCTTAGCAATCCTTTTTGTAAAGAAATCACAGCTTGACTTGAAGACATGCTTTATACTACTTAGTCCAAATTTGATGAGAACAATCTCTGGAATTTTCTCTTGAGCAAGGTTTTTTTTTAGCTCAAGCAAAAAAAGCTGAACGTTTTCTTTCAAACTACCCTATCCATCATCACCACCATCATGAAATCACTTCTGTCCCAATGTTAATTTTAATTCAGTGTCAGTAAACAGCGTCATTCCTCTGAATTGTCAAAACAGACTAAAGCATAATCTGTTATCTAAGGGATAACGAGCAATATTTCCTAAAATGACTGCCTCTGAATATTAATATATTATTAATTAAGTTGAAGATGTTATCAAGTTATCAAGCAAACAATCACATAAAATAATTTAAAATAGACATGTAGCATTTCCCAGAGTTGCAGCAAAAAGAATCAGGAAAACAAATGCTTTAATGTGGCAGATTAGCAGAGAGGAAAAATAGGTTAAAGGCTAAAGAGCAGAGCAGAACAAAAGACAACTGAGTAGATAAACTGACTGTTTTTTAAAAGAAAGGATAAGATACAATGAAGAATCTTGATACATGTTTATAAAAAGGAGAAAGGAAGACAAAGTCATAAAGCTAGAACTGCAAAGCAGAAAGTGGTAAAACAGGATCTTACTTTAAGAGATGACAATGAAAGAAAAAATAGCAAAATTAAAAGGCAGATGGAATGAAAGACAACACTGGGGAGCAAAAGAAAGTAATGGTGACAATGACTTCTTAGGAAAAGCTGGATAAATAAAAGCAGGGAGCAAAGTACAAAAGCAGACAACATAGCAGAAAAAAATTGGAGGACCAAGTTATACGCGGCTGTGGAAGAGTCTAAATTTGTCATGCATAAAGATAAGTATCGCACTTCAAAAATGGAAGACAACAGGAGGTAGTAGCAATGGAGACAAAAGTAGAATACTGCATACAAAATAAAAGAACCCATCATTCCCATGAACAAAGATGGTGAAAAGAAAATAGAATAAACAACCAAAAATATGTTTAAAAAGTGACAATCAAGGGTAACCTTATGTGCAGAAGGCAGAAAATGTAACAGCCAGAAATTAATTCCAGGGTGACTAAGTCTAATACAGCACAGATCACCACCTACATGCTCATGAGGCATCTTAAAAGCTAATGGGAATGCCAATGATAGCAATATGATGGGAAACAACTGCAATTACAAAATAAGGAAGCATGCAAAGTAAACAGTAAAAGTGAGTAGAAGAAATAAACAAGAGGGGAATGATGCTTTAATATGAAGTAACAGAAGAAAATAATTCAAAGCAAACATTACTGAAGACTGAAGTAAAATGTATGGAGAATCGCATATCTGCAAGGGAGGGAGTCAGGAATCCCAGAGAAACAAGAAAAGACAATGATAAAGCTGCTGAAGTACTGGAGGAGAGAGAAAATAGGCTGCTTGAAAACACAAGATGGAGAGAGATTCAAGCAAGGCAGGGAAATGTGTACAGAATCCCATTTTGTAGTACATGGGATAAGAAAATAATTTTGAGTATCTCTCTAAAACGTTCAGAGGAAAGAAGAAAACAGAGTGGATGTAGGAGCAGGAGAGTAATACTGCAATCTATTCAAGAAACAAGGAATGCAGCAAAAATTTTGAGCCAAGGAAAAGAGTAGGAAGAAAACCTCCCACAGTGAGAATTTGATGAAATCGCTCTAAATAACCGGAGGGAAGAAAAATAAAAAAATTAAATACAGCAAGGGGGGAAAAAAACAGTAGGGGATGGAGAGCAGGGTGTAATAAGCCCCATAAATAAATTAGTTGCAATCTTTAAACCAAAATTAAAGCACGGGAGAGAGAAGGAGAAAGAATCTTTTTTTTTTCCTCGTTATAAAAAAAAAAAAAAAAACCGCAACCAGGACAGGACTGTGGTCCAAAGCGAGAAGTCCCCAAAACAAAAAACACCCCATGATCCCAATCACAGTAAGAGCATTATTATCCTTTTCGTGAACACGAAACAGAAAGAAAAGAGAAAAAAAAAACCCCGAGAAAATAAGTTTGGCGGGGAACGGCCAACGCTATTGGGAACAAAGCTTTAAAAAGTAGAAAAATACCCCCCCACCTCACACACACACAGCCCAGTCCCAGACCACACGGCTTAACTCTCCCCTCTTTTCTTCTGCGCCCCCCCCCAAAAAGGGGGAAAGAAGGTCGCTTTTAGTTTTGCGTGCGTGCGAAGGTTGTGCGGGGAGGGGGGGGCGCCTCGCACTGAGGAGGAAAGCAGCTATGGGGGGGGAGCGGGAGAAAACGCGCTCCCGTTGGCCTCCCACGGCGCTGGCGAGCGCAACCAGATTCTCCTCCTCTTCTTCCTCCCGCTATTTCTCCCCCCCCCTCCCCCGACGTCTGCGCTGCGCTGCGGGGGGGGGGGAGTGGGGCGGCAGAGAAAAGAGGGCGCCCGCTGCTGACAGAGCCAGCCAGCCGGCCGGATTCTTCCTCCGGCGAAGAGGCCTAAGCGGGGAAGGGGGGGGCACGCTGGCCGCCTTTGGGGTGGGGGGAGAGGTTGGATGGTCGGTTGGTGTTGATGTTGTTCTAAGGAGCCGAAAATAAAACCGAAAAAAAAAAATTAAAATAAAATATTTAACGGTCGGGCGTTGTTCTCCCCCTCACCTGAAAAAGGAACGCGGTCCAATTGGCCTCCATGGTTTTGCGGCCGGGAGAAAGGAAGGGGAGGGGGGGAAGAAGAGGAGGAGGAGGAGGAGCCGTTCGCAGAAGGAGAGGGGGGGGGTAAAAATAAATGTCTTCTCGTCGCTCTCTATATAAATGGTTTCTCCTCAGGCCCAGCGGCCTGGTCCTGGCGGAGGCGGCGGCTCCTCGCCGCGCTCGCTCTTCCTGCCTGCTTGGCTGGCTCGCCTGGGCCGCGCTCTCCCCCGCCCGCCCCCCTCCCCGCCTCCCTCCCCCGGGCCCCCAGCTACATGGAGCCGACAACAAAGCACAAGCGGCGGCGGCTGCCTCTGCTGCTGCGGCGGCGGCGAAGGAGGCGGAGGCGGCTCAACATGGCAGCGCCTGAGCGGCCGCGCTTCCGCTAACCCCCGGGTCGTACCATCGCCGCCAACGGGGGGGGTGGGAGAAAGGAGAGAAGCGAGGAGAAGCAGACAAGGCGAGCCGAAGGTGGGGGGGAAAGGGGGCGGGCGCGCGCCCGGCTCTCCACTGCTTCCTGGCGGTGCGAGGCTGGGGGCGTGCGCGGGTGCAGCGTCGGGCGTGGGGGGCGCGAGGTGGGCGCCCCTGCCGAGGCTGGGAATGGGACGGCCCGCTCTCAAGCGGCTGAGGGGGATTATAAAAAAAAAAATGTGGAGGGGGGGAGAAACCGCGCTGGAGCCTCTTTTGATCGCTGGGAAGATGGAGGAGAGGGTGAAGGCCGGGGCTGGTCCCTCAAACTCACTCCCCTCCTCCGCCCCTCGCTGTCGCTTTGAAACGGAGCGTGGTCTCTGGCGGGGGGAAAGGGCAGAAAGGCCTCTCCAGGCAGCTCGAGGAGCGGGAATTCCCTAACTGCCCCACTATTGTAATCGGCTTCTTTAAAAAAAAAAAAGTCCAATTTTGGACACTCGGATTTGTTTCAAAGTAGGAGAAGCCCATTCTCAAATCACAGCTTTCCTCATGGCGGGGAGGGTGGGAATCGCCTCAGGAAACCTCAAGAGGTTTTCACAAGGGCACATTTTCCCTCAGACTTTGGCCTTTTCCTCAGTGGTTTCGAGTTAGTGATGAGCCAATAATGGAGACCCTCGGGTGGATATAATACCAACTCCCCAAAGGCTGGTAGAGGTTATAAATCAGCCCAGGGGACATGGCCTTGGGAGCATTTACTCAGGAGTAAGTCACCAGGAGAGCCAAATCCCAAGCTCAGCAGACCCCAAAAGGGCTGGAGAAGTTGAATGCTTCTCTCCTTCCAGGGTTTCCTGGAGGCAAAGGCAAAACCTTATCCATTTCACTGGGAAGCAAGTTGCATTTAGTAGTTAAAGATTATATATCTGATCCTTTGCACTGTAGCCCTGAAGAGAATAGAAATAACCATTAAAAGCCTACTCCCTGGCGTGCAAAAGACAGTCCAATCCTAATTGAACCTGGAAGTAATTCCAATTAACATTAAACAGGCTTACTGCAGACTCTAAGCTCTATTTTTAGGACAGGACTATATTAGAAAGTTATTCAAGATGGATGGCATTCAGTTACAACAGTTTTCTATCAGGCAACATTGCGCATTTCAAAATAGAATATTAAGTTAAAATTATACTACCCAATACCTATTTTCCAACTGAATCAAAGAATGGGTGCTTTTATATTGTTGGTATCTCTCTTGTTCAATTTTGATTGAATCTTATTTCCATATTCATTGCAATTCATAAAACCCAACCCATTGCCAACCAAAAATTACAACACATTGCAGCTTTAATAATTTTAGCACAATAGGATGGATTCAGAGCTCACTTAACTAATATGCCAATTGTCCTTTTAACATGTTGCATGAACCTAGATAACATGGTCTGTAAATCACGATTTATGACTTGAGATGTAAATCCAGCCATTATAGCTCCTTGAACATGATTAAAACATATTTTGATCTGTGAACCTAGCTTTAATATCTAACAAATATTTCTCTCCCCCGTTTTCATTTCTGGAACTCAGAGTTTGTCAATTAAAAATAGTGATGGCCTTTTTCTCAAAGAAGTTGTTTCTGACCACATAATTAAGCTCAACTTTACTAGCTTTGATACAGTGGTCCAGAAATACAGGTAAGTCCAGTGACAATACTGGATTTCTTTGGCATTAACCCACAAATTTTACACTGTGTTTGCTCAACTGTATAATAGGGCTAACTCCTTTGATTTAATTCCTAGCTCAAAGACAGAGATTACCTCTTCTTTATCCAATCCTAAAATCACAGGTAATGCTGCTAAAGGGGTTAAAATCCTATTGCATTTGTAGCCTCCCACCCAAGTGGTTTGTGGATTGAACAATTAAAGAGTCCAAGCATCAAATGAACTGAGCACTTACAAAAAAACACTTGACCCTCCTCTTGGAAGTGGTCCATGCACACCTGCTTCCTTGCCACTAACCTGAATTTCATTTATTTCTAGCCCCTTCAATCCCACAGTCTTTTGGCAGGTTACATATAATTCTTGTCCTCCTGGAAGGCTTCATACAAGACTTCATATAAGTCTACAGACAACAAAGGCAAAGAAATGGAATTTAACAACTAATGCCAGGATTACTAAAAAAAAGAAAATACAGCATTTAATGCAACAGGTTTGGAGGGTTTTAAGTGCTTCAAAACACTTTATATTTATATAATCCCTATAGCCACTTTGTGAGCATTATCTATCCCATATTACAGAGTGAAAGGGGGGGGATTCAAAGCTGAGAATGTACAGGTAGTTTTCTTTAAACAACTTGGGAAACATTCAAACAGAAGATCTTAGCTGCCAGATCAGCATCTTGGTATCTTCAATGTAGTAGTGGGGAAAAAATTCAAATCCACTTGAGTTATTCAATACCAACTTGCTTCTTCATGCTAAATATATATTTTTTTAATTTGATTTTAACCCATTAAGATATGGTAGTAAATGATCCTATCTCTTCCTACCACAGTAGAGTTGGTTCTCATCCCAGAAAATTTTAGGTGATTTTATTAAACAGTTGATCAGTTGATATATCTATCCACTTAGTATCTGAATAATGCCCCTTTAGACATAAAAGCAAATCATATATTCAATATCCACACAAGAGTAAAAGAACCACTTTTCTCTGCTAGATACTTTCCTTGACATCTCTAGGCCTTTTCCCCTTACTACACCTCCACCTCCACATATACATCATTTAACAATTTGGAACAGTGGCATGCTGCAAAACAAAGCACTCTCCAATATCAAGATGATCCTGGGCCCCAGAAGTTTTTCTTAAAAAACAGGGTAGGCTGCAGGCCAACAATTTGCTTGCAAGAAAAGCAGCAAATATAATCACAGAACATAAAATAATGTGGTTGGAAGGGATCTTGGATATCTTCTAGTCAGGGAATAGGCAGCTTTCTGTATGTATGTTAGAGAAGATACTTATAAATTGTTTTTTTTGAAAGATGGCCAATAGCCATCATTCTGTAAAATGCAATACAGGTAATCCTCGACTTACAACAACAATTCGAACCAGAATTTCTGTTGCTGATCAAGGCAGTTAAGTGAGTCATGTTCAATTTTATGATTTTTTTTTGCCATGGTTATTTAGCAAATTACTGCAGTTAAGTGAATCACAGGATCATTCAGTGAATCCAGCAAATCCCCACTGACTTTGCCAATGAGAAAAGCTGGCTGGAAAAGTTACAAAGGATGATCACATGACCCCAGAATTCTACAATTATCATAAATGCATACCAGTTGCCAAATGCCCAAATTTTGATCACATGACACAGTGCTGCAATGATTGCAAGTATGTGGATCAGTCATAAGTCACCTTTTTCAGTGCTATCATAACTTTGAATGGTTACTAAACAGATGATTGTTAAGTTGAAGATTCACCATGTTCTATTTTGTGATAGTATCTCCCACGTTTTTGAAATCTCCAATGTGACCAGCAATCCTGAAAGGTCTCTAATTTTAATTAGTTTTGTTAAATAAATGGGAGCTGCCAAAAAGTACTGTCATGCATCATTTTTTTTATGTACTGCTCTATTCATATTTACAGAATCAACTGAGCCAAAAGCTGACTCACATTTTAGCCTACAGTAGTGTTGTGTAAGCCCAGCATGCATGTGGTTAGTTTCTAGTTCAGTGTGTTATGTGAACCCAGAAAATTGAGTTGAGTAACCACAGGTAAATGTGTTGTTAAACAACTTAGGTCCAGTGTCTACAAAAGTAGAGGGAGCGACTAATAGTAAAACCAAGTCTTGTGTGTACTTACCGTTTCATTAAATTTAGTCAATTATTTTACCACTAGAAACAGGATCGGCAAGGAGACCATTCTATTACACTAAAATGTAAAAATATACCTTTAAAAATACCTTCTTTTGAATAACTCTATACTCCAAAATTTCCCATTCAAAGTCCAAACATTAGTTTTTAAATAATGATTAATTATCCAAGTATAATACATACCCAGGAACATAAATAGGATGTGGGTAGTTTTTCCATTAAAGCCAACTACAAACAAAATTGTAAAAAGTTCAATAGTAATCCAAATTGAACTTGGATTACTAAATATGAATGGACCCTCAATTTATTCTTACAATTACATACTAGCACTTGGGCAAAATATTACTAGTCCAATATTTACTACTTTCTTGGCCATATATAGTATAGCTTACCCTAACATTCAGTGGACAGTTGAAACAGTAAATTCAATCCCTAAATGTGTACAGTTAATTTGCTTTATCTGGCACATTCAAGACTGAGTTTATGATAGCTAAAATAGTCCATAGTTTTCTTCAACTATAGTTTCCACTATGGCTGGATTCCACACAGTTACGTTAGGCATATAAAGTCAAAATTAAACAAATTAAGATTTAGCATATCTGTTCAAACTTAAGCTGCCTCTCACATTGCTCCAAGTAAAAAAGTTATCAACTATTTAAGGATATTCTTCCATAGCCAATAAAGAATGTCAGCATTAAACATTTATGTGCTTTTTTTAAAAAAAGCTGATGAAATTAAAACAGTAAGTTTTAAAACATTTTGCACCTACCCACACTTGGCAGAATAGATTATGCAAAAA
The DNA here is from genome assembly GCA_033807585.1 of Hydrophis major. Classification (NCBI taxonomy): domain Eukaryota; kingdom Metazoa; phylum Chordata; class Lepidosauria; order Squamata; family Elapidae; genus Hydrophis; species Hydrophis major. The sequence goes on from CM066328.1 coordinate 425,008,034, forward strand.
TTGTAGCAAAAATATAGCAGTTTTAACAAGAGAATCCTGCAAAATCACACATAAAATAATCCATGTAAGCATTTTGCTTCCCAGAATAGTTAACTAGATTATTTGAAGAAGCAAATACCGTGTTTCTCACAAAATAAGGCCGGGCCTTATTTTTTTTTGACCCCCAAAAAAACAGCTAGGCCGTCTTTTCAGGGGTGACTTAATTCCCCCCCCCCCTTGCATCCCCGGGTGGGCAGGCAGCGACAGCTTGGATGTTGACCTCGGCATTGCTGGGGCACTTCGTATCTAGGAGACCTTCCGCCACCGTTGCTTTCCCTTCTCACTTGCTGCCACAGCATTCAGAGCAACGCCGTGGTGTTTGGCGCAGCCACGTGCAGCCAGCCAGTGTTCCTCCCTGCAACCGGAGCCCAGCGGAGACACTCAGCTTCAGGCGCTCCTGTCGCCTCCTTCTCTTTGCCTTCGAAAGTAAAGCCAATTATTTTAAAAACAACGCCCTTCTACAACAAAGACTCCCTTGCCCGAGAGGGCAGCCCAGCCCCACGTGGGGAGGTGAATCTCCCGTGGCCACAGCGCAGGATCAGCCCACCTCGGGAGAAGCGCCCAGCCATCCTCCCTGGCACCGGGCTGAGTGTGAAGAGCTTCACCTGGGGCAGCCAGCTCAGCTGACAGGCAGGCCCTCCTTCCCAGCAGCAGAGCTCTCACCAAAGCAGCAAGTGCATCCCCACCGGACCATCCGCTCATCCCGCCAGGGCTGTGTGGGCTGGACAGAGCCAGGAAAATGAGCCATAGGTGGGTGCCCGCCTGCCAAGCAAAAGAGCCAGGCCGACCTGAGCTTGGCTTCCTTCCCAAGTCCCTCCAGCATGAACCCGAAGGGGCCACCGGGAGAGGCTGCCCGAGGCAGTGATAGCGCCCACCCATCTCCAGACAGGGAGGCGAGATGATGGCAGCGCTGCTTCCTTGGCCGGCGGAGAGAGCCCGAAGCCGCTCGTCCTTTCCACCCCTCGCCCAGCCCGTGCCCGTCCCCTCACATCTCCAAATGCACCAGCAGCTCCAAACACTGCAGCGGAACGGGCATCAGGCAGAGGTGCTGACTCGGCGGGGCTCAGCTCGGAGGAGGACGCGGCACAGGCCGTCACCTTGCCTCCCTGTCCACGGATGGGTGGCTGCTATCACTGCCTCGGGTGGTCTCTCCTGGTGGCCCCTTCGGGTTCGGGCTGGAGGGACTTGGGAAGGAAGGCAAGCTTGGGTCAGCTGTAGAGTTATAATTGCAGGAATGTTCCAATCTCGGATGGCAAACCTCAGATAAAGAATGTTTCAAATACAACTCAGGTAAACAAAGTCACTAATCTAAAGGAAAATTAGAGAGAGGAAGTAAACATATGTTAGACTTTAACTAGAGATAATTAATTGTATGGATTACTGTGCTAAACAGTAACGAAAGTTAAGTAGTAACCAAAGTTAACCAGTGATGGAGGATAACTAAAAATGTGTATAAATGCAAGATGAGAATCCAATAAAGATCATCATGATTCAGTTGTTCATGATCAAACAACTTGACTGCCTCATCATTACAACAGTCGGCCTGGCTCTTTCACTTGGCAGGCAGGGAAGCACCCGCGGCTTGCTTTCCCGGCTCTGCCTAGCTCGCACGGCTCTGGCGTGGCCCTGACGGGATGAGCAGAGGGTCCAGCGGGAAGGCACTCACTGCCTTGGCAAGAGCTCTGCCGCCGGGCAGGAGGGCCTGCCTGTCAACTGCGCTGGGCACCCCAGGCGAAACTCTTCACACTCTGCCATTGTCAATTAAATCACGGATTTTGATATTGTCATATTTCCAATTTCCACAGTTCTGCTTAGCACAGAACATTTAAACTTATAACTACATTTGAACTTGTTTACTATTGTTCCAAAATTGTAATATTTCCATTGGTACTTGCATTATCAATGCAATGCTTTTAGCTATTGATCCAATTTTGTAACTCAGCTGACTGGTAATGAACAGGAGGCATGAGTAGGACTGGGCAGTAAATAAACCCTAATTAACTACTTGGTATTGGTTAGTACTTGGATGGGAGACCAAAAAGGAATTTCAAATTCTGGAAGATACAATGGCAACTCTTGTAAAATGGTGAGGGGGAGGGGGGAGGAACTGTATGGATCGGTCATCAAGAGTCATGTTTGATGTGCCAATATCTTTATTGATTAAAAAAATACAGGAGCAGAGAAACACAGAAAGCATTCTAACTTTTAAAACCATCCTACTCTTTAGGAACTCCTAAGTCTGGAAGACCTTTCCAAAGGAGAGAGATAGAGGGGGGAAAAGACTGCCACAGATCTGCAGAATTGGTTAAGCTCATTGCCTATGCTTTCCCCACCCTGAAAATTGTACTTCCAACAACCCTCATTTTGAAGGATTTTCTTCTGGACAAACCTGTAAATTCCAATGGGATTTTTCATACATTGTAATGAAGGTAAAAAGGAAAATGTATTTTAAAAAAACAAAGCTAATCAATGCATCGTTTGTGAAGCTGCAGAGCCAAAGTTCTGCAATCTGTCCTTGCAGTCCAGTTTGTCATTTGGAAAATATCTTTCTCCTCTCCCCCCTCCCCCCCTCACCTGCCATACCACGCAGATGTATTCTCCTTTACCTCTGGAAAAGAAGGAAAAGAGGATGGAAGATGCTGATACAGCTGCTTGGATAAAGAGATGCCTTATTAAGCTGCAATCTGTAACCCACTAAGGATATACTACTTTTTCTATTGGAAAAATAAGGAGGGAGGGAATTGACTGCAGTGATGATAAGCTGAAAATGAAGGTTGCACACTGCAGCTTGCAGAATGCCAAACAGGAGGGATGAGGGTTATCGATTCCCTGGGCTGCCTTTTTCTGCTTCAAAGTCACACCCCAGCCCACTGCTTCTACAATTTCACAGCCAGATACACCTTTCTGGTGTACTCATATGTGCACACAGCAGTGGGGTTGGCATTTTGCATCCTATTCCAGACTTTCCACACATGCTATAGCTAATAAATATAAACAATCCTCCAAAAATCCTAGGCGAGAAAGTAAAGTAGTTGTTAAAAAAAAATCCATGACACCACCTGGTTGAAATTCAGAAACTGAGCTGCAATTGAAGCTACATGCGCGGTGGGAAAGAAAAGGCTGTTTATGAGACAAGCCAGCTTGTTCTAAAAGGGGATGTTTTAATTATACACTCGGTAAAATTCTTACATTCTCCAGCAAATTAAGAACACTTTGGTGCTCCCACAGAAGTGTGGAATATGAAAGAACCGTGCTTTGATCAACTGGGTGCTTTTTTAACAGGGCATCTCTGTGACTTTCTTATCATTATGCTTTCCTTGGGTTTCTTAAATCCTTTTCCATCTTGTCAAAAATCTGGGTTTGTTTTCCCTCGGGGAGAAAAAGCTGATGGTGTGAAAGTGGAATTGGCGTGAAGAAAGTAAAGTTTTGGCGGCGGAAATAGAGACAACATAGAGGCAGGCATCTAATTCTTATTTCAAATGAATGAAATTGCAAAGCATTGTAGATAATGATTCAATTAACAGAAACTGGTACTGCATATAAAGGCAGACAAATGTATCTTGCTTGGAACAAAAATGGATATTATGTTAATGGAAACTATTTAAAATAAGATTTTAGAAAGTACAGAACATTTACATTTGCGGTTAAAAAGGTAAACAGTCTTTGTGAATCAGAAAAAAACAGGTTTATCGAGAATTAGAAGTCTTACTTGTCAATTTACAATTGCTCCTTTTTTTTTTTTTTTTCCATTTTTCTTACCATTCTCTGCTCAACAAAATGTCTGTTTTTCCAGGCTGCTCGTAAAAGCAAGGGAGTGAAAATCAACCACCCTATTAAAAGTTTTCCATTAGGTTAGCTTCAGAAGAAAGCTCTTACAATGTACTTTGAGGTATTCTCAACATTTTAAATTGCTAAATTAACCAGACTTGATTACCCATGAGAACTTTAGGTTTAGGCCAGGGAGATGTGTTAGGGATACACACCCTAGCAGAACGTGCAACGGCAGTCTAGCAGGCAGGCAAATGATGTGAGATAAACGTTGTTGTAGTTTACACTCAGTAAGACAGATATACTGTGCCAGTTAAATAGTTTTTTATTCCAGCAAGAGTTATAGCATAGTCAAATAGTCCATATGTCATACACTAGTTCAGTCCATCCAGGGATTAATCAGTTGCAAAGTCCAGTGTCAAAAATAGAGGTCAGTAAACTTACAAATAATCAGTCCAGCAATATATCTCTTTTGCAGTCAGAGATATGAAGAAAATCAAACCTCTTTTCTTCTCTCAGCAATAACAGGGAAACACACGCAGTTATCACCATCAATCCATCATTGTCAGCTATCCAGTAAAAGCCAGCTAACAGTGAGTTCTCTTGCTCTCTCTTATGGTGATTTTACAACCGCACCCAAAATACATGTTTTAACAGTTAAAGTGATACACGCACTTAAACTCACTAACATAGTTTATATATTATTTTTACCCAAACTAAGTTATGTAACCAATGTTATCCCTAACATGATGTAGGCTCAAAGGCTGCAGTCAGGCCTGCCTATGGGGTGGGGATGGCACTCCAAAAAGCAAAGATGGTGACCGTGGCATGTGAGAAGGATAAGGCTTGAGTCACATAACTGTGGCTACCATATTGACTTTTTTGAACTTTCCCCTTGTGAATGTCCTGATCGTTCATTTTTCACATTGTCCTGCCAAAGAAGGCTTTCCCTTCTTTCCGTTGGAAGTTAAAACCCACCCTTCTCCTAGGAAAATGAGATATTTTAGGATATACTCAAAAGGCAGAATATTTCCCCTAAAAGAGAAGTAGCAACTCAGCACCCACCCACCCCCAACCTTGGTTAATGGGCCATTAAGGCTCATAATAGGAATCACCCAAAGCCCCTTCATTGCATCACCCACCAAGTTTCAGCCAAACTTAGCACACAGACAACCTACAAAGCTAGCTCTGACCCCTGAAAGCAACCAATCGGGATACTCTTCCTGTGCCCCAGGAACTTCAAAGCCCAACAGAGGGCATAAAACCCAGGCACTCTCAGCATCTCTTCCTTTTCCTTCACCCAAGAGTTCCAAAGCATGTGATCCTGTCCACCATTAAACCATCTTTCCAAACAGCCTCCATGTTTCCAGTGTCTTTTTCCCCACTTGGAACTGAACCCAGAAGGATATTTCTTCAAACACCTACTTACTTATTTACTTACTTACTTACTTACTTACTTACTCTCTCTCAACATCAATGACACAAAAATCAAAACCCTAATAATAAAGTAAATCAGAACAATGTGAACACCAAAGAAATTATTGCAAAACCCAAATATAAATTCTCAATATCAGGGACTATAGCAGTCAGCTGGAACCAAAACCATGTTAAAACAATTTTAACCTCCAAGAAGTGCAGAATGGTAGATGTTGTAGAAACTTCTGGGGAGGGAGAACATTCTGTAAGCATTCCATTAGTAAACTTTACTTAGGTAATGTATTTCTTAACTTTGCTACAAAGTCCTTTAACCCTCCCAGCAAATACCAAGAATCCTTTTTGTGGGTTTTTCATAGTTGGTTTATCTATAGCTTATTAAATAAATTATCTGGGAATGCTCAACTTATTAAACCATAGATTATAACTAATAAATTACAGTAGCTGGATTGGTACTGCAAGCTAAACCAGATGTTAACAAATTACTCTGACTGCAATTGTTTCCCAAATCTTTAAGCAGAAGTTCCACAGATGACGTTTTCCATAGTATTCAGGCAGAGTGATTAGTTATTCCAGGACTTCAAAGCAAAGGGAACTGGGTTTCTTTGAGGCTTACACAAGTATATAAAAACTATCATCTATCACGATTCCTCCCTTTCTGGTGGTTTGGTCTCTTTCAGCTTTGCTGCTCTGTTTGGAATCAAGAAATTTGTGGGAGCACCATCACTTGAAACTTTCAAGAAGAGATTGGACTGCAATTTGTCAGAAATGGTGTAGGGTCTCCCGCTTGAGGGGGGGGGGGTGTCAACTAGATGACCTATAAGGTCCCTTCCAACTCTGATTATCTGTTATCTGTTAAATGGGGCTGCTGAACCAGGGCTGAGGAAGCCCTAAGACATTCCCTGAGGCACTTTAAACAGCTTGTATTTCTCAAGTCAACCAACTTCACACATCGGTTGCTCTGAGGAGAAAAGATAGCTTAAAAATATGTACACCATTCTGAACCTCTAGAGCAGGGATGTCAAACTCACATTGTCATGGCGGTGTCATGTGATGTATCGGGATCCCCCCCTTCACTAAACCAGGTATGGACATGGCCAGTGCATGACACATCTGGACCGTGGACTGGGAATTTGACAGCCCTGCTCTATAGCAACTTGTGGGTCCCATTCTGCCTTGTAATCTCTGCCTCCCCCAAATTCAGACCACACCACACCACCAACATTTGGTAGAAAATGTCTAATTTTATTGGCATGCTATTTAGATTTTATCATCGTTGTTGATCATTTTAATAGTGAAAATGTCACCTTCGCCCCTCTCTAAAGGATTAGAAATATTCATTTCCACCCATTTGGCAACACCATCCAATCATCCAATCCCCATGAATGTTGTTAGGCTGAGTACATTTCACTGTGAAATATTTCTTGTAAATATGCTTTGTGTTCAATTAAGCTAAGCTGCAAATTTTTTTAACCAAGCTTAGTGTGTTGTGTAAATAGAACCATTGAGCTTTTAGGTGACCGGATGAGTTCCTTGAGTGAATTTATCTTAACAGGTAAAAATATTTCCTTAAAAGCCTTGGCCTCAGGCCAATAAAGGTTTGCTTGTTGCTGTCTTAGAGGGAAAGTAGGTTACCAGTCAGATCAATGAATTGCTATTATTATCTTTATCACCTTGCCTGGAATGTTTTGAAGGTAAGAAAGGGGTGATAGTGGAAGTAATTTTGGAAAATGTATCCTTTCACACACCTTTAATTTTCCTGCAACCCTTGGAAACCCAATATCCTGCATGAAAACTAGATTTACTTACTTGATTTTGTTTTCCTGTCCAGTGTGGGTATTCATAGGGGCCTCTTTTTAATACCACAAATAGTAACATTTAGTCTATCTGGCTGTCATGCCCAGCCCTTTGGAGTGTTAGAGGATGTTTTCAAATCCTATATGGCTGTGTTTCTCGACCTTGGCATTTTTAAAATGCGTGGACTTCAACTTTATTGCTGGGGAATTCTGGGAATGGAAGTCTACGCATCTTAAAAATGCTACGGTATGGAAATACTGAAGACTGAATTGGGGATCTTGGGTTGGGCTTTTGCACCTCTTCAGGCACTACTGTTTGATTCCAAGTTTTGATGTCAAGTGAAAATCAAATTTTTAGCCCTCAGGCGGGAATATAATTAAATATTACTTAAATAATATTTTTGGCAAATATTTCAGGTTACTCATCCAAGTTAATAGAATGAGGTGCTGCAATATACTGTCTGGAATTGGCTCTCAATATGGTCCTCTCTATACGCACACACACTCAATATGGAATTCTGTCTGTAAATATTGGGGGTTGAACTTGAGGTTATTGCATACATGCCCTTTGAGAAATGATAGCAGTGTTTCAATATTTGAAGGGCTGTCCCAAAAAAGAGAGAGTCAACCTATTTTCCAAAGCACCTGAAAGCAGAACAAGAAACAATGGATGGAAACTAATCAAGGAGAGGAGAACCTGAAATTAAGGAGAAATTTCCTTACAATGAGAACAATTAACCAGTGGAATGGCTTGCTTCCAGAAGTTTGGGATGCTTCATCACTTGAGGCTGTAGGAAGTTAGCACCCACCCTCTCCTAGAAAAATGAAATATCCTAGGAAATATTTAAAAAACAGAATATTTCCCCTAAAAAGATAGAAACTCAGATGCAGAAACTCACCTCAGAAGCAAAAGCTCACCCCCACCTTTGTTAATGGGTGGGCCACTAAGGCCTGGGCCAGAATATTTTACATTACAAAGATCTCCAGGTAGAGCTATAGGAATTGCCTAAAGCCCTTTCATTACATCATCATCCATCAAAGCTCAACCAAGCCTGAAACTCAGGTGAAGCCATGTGGTCCAGACAAAGCCTACAAAGTTAGCTAAGACCCCCACCCCTGGGAGTCTGACAGCCAATGGGATACATTTCTTGCACAGGAACAGGAAACACTAAGGTGGGGCCCAACAGAGGGTCCCACCTATATGGGTCTCTCAGCATCTTGGTCCTCCCTCCTTTTCCTTTATCTTGAAGCATGTGATCGTTCTTTTCACTGTGGAGCTCCAAGCCATGTGGTCGTGTCCACCATTAAACCATCTTTCCAAACAACCTCCATGTTTCCAGCGTCTTTTTCCCCACTTGGAACTGAATCCAGGAGGATATTTCTTCCAACAAGGCTTTTAAGAGTCTAGACAGCCACTTGTCTAGAATGGTATAGAATCTCGGGCTTGAGCAGGGAGCTGGACTAGAAGACCTCCAAGGTCCCTTCCAACTCTGTCAGTCTGTTCAATTCAGCTAGGTAGAATCACAGATTTGCATGACCTAAAAAATGCACTTCCTTCCCCCTACTCTATGCTGCTTTCCTTCACTTCAAACTTAACCAATGCCATTCAACTTTGACAATAAATTTCAGGCTTTTTGCCTTTGGTTCATCATGTTGTGCTTTCCTCCACGAAGTCCTTAGGGATGGAAAGAGACAGGAAATATTAGTAAGTGAACCAGAGGTGTGAGACTGTTGAAAAGGCGGAAATAAAGTGAAATGTTAATCTGATTTATGATTCAGCGCCCAAGACTTCCCTGGTGTGCATTTCTTTTTCCTACCAGCATGACTCAGCAGAATATGTTTGTTTCATAAGTCACATTTTGAACATTTGCAATTGAAGAGGTGGTACTTTGCTCTCTGACAAGTTGAGGCTTAGACATGTTTTCTTTGCAACTTCTTTTGCAAGCATGCCTATGTAAGGTTGCCACCTGCTCCCTATTGTAAAGAATGGCTTTTATTTACAGTTTTTTATTAAAAAAAAAATACAGCTCCATTTAGATTAATCAGGCACACAGTATGGCTTTCTTTTCCTTCCTAAAAATCACTGTTTTTCTTTCTTTTGTTGGCCTTGGGGAAATGCCCCAAGTGAAAAATGTGATTTGATTTTCGTCCACCACCTGCTTCAGATGGTTGAATGCTGTTGTTTTAATCCCATCTTTCAAAACTCTTGTGAGATTGATATATGAGAAGCGCCACTGAAATCAGTTAGTAATAATGATCTATTTAAGGCCAATTAAATACGGTAATTTATTTTTGATTAACTAGGTTGACTGAATCCTATGAGCAGCTTACTAAGAAAGATAGTGTGAACAGTAGCTGTATTAAATTTTATTAAACATATGTAGGATTTTATTCAAAAGTATAGCTTCTTCTCTTTTTTTTTGCAGCTTTTCACATGGCAAACCTATGTCTAAATTCAAATAACTTGCTAAACTCCAGGATTAACTAAGGACAAGTAATGTTTACATACACCCAGGGAAATAAACCATATTGCCGTAACATTATTACAGCTTAATGCGAGGCTTTCAAACTTGCAGCCTGCAGGCCACATGTGCTCTCCAAATAATTTCCTGCAACCCATAACAGTAGTTAGGAAAGTGAATGCAGTGTGCGCATCTCTCAGCCAGCTGGAATAACTCTAGAAGCCTTTAATTAATTTATATGCCTCCCAGCAACTCTGGACAATTTAGAAATTGTTAAAACATTAAAACAAAATAAAGATGACCAAGATAACAAACCCAAATGGGAATGAAGAAAAGGGGGCTTCAATTATGCTGGTCAAAGGACTGGGCCAGGAGCTTTTGAAATAGCAGAACGTTGGGGCCTAGGAAAATGCGAGATTGGAAATGGACCCAGAAAATGGAAGAAACTTTAAGATTGCATTGCCATGACCCTCTTTAGTATGAGATAAATCTGTCAGGCTTTCAAATTCTGCTACTAGTGATTTTTAAAGTGTCCTCAGAGGGGGTAGGTAGGTAGGTAGGTAAGTAGATAGATAGATAGATAGATAGATAGATAGATAGATAGATAGATAGATAGATAGATGATGGATGGATACATATGTGTATATTTTTAAAAACTTAGTTTTAATTTCTACTACAGTAAATTTCAAAAGATACACCAAACATAAACAAAAGCTATTTGAGGTCGTCAGTCATTTTTAAGAACATAAAGGAGTTCTGAGCCCAAAACATTTCAGAATTGGTGTATTACAGGGTTGTCAAATTGGGGCAGAGATGTGTCATGTGCAGGCCATGCCCACCCAGCTGTGTGAAGGGCAAAAATGTCACAAAACGTCATGTGACAGTAACGTGACTCTGTGAGTTTGACACCCGTGCTTTATAACAATAGCGTTCCAGCAGACCTTGTGGAATGTTTCTTGACTTGGCCTACCATAAAGGGCTGACATGAGCAGAATAAATTTGATGCCCTGCTGCATTACTAGGGCAGTTCCCAGTGGTCATCACTGCTCATAGGTGTCCTCCACATGAGACCTATCCAGCACCCCACCAACTCCAAATGCAGCAGCACAGAGGTGGGATTCAGCAGGTTCTGACCAGTTCTGGAGAACCGGTAGCGGAAATTTTGAATAGTTCGGAGTACCAGCAAATCTCACCTCTGACTGTCCCTGCCCCCTCTATTCTCTGCCTCCTGAGTCCCAGCCGAATGACTGGGTCTTCTTTTGTTGCCCTGCAAAGGAGAACGGAGCTGGAAAGCAAGTTAATGGGGTGGGGAGAGATTGGGATTTTGCAGTATCCTTCCCCTGTCACACCCACCAAGCCATACCCACAGAACTGGTAGTAAAAAAATTTAAATCTCACCCAACTGCAGCAGCATTCCTAACCATCCCCTGAACAGCCAAAATTAGGAGGTTTAAAAAAAAAGTTAATTTGCAATAGCTTACAATTTTAATGCCATGCGATAATACTCTTTTTTTTTTTCTTTATTTTTACTCATGAGAGAGATTTTTGTATCAACGAATGAGAGTCAGCTTGGTGTGGTGGTTAAGGCACCAGGCTAGAAGCCAGGAGACTGTGAATTCTAGTTCTGCCTTAAGCATGAAGAGTCTTTGGGTGACTTAGGGCCAGTCAATCTAGCTCACCTCTCAGGGTTGTTGTGAGGAAAATAGGAGGAAGGAGTATTGTGTATGTTTGCTGCCTTGAGTTCCTTATAAAAGTAGTAAAAGCAGGATTCAAAAAAATCTATATAAAAAAAATCAAATACATGTTGTTAAGTACTGAGCGTGGGCGCGAAGAATGGAGACGAGCCGGTAAAATAGTGAACTTCAAAACTCTTTATTAACATGGTGTGACAGCTCAGCTCAATGGCTGTAACGGGCCTCCTAATATAGGCAACTTATTAACTATTCAACCAATGAAAACTTGGGAGCGCTAGCTCCGTTAACCAAAGGGAGAGGCTCGTTAATGACCAATCAGATTCACCTGAACGGACCAATCTGATGTCACCATTAACGGCCAATCAGAAGTGCAGGGCCAGAACCCTGCACTTGACTTCAAGCTCTTGATAACTTTATTAACACATTTATTCATTCACAACACCCCTTCCCCCCGGGTTCCATTTACGGGGTGCAGTTATGTAGTCCTTGAGGTAGGCCGGTTGTTTTGTTAGTCTATTTGATTTTCGTATTGCACCCGGTATTTGGCTGCAATCTTGTTGAGGTAGGACGTTATCTGGCGAAAGGGGTGCCTCTAACTCTGAGTTCGAATTTTCGTTGTCCACAACATCTTCGGTATCACCATGAGGCGAACTCACTCCCATCCCCAATTCTTCTTCACGTGTTTCCGTTCCGCTGTCGTTTCTATCATTAAAACTTTCTGCTATTCCAAGTTAATCTTCCACGGTATCCCCTCCCCCCTCAGTTTGGATATCAGGGGACTCGGAGATTCCTGACTGTAGCCTTGATCATAGCTGATCAATGTGGCGCTTCCATAGTTTATTATCGCGACACTCCACGAGGTACGATCTGGGGCCGGTTACTCGGACCACAGTCGCCTCGACCCACAACAGATCGCCTGACAAGTTCTTAGCGAATACTAAGTCGCCTACCTGGAAGGTACGGCATCGCCCGCTGGATCCGTGTGATTTCTCAGGTTCATATGATGGGTGTAGTCGGTCAAGGTGGGAACGGAGCTTCCGCCCCATTAGCAATTCGGCGGGAGTTTTGTTGGTGACGCTGTGCAGAGTGATATGCTGCAGGAGGAGTATCCGGTTTATTTTTTCCTCGATATTGTCATAGTCCATTTTGTGTAGTGTTTTCTTGACAAATTGTACCATGCGCTCGGCCCTTCTGTTGGCCGCAGGATGCGCCAGCGAAGTCAGCGCATGGTGAATATCGCGGTCCGCCAGGTACTGCTCAAAGGACAATGCGGTAAATTGGGGTCCATTATCGGATACCAGAACGTCTGGTAATCCATGTGTTGTAAATAGTCTGTCTAGTTTCTTGATGACCGCTTTGGTTGTTGTATTCCTCATTTCGTAGATTTCGAGCCAGTTCGAGTAAGCATCTACTATTAGCAAGAATGTGTGGCCTTTGGTAGGTCCCGCAAAGTCCAGATGAATACGGGACCAGGGCTCCCGCGGTGTTTCCCATTCAGTTGGGGTCGCTTTCGGTGGGGCGTTGCTTACTTCCTGGCATTTGTGAGAAGCTTTGACCCATATCTCGATTTGCTTGTCAATGCCCGGCCACCATGTGTAGCTACGTGCAAGGCTTTCATGCGCACGATGCCGGGGTGGCCATCGTGCAAGGTTCTTAGTACAGCTCGTTGTAGCCACTCTGGGACAACGACTCTATCTCCCCAGATAATGCAGCCTTTCTGTGAGAACAATTCCATTTGCCGACTTTTGAATGGGGTGTAGTCATCAGGTATCTGGTCCAATGGCCATCTGCACTCGACCCAACTGAGAACTCGTGCTAAGGTGGGATCGCGTTTCGTTTCCATCGCGATATCTCAGGCTGTTAATGGTGGTGTCCGAAGTGTTTCGATCTGCAACGTTGTCACCGTAGGTGCGGGGTCATCCATGATCTCTGGGAGCAGTGCTCGGCTCAATGCGTCGGCGTGGGGAATGGCCTTCCCCAGGCGGTGTTGCAGCCGATAATTATAGGCAGCCAAAAATTCTGACCAGCGAGTCATTCTGGGAGATAATATATAGGGGGTTGGCTTATCTCCCGCTATTCCCAGCAAATATTTGTGGTCAGTCACTGTAGTAAAGGCTCGGCCATACACATACTCATGAAATCTCTTGACAGCAGACACAATGGCAAGGGCTTCTTTATCAATCTGACTATAATTGCGTTCTGCTTTTGAAAGCGTCTTGGAAAAATAAGCAACAGGGGCTTTGCTACCGTTTGGCAAAACGTGGCTCAAAATGGCGCCTACTCCGAAAGGCGATGCATCACACGTGATCGTTAATGGCAAAGTCTCATTGTACTGCATTAGTACAGCGTCAGAAGTCAATAATTTTTTTACATTTCGAAACGCCTGCTCTTCTCTATGTCCCCATACCCAGATTGCTTTCTTGTCCAGTAAACGATGTAGGGGTTCGGCTACGGTTGCTTTGTGCAGCAGGAAAACGTTTTAAAAATTGATAAGGCCTAGAAACGCCTGGAGTTCGGCCTTATTTCAGTGTCTTGGGGCGTTCTTGATTGCCCTCAACTTGCTCTCGGTAGGGTGAATACCATTACTGTCAATCAGATATCCTAAGAATTCGACACGATCAGTGCATAGTTTACACTTGTTTTTCTTAACCTTAAGCCCTGCGTCTTTGAATCTCTGGAGAACCGATCTCAGGCGCTCTCGTAAAATTTTCGGGGTAGGTACAGCAATTAACACATCATCAAAATATGGAACAACGCCTTTGATTCCTTGTAATAGCCTTTCCATCAAACTTTGAAAGATTCCAGGGGCTACGCTCACTCCGAATTGGAGCCGGGTACATTTAAAGGCACCTCGGTGCATAACGATTGTCTGTGCCTCTGCCGTTTTTTTGTCTACAGGCAGTTGTTGGTATGCTTGGGCTAAGTCTAGTTTAGCGAAGACCTTTCCGCCCCCCAGGGAATGGAGGAGGTGTTGCACCACCGGTACCGGATATGCGTTTTGTTGAAGGGCGTGGTTCAGGGTGGCTCAGTAGTCCCCACAAATTCTTATCGAACCATCCGGCTTAATTGATGTAATGATTGGGGTCTCCCAGGGAGAGTGATCAGTTAGCTCTAACACACCCTGGGTATCAATTTATCAAGCTGCTCATCGATCTTTGGTTTAAGGGCAAATGACACTCGACGAGGCTTAAGGCGGATGGGAGCTATTTTGGGATCGAGGTTAAATGATATCGGGGTCCCCTTGTACTTGCCTAGTTTTTCTGCAAAGACGTCCTTGAATTCTTGGACGAGGTCCTCTTCCCAGTTACTGCTACTGATTCGGTGAATGCCTGCCACCTCAATTCTGAGCGGAGCGAACCATTGGAGGCCTAGCAGACTAGGCCGGTCCTTGTCGATCACAGTCAGGGGTAGGAATGCTGTACAGTTCTTGAACGATACCCGGACTCGACTGGATCCTACGACTGGAATCCGATTCCCTTGATAGTCTTTGAGTATGAGTCTTTGGAATTGGAGATCTTATCGCAAGACGGTAGGGATGAGTTGCTTAAGAGTCTTCCATGAAACCATCGAGAGAGACGATCCTGAGTCGACTTCCATCAGGCAGGGCTGGTTTTCGATGGCCACTTTCACTCGGATCTTTTTGGCATCCAAAGAGGAGGAGTGACCGATCGTGATAGTTTGGTGAGCCTCTTCTCGTTTCATGGGGCGGTTTATGGTTTTGTTTCTGTAGGAGTGGTTGTTCCATTGGTGGTTCACTGGTTCTCGCCTTACAGGACGGCTTCCTGTCGGTTGGCGATAGTTAGCCCCCCTTGAGGGCTGGCTGGGTCCTATTCGGCTTCTACAGACCCGTCCGATATGGCCTCGTTTCCCGCACACATGGCAGAGCGCGTCGAGGAATTTGCATTCTGATCGGGGGTGGCTTGCCCCACGACCAGCACATTGATATTGGGATTTCTGGCGTTGGTCCCGTTTGGACCTTAGTCGATGGACCTCTTCTTCGTCGCTGTCTGACGACAAAGAGAGGTCCTCGTGGTGGACCGTTAGGAGCTGCCCTTCTGACTGAGGTGAAATTTTGCAGGTCGGTTGGTGAACCAGGGCTCAGTTACGACGCATTTGGGCAGCCGACTTCCTGGTTGCTTCTGCTGTAGTAGCCTCAGCGATAGCATCAGCAAGGCTGATGTCGCCTTTCGCCATCAAGTTGCTTTGGATGTGCGGTGCATCCAATCCCAGAACTATTCTGTATCTTAAGGCTTCTTCGAGATCAGCGGACCCACATAGGCCTCCCAAATTCCAGAGATTCGCTTTGAAATCGGCAACACTTTCGCCCTTCTGTTGACTTCTTTGGTAAAATTCATGCCTTCTGATGAGCGTTGGAACGACTGGCATGTAGTGGGCTCTCAGTAGAGGTTTGAGGACGTCCCAGTCCATAGACTTCACTTCTGCCGGTTTCACTAGTGCCTTGGCCATCTTGAATACGATCGGCCCGCAATGCGTGAGGAATACCGCCCGTTTCTTTCCAGTAGTGGCATCCTTCAAATTGTTGGTTTCCAAAAACATTTGGAAACGATCCATATAAGAGTCCCAGTCTTCTTGAGCTGGGTCGAATGGAGCGGGTGGTATGACGCCGCCGGACATGGTTCCGCCATTGTGAGTTCGGTCACGTGCTCGGTTATCGATCTTCCTTGTTCAGTCAGTTCTGACGTCTCCACATCCCACCCTCATCGCCAGTGTTAAGTACTGACCGTGGGCGCGAAGAATGGAGACGAGCCAGTAAAATAGTGAACTTCAAAACTCTTTATTAACATGGTGTGACAGCTCAGCTCAATGGCTGTAACGGGCCTCCTTATATAGGCAACTTATTAACTATTCAACCAATGAAAAATTGGGAGCGCTAGCTCCGTTAACCAATGGGAGAGGCTCGTTAATGGCCAATCAGATGTCGCCATTAACGGCCAATCAGAAGTGCAGGGCCAGAACCCTGCACTTGACTTCAAGCTCTTGATAACTTTATTAACACATTTATTCATTCACAACACATGTCGTTCAGTGTTATTATAACAGTGAGTTCAAAAAGGGGAAGACAGCAGCACCAATTGTGTAGTCTCAAACACCATCTTGATATTTTTTTTCTTTTTACTACTTCCACAGAAGAGGATCAACTGGTCCAACCATGGCACCTGAGCTGGAAATCCCTGGCTCCCATGTTGGCCTGGTTCATAAAACATGCTATGGTTGGATTCATTTATTTATTTGTATCCCATCTCCCTAAAATAATAAATTAAACTACAAAACCAATTTAGGAACAGTACCGGGCTGTCGAATAGGAGCAAGAGACTATAGGGTTATGGGTGTAGAAAAAGTAAACATGTATGCAGCACTATTCATTTTAACTGAGGGAAAAATATGACCCCCTGAGGTACTTCAGTATTCACCTACCATATTGGTGCAAACCAGCCTAATTTTGCCCATTTTGTCAAATTTCATTTTGAATTGCTTTTAGTAACAACTTGTTGCTGGAACTTTGCACTTTGCTATGGCCCAAGGGCTAATCAATAAAGATATCATTATTATTGTTGTTTGTTGTTGTTGTAAACAAAAATGACAGTATACACAGCAGACAAGATAACTATGCTGGGTTTCGTGTCACAAATCACTAGTTGCACACTTCCAAGCGTTTAGGACTGGGTGATATATCTGGGGATTATGTGAGCAGATCCCAGTAAGGTTTCGGCAGCTGACCAATGGTGATTTTGTCAGCACCAATTTTTTTCAAGTGCTTGCTGCTGATACACAATTGGAGCCAGAAATGGAATTCAGATCTCAAAGATCTACTAAAACAATGGCCCCCAACCTTTTTTGTGCCGTAGTCCCGGTACCGGCATCACAAAATCATCCGCGGCCTGGTACCGGCATCAGCACGCATGGCAAGGCGAGCTGAGAGACTGGCCAGCCAGCCGTCCCCCGCTTGTCCCCGCCACCTTCAACTCCTCCTTTGTAACTGTGTCAATGGGCTTCGCGATGGCTTCAGGACGGTTGCTCGGCTCGCCTTGCCATGCATGCTGAAAGAATCCTCGTGCCTTAGTTTTGTTCAAAGCGGCCCCCCCTTTGATGAAACTAAGGCGCGAGGATTCTTTCAGCACCCAAACGCCGCTTTCTACCGGGAAAAGCTCACCAGAAGCACTTTTTCATCAAAACAAGATGGCGGCGCCCAGCAAACCAGCGGCCCGGTAGAAATTGTTCCACAGACTGGTACCAGTCCGGGGACTGGTGGTTGGAGACCCCTGTACTAAAGGAACCTATTGAAAAAATGTGTTGTGCAGCTAGAGCAAGGGATATGCTTGATAAGGGATATGCTTGATATAGCAATAGCAACAGCACTTACATAATGCTTCATAGTGCTTTTATAAGCAGTTTACAGAGTCAGTATATTGCCCCCAACAATCTGGGTCCTCATTTAACCCACCTTGGGCCTGGTAAGATCTGAACTGCCAAATGGCAGTCAGTTAGCAGAAGTACCTTGCACTACTGCACTCTAACCACTGCGCCACTGTATCAATTAATTGAAAATAATGCATGCAGTTCTTAAGTGAATGCCATAACTGAGCTCAGAGGTGGGCTGCTGGGGGTTCGCAGGGGTTCGGGGGAGCCCCTAGCTAAGATTCTGTGCAGTTCAGAGAACCCTCAAATCCCACTCCTGGCTGGCCACGCCCACCCCACTCCGCCCCTCCCAGGAGTCCCCATTTGTGCAGGGGTGGGATTCAAATTTTTTAACAACCGGTTCTGTGGGCGTGGCTTAGCTGGTGGACGTGGCTTGGTGGTCATGTGACTGGCTGGGCGCGGCCAACTCAATGTCACTCACATCGAGGCACCCATCTCCTCACCTGGCCTCTCATGACTGTGGGGATGCTGCAACAGTTGTAAGTGTGAAAAATGGTCATAAGTCACTTTTTTCAGTGCCCATTGTAACTTTGAATGGTCACTCCACACAAGCAAAGTACCAGCGAAGGAGGGGAAAAAAAACTCCAGAGAAACTCCAGAGACAAGAAGTCTAGTCCTGCCAAGAATATAATAAGGGTTCACGGAGAGGCAGTTTCTGTAAGCAACACCAGAATGTTTCCTTCCTGCCTTCCTTACAGGATTAGGCCAGTAGTTTCTTCTAACAACTAGTTCTGCAAACTGCTTAGAATGTTAACAACCGGTTCTAGCGAATAGGTGCAAACTGGTAGAATCCCACCCCCACTTTCAAACCGAACCACGGATTTTAACAGAGCTACCAAAGGACAGGATAGCCAAAGCCTGAAAGTGGGGTTTTCAAAACAAAGCCAGATGTTCATGCAATGCCAAAGCTAAGTTTGTAGCAAAAGACTACACATAAATATGTCAAATATCACAGCCATTTTTTTGCAGCTATCGTTAAACATGGAAGCATCAGAATACTACCAAATGTAGCCACATTTAGAATACTGCATGTGAAGCACTTAAATATTAAAGACAGCCTTTTTGTATAGTGATTTGAAAGAGAAGATTTACATATATCAACTGCCAGAGCTTCAAAAGACAGGGAAAGGAAAACTGATGTGCAAATTGAAAAAAAAAATCCATATATGGTCTAAAACAAGCAGCCAAAGCATAGTCTGATAAACCAAAGGTTGCAAAACATGGATCAACAGGGAAATGCTGAACCATGCTTATAAACATGAATTAAAAATAGACGTTGTATAGTGTGTGCAGAAGACAAAAGAGTGAAGAATTTAAATAAAAAAATCTTTTTGGGGTTATTACCTACTCTATTGGAACTGAAATAAAAAGGACCAAAGCAGAGGTGGTATTCAGCAGGCTCTGAGCAGTTCTGGAGAACCGGTAGCGGAAATTTTGAGTAATTCGGAAAACCAGCAAATACCACCTCTGACTGGCCCCGCCCCCATCTCTCCTCTGCCTTCCGAGTCCCAGCTGATTGGCTGGGTCTTCTTTGGTTGCCCTGCACAGGAGAACGGAGCTGGAAAGCAGGTTAGTGAAATGGGGATTTTGCAGTATCCTTTCCCTGGAGTGGACTGGGAATGGGGATTTTGCAGTATCCTTTCCCTGGAGTGGACTGGGAATGGGGATTTTGCAGTTTCCTTCTCCTGCCATGCCCACCAAGCCATACCACAGAACCGGTAATAAAAATTTTGAATCCCACCACTGGACCAAAGTGGACTTTATCTACTTAATCAAAAGCAATAAACAATAAACCGAATAATGTTTCTAGGCCTCAGTGAGGCAAAGGACTCAGGTAGCTCGTCCTCACTTACTGACCTATTCAGTGATCATTCAAAGTTTCTACAGTGATGAAAAAGGAGGTTTACAACCAGTCTGAATTTGCAGCCATCATAGCATCCCCACAGGTATATGATTGGAATATAGAATAATAGAGTTGGAAGGGTCCTTAGAGGTCTTCTAGTCCAACCCCCTGCTCAGGCAGGAAACCCTACACCACTTCAGACAAATGGTTATCCAACAACTTTTTTAAAAAAACTTCCAGTGTTAGAGCATTCACAACTTCTCTTCTTTTCACTAGACTGGCAATACCTGGTTCTTCATATTTTTTTGACTCCAGGCCCTTAACCATCTTAGTTGCTCTTCTTTGCACTTTTTCCAAAGTCTCATCATCTTTTTTCTCATGTGGTGACCAAAACGGGATGCTGTAGTCTTATTAAGGATATATACAGTGGCACTAATACTTCGTGTGATTTTGATTCTGTGCCTCTGTTTATACAACCGATTGTATAAATTTTGTGCTGCTAAACCACCACGCAGGAAATGTGGGCTGCACAAGCTACTGCTAGACTTCAGAATAAAAGGACTCATCCTAACCAAATTATCTGGGGATAATATGGGAAGTGTCAGAACTGCACATCCAAAGAAAGGCAGACCTGGTATGAAACATGCAGACTTTGAACTGCACTGTTCAAAAAGATTCAAGAAAGAGGACAAATAAAACAGAAGTGCACAACGAAAGAACAATATGCAGTATATATGCAGTGGTACAATATGAAGTATTTCCCGAGGCTGTAAGAAACATTGGGATTTTAGAGCATGAAACGACGCAGGTGGTACAATTCATCCTACTGCATAACTTTGTGTACTGAGCTGAAGAGAAGAGGAATGTTGGACACATCATCCCATCTACAAATAATCCTTTGTGCAGGATAGAGGAAGGATCACCTGGTGTCCCACTTTCCATCAGCTGCCATTATGCATATAAAAGGGTTAAGAATTGTTAACCTTATTTTGCGAAGCTCCTTCTCCGGCAACATTGAATTGTTAACTAGGGAATACAAAACCTTTGCCAGACCACTTCTCAAATATAGCTCGTAAGCCTGTAACCCTCACTGTATATTGGACATTAACACGATTTGAGTGGATTCAGAGATATTTCTCAAGAAAAGTACTCCACTCCTCCACTCACAGTAGAATTCTTATGTCTTATCTTGATGTTAGGCAGTTGTTTTCCTATGTATATAGAAGTATTTATCTCTACAGGCATTTCTTATCTTGCTGTGGTGGAAAATATTTCTCTAACCTTTGTGTTGTAAAACTAGCCTGCAATTAATTACATCTCTCCCATATGAAGACACATGATTACTCCATCTAAATCAATCTGAATGGAACGTACTCCCTGGGAACGTCACTCCCTACATCTGGAGCAATATACACCTTTTGAAGTATGCTGTTAATAGCCCTCTTAAATGGTCAGTTGTGATCGATTAACAGACAATAGGAGAAAGGATACTGAAAGATAAACAAGTGCTAGGAGGACATTTGTCTTTTTGCAGGGAAGATGCAAATCTAACTTAGAGTGTTTTACAATGCAATTACTCTACTTCTAAAAGAATCTTAAGGTATAAGAAGAGTCACTTTCGCCTATATGCTTTGTAACTTTCCTCACATATCTGTGTGTATGAGAGGAGGGGTCTTACCCTTTTATTGATCAATAAAAGTTAGATTTTGTTCTTCAAAGCCTCTGCTTAAGTTCATTTTTGGCACATTGTGATCTTAAGTTATAGCTGAACCTTACAGTCTGCTACAATGTCTTGCCTGTCAACGACTTCTTCAGCTTCAACCGCAATAATACCTGGGCTCAAGGTAAACTACTCCAAACTCGATTGCAGAAAATACGACTTCAGCAAAAGAGTGGTCAACGCTTGGAATGCCCTACCCGACTCCATTGTTACAGCCTCAACCCCTCGCAGCTTCAACCTCAAACTGTCCACCGTAGACCTCACCCCATTGCTAAGAGGTCCTTAAAGAGGGCGTGGATAAGCGCACCAGCATGCCTATCATCCCTGTCTTAATGTCCCCATTTATCTGTATTTGCTTCCTTTGTTCCTGTTTATGTTCATACTTATACTTGTTATCTTGTACAAGTTTGACAAACAAATAAAATAATAAATGAATGGATGGATGAATAAATAAAGTTTGGAATAAGCAAAGGCCCTTTCTTTGGGCTACTTTTGCTAATCAATCACAGGATTCTTTCCAGTGTCTGGAAAGTTCTGTGTCCTTATGATACAGATTTGACACAGTTTAAAAACTTGCCTCCAGAAGTTGTGAATGTTCCAACACTGGAAGTTTTTTTAAAAGATGTTGGATAACCATTTTGTCTGAAGTGGTGTAGGATTTCTCGCTTAAGCAGAGGGTTGGACTAGAAGACCTCCAAGGTCCTTTCCAACTCTGTTATTCTATTCTAAGCTATTTAGAAAATAGAAAATCCTTGCCTTTTCTTCATCTTTCTCTCTCTTTCTGATTTTGCCTGCCCTTTATCCCTTTTTGCCAAAGAACTGTTTTGGATGTTTGGGAGATTAATTATTTGGATCCAGATACAGGGATCGACTACAAGGAGGATGCCGGATGCAAATAATCACAATTTTTTTCCCCACCAAGGCTGCTTTTCTTTCTCTTGCAACGCCTGTACACATCTGCCTCTGCACGCCAGCAAAAAAAGAAACGAAGAACAGAAGTTAACAAATGGGGGCTCTGATTTGGAGGTTTCTAGAGAAAGGAGTCTCTTTGCCGTAAAAGATTGAAAGCCAAGAAGGATCCCTTGTGAGAAAGAGGCCCCTGGAAGAGGACAAAGGCACGGATTCACAGGAACATCAAAGCCGCTCAAAAGATTAGTGCGGATGGCTAGAATTCCATTGGAAACAAGAAACCTTCCTCGGCAGCCACTGTTGGTGGCATGCGGGAGCAAACAGCAGATGCTGCACCATGACGGGGCTTTCCACTCCAAGCTGCCACATACCAGACAAACAGGCTGCACTGGTCCACAAAAATTATCCACAGCTTTGTTGTCAGGCTAGCCAAAACTGCTGGGTAAAAATTGTTTTAAACAATCTTAAGAATTGAAATTTTGAATTGAATTCAAAGAATTGAAAAGGCTTGAAATGTTGGGCTTGGACAACCTCGAACTAGGCCTCCTACGGTTGGACTTAAGCGTAGTACACAAAATTATCTGCTACAATGTCCTACCAGTCAATGACTACTACAGCTTCAACCGCAACAATACAAGAGCACACAACAGATACAAACTCAATGTAAAAACTGCTCCAAACTTGATTGCAGAAAGTATGACTTCAGCAACAGAGTGGTCAATGCCTGGAATGCACTACCTGATTCTGTTGTTACATCCTCAAATTCTTTAACCTTAAACTATCCACTATTGACCTTACCCCATTCTTAAGAGGTCTGTAAGGGGCGTGCATAAGTGCACAATCGTGCCTACTGTCCCTGTCCTAGCGTCCCCATTTATTCGTACTATTTCCTATATTCTTACTCATGTTTATACTATTATCTTGTAAGCGATTGACAAAGCAAATAAATAAAAATAAAATAAATTGTTGTACCTGAACTAGAGTCACTGCCGGCCAACATCTACATTCCTCTCGCAACCACGGTGGTAGACAGAATCTGGTTTTTGTGCCATATTTTTTTCAGCTTGTAAAAGCTGTTGAGGTGGTTTCACAGCGGGAGAACAAAAGTACAAGCAACCCTCGACTTACAAAAGTTCATTTAGTGACCATTTGAAGTTACAGTGACACTGAATGAAAGAAGAGACTCACAACCAGGTCTCATGCAACTGTTACAGTACCTTCATGGCCACAGGATCAAAATTTTGACAGTTGGCAACTGGTACAACTGAGCCCAGAATTGACGTTACTAAGTGAGAAGTTTGTTAAGTGGGTTTTGCCCCATTTTATGACCTTTCTGGCCACATTTGTTAAATGAATCACTGCAGTTGTTTTACTTAATAACATGGTTCTTAAGTGAATCTGACTTCCCTGTTGACTTTGCTTGTCAGAAGGTTGCAAAAGGGGATCATGTGACCCTGGGACACAACAACTGTCATAAATGTGAGTCAGTTGCCAAGCAGCCATATGTAAATCAGGTGACCATGGGGATGCTGCAATGATCATAAGTGTGAAAAGTGGTCATAAGTCACTTTTTTCAGTGCCATTGTAACTTTGAACGGTCACTAAATGAACCATTGTAAGTCGAGGACTGCCTGTATTTATGATCAGTGGCAGGATCATGTGACCTTTGCAACCTTCACAGCCATCTTCTCACAATCAAAATCTATGGGGGAAGCCAGATTCAGTTAACAACATCTGGATTCACTTAACAACTGCAGTGATTTATTTAACAACCATGACAAAACAAAAGTCATAAAATTGGGCATGAATTACTTAATCACTGCCTTGCCACAGAAATTTTGGTCCCAATTGTGGTCATAAGTCAAGAACTTCCTGTACAAACCTAGGGGCAGGAGGGGGGAATGAATAGGAAAGTGACAGAATAGAATAGAACAGAACAGAATAGAATAGAATAAGAATTCTTTATTGGCCAAGTGTGACTGGACACACAAGGAATTTGTCTTGGTGCAAATGCTCTCAGTGTACAGAAAAGAAAAGATAGATTCGTCTTGAATCATCAGGTACAACACTTAATAATAGTCATAGGGTACAATAAGCTATCAAATCATACTAGGAAACGGTCAATATAAATCTAAGAATACAAGCGACAAAGTTACAGTCCTACAGTCACAGGTAGAAAGGAGTGGTGAGAGAGTTAACAGTAATAGTAGTGCAGACTTAGTACATAATTGAACAGTGTTGAGGGAATTATTTTTTAGCAGAGTGATGGCTTTCAGGGAAAAACTGTTCTTGTGTCTAGTTGTTCTGGTGTGCAGGGCTCTATAGTGTCGTTTTGAGGGAAGGCGTTGAAACGGTTTATATCCGGGATACTGTATGGATCACGAGGTCACCAACAAACTTCCCTTCCATCCTTGTGTGTCACATCACAACATAAGCGCAGAGGTCTTTTCATCGTGTGGGCCTCTTATGAATGCCTAGTCGAAAAACACAACCATAAAACCAGTGCCATAAAAAAGAAAAGACAAAGTTAAGAGCTCTCTGATTAAAATCACTTCATGTAACAGCATAATAAAGAAAACCGAAGTAAGCATGAGGAAGGAAAAAGACCACAATTTCAGCAGTGTTCAGAAACCCAGCTTGTCCAGAGTAGTCTGCCACCCTTTCCTCAGGAACGTAAACATAGAAACTAAATGTTAAATCCTGAAAATTGGAAATTAAAAATTCTATGGGAAAGTATTTCCATTACAGATGTATAGACACAATGCAGAAAGCTACATTTAGCTTAG
Source organism: Hydrophis major (assembly GCA_033807585.1). Lineage (NCBI taxonomy): Eukaryota > Metazoa > Chordata > Lepidosauria > Squamata > Elapidae > Hydrophis > Hydrophis major. The sequence goes on from CM066328.1 coordinate 425,032,923, forward strand.
CCTTTTGGGTAAACCCAAAATACAGGTAGTCCTCGACTTATGATGACAATTGAACCTAAATATTTATGTTGTGAAGTAAGATATTTGTTAAGTGAGTTTTGCCCCATTTTACAACCTTTCTTCAATCAATCAAACGTTTATTTTCAATGCACATGTGTACAATGAAACTGAAAAATTTCTTGCCACAGCTATTAAAAGAACCAGTGCAGTTGTTATGTTTGGAACATGGTTGTGAAGTGAATTTGGCTTCCCCCCATTGTCTTTGCTTGTCAGAGGGTCGCAAAAGGAGATCACATGACCCTGAACACTGCAACCGTCATAAATACAAGTCTGTTGCCAAGCCTCTGAATTTTGATCACATGACTATGGGTATTGCGAATAAATAAATACTTAATAAAGATTATTAAGAGCTTGAAGCAAAGTGCAGGGCTCTGGCCCTGCACTTCTGATTGGCCGAAAATAGCAACATCAGATTGGTCCGTTCAGGAGAATCTGATTGGCTATTAACGAGCCTTTTCCATTGGTTAATGGAGCTAGCACTCCCTGTGTTTTCATTGGTTAAATAAGTTAAGAGTTGCCTATATAAAGGGGCCCAGTGTGGCCATTGAGCTGAGCTGTTTTCACATGTAAATAAAGAGTTTGAAGTTCACTGTTCACTGGCTCATCTCCATCCTTTGCACCCATGCACAGAACTTAACACTGGCAACGAAGGTGGGATGTGGAGACGTCAGAGCTTACTGAACGACGAAGAACTATAACCGAGCACGTGGCTGAAACGCACCAATGGCGGAACCATGTCCGGCAGAGTCATACCACCCGCTCCATTCGACCCGGCACAAGAAGACTGGGACTCATATATGGATCGCTTCCAGATGTTTCTGGAAACCAACAATTTGAAGGATGCCACTACCGGAAAGAAACGAGTGGTATTCCAAACTCATTGCAGGCCAACTGTATTCAAGATGGCCAAGGCACTAGCAAAACCAGCAGAAGTAAAGTCTATGGACTAGGACGTCCTCGAACCCCTGCTGAGGGCTCACTACGCAACCACCGTGCCAACGCTCGTGAGAAGGCATGAATTTTATCAGAGAAGTCAGCGAAAGGGCGAAAGTGTTGCTGATTTCATAGCAGATCTCCGGAATCTGGGAGGCCTATGTGAGTTTGCCAACCTAGAAGAAGCCCCAAGAGACCAAATAATTCTGGGATTAGATGCACCAGACACTCAGGGTAAACTAATGGCGAAGGGCGACATTAGCCTTAAAGATGCCATAGCTGAAGCTACTGCAGCAGAAGCAACCAGGAAGTCGGCTGCCCAAATGCGCCGCAACCACGCACCGTTTCGCCAATGTGCACGCGAAATTTCACCTCAGTCAGAGGGACAGCTGGATACAGCCCACCACGAGGACCTCGAATCGTCATCAGAAAGCGACGAGGAAGAGGTCCATCGACTTCAGTCCGAACGAGATCAATGCCAGAAATCGCAGTACCAATGCGCCCGGTGTAGAGCAAGCCACCCCCAGTCAGAATGCAAATTCCTCGATGCACTCTGCCATGTGTGCGGGAAAAGAGGCCATATCGGACGGGTCTGTAGAAGCAAGCCAGGACCCAGCCAGTCCTCGAGGGGGGCTAACTATCCCCAACCGACGGGAAGTGGTCCCGTAAAGCGAAAACCCGTGAACCACCAATGGAACAATCACTCCTACAGAAACAAAACCCTAAACCACCCAACAAAGCGAAAAGAGGCTCACCAAATCATCACGATCGGTCACGCCTCATCTCTTGACGCCAAGAAGATCTGAGTGAAAGTGGCCATCGAAAACCAGCCCTGCCTGATGGAAGTCGATTCAGGATCGTCCCTCTCGATGGTTTCCTGGAAGACCCTCAAGCAGCTCATCCCTACTGTCCGGAGGCAAGACCTCAGATTCCAAAGACTCATATTCAAGGACTATCAAGGAAATCGAATCCCGGTCGTTGGATCCAGCCGAGTCTGGGTATCGTTTAAGAACTGTACAGCATTCCTACCCCTGACTGAAATTGACAGGAATCAGCCTAGTTTGTAGGGCCTCCAATGGTTCGCTCCACTCGGAATTGAAGTAGCCGGCATTCACCAAACCTGCAGCAGCGATTGGGAAGAAGACCTCGTCCACGAATTCCAGGACGTCTTCGCAGAAAAATTAGGCGAGTACAAGGGGACCCCGATATCATTTAACCTCAATCCCGAAATAGCTCCCATCCGCCTTAAGCCTCGTCGAGTGCCATTTGCCCTTAAACCAAAGATCGACGAGCAATTAAGCCGGATGGTTCGATAAGAATTTGTGGGGACTACTGAGCCACCCTGAACCACGCCCTTCAACAAAACACATATCCGGTACCGGTGGTGCAACACCTCCTCCATTCCCTGGGGGGCGGAAAGGTCTTCGCTAAACTAGACTTAGCCCAGGCATACCAACAACTGCCTGTTGACAAAAAAACGGCAGAGGCCCAAACGATCGTTACGCACCGAGGTGCGTTTAAATGTAACCGACTCCAGTTCAGAGTGAGCGTAGCTCCAGGAATCTTTCAAAGCTTGATGGAAAGGCTATTACAAGGGATAAAAGGTGTTGTCCCATATTTTGATGATGTGTTAATCGCTGCCCCAGCTCGGAAAATACTAAAAGAATGCCTGAGGTTGGTTCTCCAGAGATTTAAAGACTCAGGTCTCAAAGTTAAAAAAAACAAGTGTCATTTATGTACGGATCATGTAGAATTTTTGGGATATTTAATTGATAGTCAAGGCATTCACCCCACCAATAACAAACAGGGCAATCAAGAACGCCCCAAAACCCCGGAACAAGGCCGAACTCCAGGCTTTTCTGGGCCTTATCAATTTTTATAACGTTTTCCTGCCTCACAAAGCAACCGTAGCTGAACCCCTACATCGTTTATTGGACAAAAAAGCAACCTGGGTATGGGGACACAAAGAGGAGCAGGCGTTTCAACATGTGAAAAATTTATTGACTTCTGATGCTGTTCTGATGCAATATAATGAGACTTTATCTTTAAAGATCACGTGTGATGCATCCCCATTCAGAGCGGGCGCCATTTTAAGCCACGTTTTGCCAAACGGTAGTGAAGCCCCTGTTGCCTATTTCTCAAAGACGTTATCAAAAGCAGAACGCAATTACAGTCAAATTGATAAGGAGGCCCTTGCTATAGTGTCCGCGGTTAAGAGATTTCATGAATATGTATATGGCTGAGCCTTTACCATAGTGACTGACCACAAACCTTTGCTCGGAATAATAGCGGGAAATAGGCCAACACCGTATATATTATCTCCCAGAATGACCCGCTGGTCAGAATTCTTGGCAGCATATAATTACAAGTTGCAATATCGCCCAGGGAAGGCCATTCCCCATGCTGACGCATTGAGCCGCGCACCTCTTCCAGAGACCATTGATGACCCCGCTCCGAAGGTTACAACACTGCAAATCGAGACACTTCGAACACCGCCACTAACAGCCCGAGATATCGCGATTGAAACGAAATGCAACCCCATTTTAGCACGAGTCCTCAGTTGGGTCGAGCGGGGATGGCCATTGGACCAAATACCTGACGACTACGTCCCATTCAAGAATCGACAAACGGAACTATTTTCCCAGAAGGGCTGCATTATCTGGGGTGATAGAGTCGTTGTCCCAGGGCGGTTACAACGAGCGATACTAAGAACCTTGCACGATGGCCACCCCAGCATCATGCGCACGAAAGCCCTCCCACGAAGCTACGCGTGGTGGCCGGGTATCGACAAGCAGATCGAGACATGGGTAAAAGCTTGTCACAAATGCCAGGAAGTCAGCAACGTCCCTCCGAAAGCAACCCCGACTGAATGGGAAACACCGAGGGGACCATGGTCCCGTATTCATCTGGACTTTGCGGGACCTACCAAAGGACACACATTTTTATTAACGGTGGATGCCTACTCGAACTGGCTTGAAATCCATGAGATGAGAAATACAACAACCGAATCAGTCATCAGGAAACTAGACAGACTATTTTCAACACATGGATTACCAGACGTTCTGGTATCCGATAACGGGCCCCAATTTACTGCGCTGTCCTTCGAACAGTACCTGGCGGACCGCGGTATTCACCATGCGCTGACTTCGCCGGCGCATCCCGCGGCCAACGGAAGGGCCAAGCGCATGGTACAATTCGTCAAGAAAACCTTGCATAAAATGGACTATGGCGATGTAGAAGACAAGATTAACCAGATACTCCTTTTGCAGCATATCACTCCACACAGCGTCACCAATAAAACTCCTGCCGAGTTGTTAATGGGACGGAAGCTCCGCTCCCACCTCGACCGTCTGCATCCATCATATCAACCTGAAAAACCACACGGTTCCAGCGGGAAATGTTGCAATGATAGAATATGGAAGCGCCATATTGATCAGCTGCGTTCAAGGCTACAGTTGGGGATCTCCGAGCCCCCTGATTTCCAAACCGAGGGGGGAGGAGAAACCGAGGAAGCTGAATTTGAAGTGGCTGAAAGTTTAAGCGGAAGTAATGACCGCTCAGAGGCAGCACGTGATGGATCTGGAATGGGGGTGGCCTCGCCTCAAAGAGATGCCGAGAGCAGTAGCGACGACGAAAATTCGAATACGGAACGGGAGGCACCCTCTTCACCAGATAACGTCCTACCCCAACAAGACTGTAGCCAAATACCAGGAGAACAATGAAAATCAAATAGACAATCAAAACAACCTGCCTATCTCCAAGACTACGTGACTGCACCCCTTAAACGGAACCCGGGAGGAAGGGGTGTTGTGAATCAATAAATACTTAATAAAGATTATTAAGAGCTTGAAGCAAAGTGCAGGGTTCTGGCCCTGCACTTCTGATTGGCCGATAATAGCGACACCGGATTGGTCCGTTCAGGAGAATCTGATTGGCTATTAACGAGCCTTTTCCATTGGTTAATGGAGCTAGCGCTCCCTGTGTTTTCATTGATTAAATAAGTTAAGAGTTGCCTATATAAAGGGGCCCAGTGTGGCCATTGAGCTGAGTTGTTTTCACATGTAAATAAAGAGTTTGAAGTTCACTGTTCACTGGCTCATCTCCATCCTTTGCACCCATGCACAGAACTTAACAATGGGGATGCTGCAAAGTTGGTAACTGTGAAAAATGGTCGCAAGTCACTTTTGTACCTTAGAACAGTCCATTAAATGAACCGTTGTAAGTCTACCTCTACTGGATTGGTCAGTGTGGTTGAAGATGTTACAGCTTAACCCAGAATATGAAATTATGCAGAAAAAAATGTAGATCAATTAACTATTTGGTAGCACGTTTATTTAATCAATGTATTAGTCTCCTCAATCATGCAACTCAGTGCATAAAACCCACCACCAGGAATTTTATTTTCTGACATATCGAAAAAGATGGACAGATTGCAAGAAGGGAGGAACTTCTGTGAGGAAGGTTTTGATACTATCAAAGACAGCTAATATAACTCTTGGTTGTGGCTTTCCTGGCTGAATTCTCAGTCATCCACGTTATGCCAGAATCTGCAGGTCTTGTTAAACTACTGTTGGGAGTTTGAGTGGCAAAGCATTTCTGTCTATAACACAATGTTTTTAGAATGGCCAGGTTTCCTTATGTATGAGGAAGAGAACTATGCTATTAGTATAATTATCAGGGACATAACCAGTGGTGGGATTCTACCAGTTCGCACCTGTTCGCTAGAATTGGTTGTTAACATTCTAAGCAGTTCGGAGAACCGGTTGTGAGAAAAAATTACTGGCCTAATCCTGTAAGGAAGGCAGGAAGGAAACATTCTGGTGTTGCTTACAGAAACTGCCTCTCCGTGAACCCTTATTATATTCTTGGCAGGACTAGACTTCCTGTCTCTGGAGTTTCTCTGGAGTTTTTTTTTCCCTCCGTCGCTGGTACTTTGATTGTGTGGAGTGACCATTCAAAGTTACAATGGGCACTGAAAAAAGTGACTTATGACCATTTTTCACACTTATGATTGTTGCAGCATCCCCATGATCATGAGAGGCCAGGTCAGGAGATGCGTGCCTCAATGTGAGTGATATTGAGTTGGCCACGCCCATCCAATAACATGACCACCAAGCCATGCCCACCAACTAAGCCACGCCCACAGAACCGGTTTGAATCCCATTTGAATCCCACCCCTGGACGTAACATTCTAGGGTCAGGGAGAACCACTGCTGCTAATAAAGATGTATGGATCGAGACTGAGGATGGTGATAATGCTATCCATTCAGCCGAGTCTGACTCTTGGTGATTCTGTGGGACAGATCTGTCCACGTTTTCTGATCTTGCACTACTTCTTTGAGCTTTTCTCTGTTCTGGCTGGGTGTCAGCTTTGATGGTGTCCAAACCATCATGCTTCTTGGTGACCTGGTTTCTTTTTACCATTAACCCTTCCCAACACAATCGCTTTCTCCAATTGGAGCCAGATTATATGGAAACAAATGTCTAGTTCCGTGATGGTGAACCTAGGGCACGCATGCCAGAAGTGGCACACAGAGCCATTTCTGCCAGCACACAAACTGTCACCCAGAACAGATCCACTGTGTATGTACACGCGCCTCCCGACAGCCAGCTGATTGTCAGGTATTTGCCACACGCACATGGGGGGAGGGCGTCTGCGGGAGATGCACACACATGCACAGAGGCATGTAGCGTGTTCAGGGCCCTCATGTGCACACACATTGCATCATGGGTGTGCACATTTTCGGCACACAATGACAAAAAGGTTAGCCAACACTGGTCTGGTTCATTCACACTAGTCCGATAAGAAATATTTTTCCCCCAGTGCAGATATAATTCTCTAACCATTACATTATACTGCCCCTCAGATAAGATGCCAACCAAAACCAACTACCAAGAAAGCTCTGGAGAATGTTTAAAGTTTCCTGCTAATTTCTCTGCTTCTTAATTAACAATAGCCACTCCAGTTTAGCAATATAATTTTGTTCCCCTGTTTAATTTTATAGTGATAGTGGGTTTAATTAATTTAGTTCATTTATTTAAAGCACTTTAGACCTGCTTTTCAGGCAAAGCAAGCTTCCAGAACAATTTAACAGATCAGACATTGCCTGTCCACAAGTATACAAGCCAACGCTGTTTTCTTCCCCTCTGTAAGCAAGATGGGCGTTCATAATACCAGTGTGTCATCTTGCACATTTTGACGTCTTCCCTGGAGATGACTTTGGAGCAGGGGTGGGCAACTATGGCAGCTTTGACCTGTGGACTTCAGCTCCCAGAATTCCTGAGCAGCATGGCCTAACTGGAACATTTCGTTTCCTTTTTCCGTTCCCATTCTAGATGGGGGACAGAAATGTAAAACCAAGCTGGTCATCAAGACAGGTTGCAACAAGATTGGCAAAAATGTATAGGATAGATCTGCTAAATGTTGGAAATATAATCAAACACCTGGTTCATATTACCATGTGTGGTGGACATGTCCAAAAGCCAAAAAATATTGGACAAAAATACATACCTGGTTGGAAAAAATGATAAAACAGCATATAGAAGTGAAACCAGAAATATTTTTATTGGGCATTCTGCTGGAAAAATATGATAAGAAACTATCTACTTAATTTTACATGTACTAACTGCAGCTAGAATTTTATATGCTCAACAATGGAAGTGCGATGAGATCCCGACAGATGAGAATGTAATTAGAATAGAATAGAATAGAATAGAATAGAATAGAATAGAATAGAATAGAATATTGGCCAAGAGTGATTGGACACATAAGGAATTTATCTTGGTGCAAATGCTCTGTGTCCATAAAAGAAAAGATACATTCGTCAATAATCAAGAATAATCACGTACAACACTTAATAATAGTCATAAGGGTACAATAAGCAATCAAATCATACTAGAAAACAGTCAATATAAATAGTACGAATACAAGTGACAAAGTTACAATCATACAGTACAAGTGGGAAGGGATGGGTGATAAGAAGTGATGAGAAGATTAATGGTAATAGTAGTGCAGACTTTGTAAATAATTAAGAAAATACTAGAATGTGCATAAATGGATAGACTAGCATTATTAAGGACAAAGAAGAAACTGAATACTATTTGACATGGGACTTATTTTATCAATGGTTAGATAACAAAAATAGACATTAGAAAGATAGGGACATAAAAAGGATAAATGTTAAAATGGAAATTCATTAAAACGGACAAGCTAAATATTATTATTACAGTATTAATGTTATTGTGATTAATGTTATTGTAAACACCCTGATTACAATCACCTAAAAACAATTGTACCCAGACAACACTCTGTTTGATTGAAATGGAATTTTTATATATTATACTAATAAAGCAAATAAAACTTGGGGAGGGGAAAAAGACAGGGATCCTGACCAAAGAATCTTCTACTAAAATAAATAAATAAATCTTATTTTGCTGTTACTACTCAGAGGTGGTATTCAGCAGGTTCTGACCAGTTCTGGAGAACCGGTAGCAGAAATTTTGAGTAGTTTGGAGAACCAGCAAATTCTACCTCTGACTGGAGATTTTGCAGTATCCTTCCCCTGCTATGCCCTCCAAGCCACGCCCATAGAACCGGTAGTAAAAAAAAATTGAATCCCACCACTGTTACTAGTAGGATATGATTTTCAACTTCCAGCAAAGCCATTTTCTAAAAACGGTCTTGCACGCAAAGACACCCCAAGGAAGTGCCAGAGCAGGACAGGATGACATAATTTCTCGAAAGGAAATAGGAAAGAACAAGGTGATCCAGCCAAGCGGATGGAACAGCCCTGCTTTTCTTCTTTTCCTATCCTGGAGACTATGGCAATTATTGCTCAATGAAGAGCTTTCCATCCCTTTTTGAATCTGGAGAAAACTCCAGCATTGCCAAAGCCTTGTCTGTCTTTCATCACTTGAATTCTTCCATCCCTCCACTTTGTCCTTTGGGGGACAAACACATTTTATTGATCTGGAAATCGCCCTCAGAGGTCCCAAGGAGTCAAAACTAAGTCACCATGGCAGCTGTGTGATCCAGCCTCTTTCCAACTTATAAAAAGAATGGTGGTGAAGCTTTGATCATACCATCACAGCTAGTATTGTGAACTTTTATAATTCTCCCCCCCTGGACAGATACTGCCTTGGACAGAGAGGCGAAGTTACTACATTAACAGGTACAGATGACTTAAACCTGGTTAACTACTGCAATAATGTTGTGGTTAGCCGGCAGCAGGTGCAGATGGCTGAGGAGAGCGAGGACTCTGATGAGGGGCCAGGACCATCAGGGAGTGGACTGCTGCCTTCAGAGATTGTGGGGGCTGGCAGCAGTGATGAGGAGGTTCCCGAGGAGCCTGTGCCAAGTGCACGTGCACGAAGGATTACTCAGAGGAAAGAACAACTACAGTAGCACAGGTGACTTGGGAGTAAGGCTGCAAGGTAATGGCCCCTCCCTCAGGAGGATAAAAGCCAGGTTTGGAAAAGCGTTCTTTGCAGACAGCAAAGAAGCTCTGAAGCTCAACTTGTGGACATCTTAGTTTATGCTTGGAGAATCTTGTAAATTAGTTCTTATCTCTGAATTTTTGGCATCCTTGACAAACAACTTGGCACGGCTCTTTCTTGCCAGAGCTAATTAGTGGAAAGCAGCCTTCAAAACAGAATTCGTTATTAAACCTTAAAAGGTGGAGGCTGCTGCCTTTGTCTGTGTTTGCTCTTTGGGAATCCAGTTGGGTCCTAACAAATACGCTGAGAATGAGATACAGGTAATCCTCAACTTACGACCACAACTGAGGCCAAAATTTCTGTTTTGCCCCATTTTATGACCTTTCTTGCCTCAATGACTCAGGATGACATGATAGCAGTATTCCACTATTTGAGGGGCTGACACAAAGAAGAGTCAAGCTGCTCTCCTGAAGGCAGGACAAAACGCAACAGATGGAAACTAATCAAGAATAGAAGCAACCTAGAACTAAGGAGACATTTCCAAGACAGTCTAGAACAATTAAACAGGAGAACAGCTTCCCTTCAGAAATTGTGGAATGCTCCAACACTGGAAGTTTTTAAGAAGAATCTGGAATAGTTTATACTCAAAGAAATCTTGCTGCTGTTGTAAGAGAAAAATTCAATGTGCTTCTTGGAAGATTCTACAGAGAGGTAACATAATCTGCATTTTCCATTTCTTTCTCACTAGGTGGCTATAGCAGGCCACTGTTTCAGTCTAAAAAGCTGATCACAGCAGAATGGAGCAAAGAGACCTTTCCCAAAGGGAGGCAGGCATATTCAAAATAATTGAAATATAATGTTAAAAGTCACGGTCATGCCCCTGGTGGAGACTGACTCTGAGGAAGAGGAGGGACAGCCAACAGGGAGTGGGAGCGTGGTGGAAGAGGCTGGGGAAGGGCAGAGGCAGGCTGAGCAATCAGAGGAGGATCCAGGTCCATCCCTTATCCATCCTAGGTCACACAGGGAGGAGAGGATCAGGCAAAAGTAATCAGGAGGCGATTACCATGATCCTTCTCGGAGCTATGGATATAAGTTTGCAGCTGGGAGCTATGGATATAAGTTTGCAATTGCGTAGTCAGAATTGCTGGAGTCAAAGTTTAGAGTTTTCTTTGAAAGAGGTTTATCTTTGCTGACGTTCTTCCCATGGACTCTCCTCGGTTATCTTCCTGAATGTATAATTCATTATCTTGGCTTGCTTCTGAACTCTCGTCAATGGGGTTTGTTTTGGTTTTCTTTTTGCCTCATTATTTACTTTTGTGACTTTAAACTGTGCCTAATAAAACAGTGAAGTTAAGTTGAAGGCATTACCAGATTTTAATGTATGTTTTGGGTTATTTAGAGAGACTACGGGTCATCACAGTCACTTTCATTTAGATTTATCAGATATGAACAGGCAAAGGAGAAATGCGCACAGCTGGAAAGGACAAGGTAACTGTTTAACTTGGCATCTGCAATAAAAATTGCAGTGAAAAACTGCAAAAATAAATGGGCTTAATCCTAGGTGTATATGAAACTACTTCTGCCAGCATCAGAAAGTCTGGTTTTTCAACTGCAATTTTTTTATAACAAATAATTTTCAGGAACATGTGTTAGTAATTTTTTTATAACAAATAATTTTCAGGAACATGTGTTAGTAATAATATAGAATCAACAACACCATAATTTTTCATCTTTCACCATAAAAGCATGCTGCATGATGAGTCAAGTGTTCTACCCAATACAGTAGATATGAAGGGGTTGCTTTGAAGCTGTTTGCTGGAAATAACATAAATCTAGGCTGCTGAGCCTGCCAATGGACAACAGAAAGGGAGAAGCAGACATTTTACAAGGTCACGGTGCACTAAAGTTTGAATTATTGGTATGAAAACAGCCCAAAATTTTAAAAACACATTAAAAAAACAGAATGTTTGACTTTTAAGGTTAAGCTTGCTGGATGGAAGACGAGGACAAAAAGGAAAGACATGGCCTCTTTTGCTGGACATGTACTTAACTATTCTCTTCTGGTTCCTGCAATGAACTCTTCAAATAGGACAGAAATCCTTTATTCATTTACATACTAAATTAGTACGCTGCCTATTCCCAAACTTTCTGAGCAGCAAACAATCCCAAGTGATTTTTTAAATCCCAAAATAAAAATAATCTCACTGAGGAAAACAAAAAAAACTCAACAGCATCATAAAGGAAACTTTTTAAAAAAATATACCAAGGTAATGCAACTGCCAATGTATCCCAACATGCAAAGCATGACTGCCCCCTGGTGTGCATGGAACAGGTGTTCTCTGCTCACCTGAAACCCAGGAAGGAAGAAGTAGATGGTGGATCTCAATAGGGGGGGAAGTTCCAAAGCTCTGGAGCAGCTTGTTAAAGTGCCCATTTCCTAGGTTCCATCCAAAGATGAGAAGAAAGTTGACCCTTTTAGATCTGATTGGATGAGTAGGTTAATATAGGAAGCCAGGTAACTGTAGCTTGGGGTCACCACGAGTGAGTTGAGTGGTCATGTACATTTTCTTAATAAAATAAATAATTAGGTCTGAGACCCTATAGGGCTTGCAAAATTATCATCAGCTGCCCGACTGCAGGTGAGACCAATTGGCAGTCATGCAGTTTTTGAAGCCATGGGATCCTGAAGGTTTAATGGGAAATATCCATCATTGCCATCAACTCTCATATGTACATCCAGCGTGTCGGTTGGTTCATCAGTTTTGTGCATTCATTTTGTAGTCTCAATTACAATTATGTTACATAACAACTCATATCCAACTCATATCTTTAAGTTTTTTTTTTTTGAAAAGAATTTTATTGATTTTTCTACAAACAAACAAGGCAAACAAAACATTAAAACATCAACTCTCATATGTACATCCAGCGTGTCGGTTGGTTCATCAGTTTTGTGCATTCATTTTATAGTCTCAATTACAATTATGTTACATAACAACTCATATCCAAACTTATATATCCTAATATCGCTATTAAAAAAAAACAAAAAAAACTTTTGACTATACTTTTAATTATTCATGCTTTATGAGATAACAATACTTTAAACAGTTTATTCTGTAACAAATCATATATTCATTCCAAATCAATCCTAAAACACTTTATAAATATAGTGTCAAATGATAAAGACAAGAAAAAAAGTAAAGATATTCCTTACTGTCTAACATTCTAAATATTCTATTATCGTATACTATCATCTAGCCATTGATAAAAAAGACCCCAAATTTCATAAAATTGTTTATCTTCTTGCTCTCTAATTTCAAAGTTTTTTAAATGCTCAGATCCAAGTCCTTTCACATTCCAGAAAGTCTTGATCAGCTACAAGGCTAGAGACTTGGCAGAAGTGGAAGAACTGATACTACAGAGTCCTATTGAACAGCTTCTACTACAGTCCGACTGAGCTCTGATTTTGGGAGTTTTATCTTCCAAAAGCCATGAGCAACCCCCTTCAGGTGTATTTTCTTGATTTTCCTCTATTCAGTTTCCACAAACCGAGCCGCTTTCCCATAGTTGGGACTATTTTTAACAGATTAAAAAATAACTTACCTAAGCTTTCTTTGGCTCCATAAACCCTTCCCCCCCCCAAAAAAGATCCCAAAATAGAATAAGTAGAAAAATTTGGCCCCATTTATATGCCCCCCCCCAAGTTATATCAGTTTATGTCTTTGGTGTATAATCTCAATCAGTTTTGCTGGCTTCTTCAACAAATATTACACAACTTCACATTTTAGCCCAATATTATTTGTTCTGGCTGACAGCCATTTCACATCATTCCACAGGCTTCCCATTAGCTCTAATTCTGTTAATTGTGCTACCAGGCAATATCAGGAGTTGAAGCCTGGGCTTCTTCAAGCAGTTTTGTGTTTTAGCTACTGAACAACACTCCACCCTCCTACCTAGTTACTTAGGGAAGAATTCTTACCCTTAGAGATGGACTTCCTACTTTTCCTAGTTTTCAAGGGGAAAGAATGGTTGCATCCTCAACTGACAACCATTAATTTAGTGATCATTTGAAGTTATAATGGCACTGAAAAAACTGACATGATCAGTTTTCACACGACCGTTGCTGCATTCCCTGTGGTCACAGGATCAAAATTCAGACACTTGGCATCTGACTCGTATTTATGATGGTTGCAAGATCCAGGGTTAGGGAGACAAGCTAAACAGAATGTGCAGCGTTAGTCAGATAGGCACACAGATAAAATGAGTGAGCTAAGCTTGTATGTTTATTAACATACAGTAAAAATAACAGATACGCTTGTGCTATCAAAAATATAGTTTATTCCATTATGAGTTCATAGCATAGTCAAAATAACAGTCCAATAGTCATGTATCATTTAGTCAGTCCATTCAGGGATATTCAGTTAGCAAAAGTCCGTGCAGAATATCCTATGTCAGTTCACTTACAAATCAGTCCTTTGTTTCTCTCCCGTTCGAGCAATGCAGTCTTGATTCCAAGCAGTAATCAGGGATCATCAAAGCCAGAGAGAGAGCAAGCTGCAGTCTTGCTTCTTTTAAAGTGCTTTCACAACCACTCCCTTAATTACTTTCCCATATTTAAAGCTGCAAACACTTTAACTAACAAACTATGATTACTTAGTTATTATTTTACCTAAACCAGTTAGGGAAAACAATGTTATCCCTAACACGACCGTTGCTGCATTCCCTGTGGTCACAGGATCAAAATTCAGACACTTGGCATCTGACTAGTATTTATGATGGTTGCAAGATCCGGGGTCCTGTGGTCCCCTCCAACCAATCATGCTGGCTGGGGAGTTCTGGGAGCTAAAGTCCACAGGGCTTAAAGCTGCCAAGGTTGGACATACCTATCCCAGTGGTGGGATTCAAAATTTGTTACTACCGGTTCTGTGGGCGTGGTGTGGTTTGGTGGGTGTGCCAGGGGAAGGATACTGTAAAATCTCCATCCCCTCCTCACTCCTGGGGGAAGGTTATTGCAAAATCCCATTCTCTCCCCAGCCCACTAACCTGCTTTCCAGCTCCATTCTCCTGTGCAGGGCAACCAAAGAAGACCCAGCCGATCAGCTGGGACTCAATGGGAGGCAGAGAAGAGATGGGGGCGGGGCCAGTCAGAGGTGGTATTTGACGGTTCTCCAAACTACTCAAAATTTCCGCTACCGGTTCTCCAGAACTGGTCAGAACCTGCTGAATACCACCTCTACCCTATCCTAATAGAAAACTCTCAAAACTCACATTGGGAATTGGCTTCCTGCTGGGACAGTCTCTCTAGTTAAAATTCACACACTCAATCCTGTAGGACAAGTTATTATGATTCACTCATAGTGTCATTTCTATGCATGGTCTGAAAATTACTACAATTACAGAAGGAAAGGCAAGGATGGAGAAAGTTCAGACGCTCTTATGATAACAAACGGCAAATTTTATTTATGCATTTTAGCATGAGGCTTATAATCAAAATCTCTACAAAGATAACAGTATACTTCGCAGCATAGTAGGGCTTATTCCTGGCTTGAGAACTGGGTGTAAAAGTATGTTTGTGAATCTGTTCTCCTTTGAATTTGTGGAGGTTTAAAACAGTCTCTTGCACACTGATTTTGAAAGTCACGCAAAAATGTGTGCTCCTCTGATGTTACAAATTTATGCTGGTGAAAAGCATCAGCAGAATCATCTGCTAAAACAGTTTTGAAATATCTTGGTTCTGCAGTAGATACATTGAGATTTTGTATCTAAAATATCCCTAGAAGTTTTAAAAAAAAAACCTAGCACAAACCAGGCACAATAATTCTAAAGGAACCTCTTTTTTATTGTTGACACTAGTTGTAAAGTCTTTTTTAGGGGCCTTTTCGAGAAACATTTGCACGGTAACATGTTTGTGGTCATTAACTGACAGTCCCATTCTGCAATTTAAGTTACAGATTGGCCAGGCTAAAGATAACAGAGGAAATGATATTGACTTATTTCCAATTCCGGTATATCATACCAGATATACTGCTCTCAATTTTGTACTCATCTATTTGCTCAGTTTTCCAGTTCTCCTGCTGTCAAACTCCTTGGCTCAAAACATGTACAAAAAGACTTGTCAATAATTCAAACTGCACATTAAAGGAGAATGTTTAAAGTGAGGGTGTCAAAGAATTGAAAAAAGGAAACAGGTGATTTCTCTAAGTCTATATCAAAGTTGTAGGCAGGATAAAGGTTGAGAAAAATATCAATGTTAAACTTTAATACAGTACCGAGGATCCAGTAAAAGCTTTCACCAAATGGTTTTTTTTAGAAGGCCTAGACACATCTACAGTTTTTGAATTTTAGTAGTTTTTTTTAGTTGGAGGTCTGTGCTAGAGTAGAATAATCACACTATTAATCAGTCCAGCTAGGTTATAAAAAAACTGGATGTTTTCTATATGTTAACTATACAAGGCTGCATTTCTACTTCACAGCCAAAATTACATCCCCCTCTGTAGTTTCCCATTTTTCCACCTCTGCTTTTCAGACGTTCTAAAATCTGAACATTAAGGAGAAAAATACAACAGGCAAGAAGACTTTTCAGAGGTATTGCTCAAACTGGAGCACTAAACCTCCAAAAACCAAACAGTAACAGTCTGACTTCACTGGTCAGAAAATGCCTTCCTATCTTAAGTAGTTATATTTTTCTAGAGATGAGCAGAGTTTATATCCCAAAAAGGAAAAATAAAAAGAATGAAATTAGGTTCCTAAAAAGGCAGCAGAATTCCTTGTTAAGAAGATTGGGGTACCACCATGACCTTATATTAAAATATTTTAAGAATACCATATATTTAAAAGCCATTGTTATTTAGGCCTTGATCTACACAGAATATTTTTTTAAATTTTATTTGATTTGTCAATTGCTTACAAGATAATAGCTATAAGTGTAAACATGAGTAAGAATACAGGAAATAGGTACAAATAAATGGGGACAATAGGACAGAGACGGGAGGCACGATGGTGCATTTATGCACGCCCCTTACAGACCTCTTAGGAATGGGGTGAGATCAATAGTGGATAGTTTGAGGTTAAAGGAGTGGGGGGTTAGAGGATGGAACAAGAGAGTCAGTCCATTTAAACCAGTCCATTTACTGTAACTGAAATAAACCATTTGAACTAGGATTGGGTTTGGTGTCTGGAGCCCTTTGGGACTCCATCATGGATGGAGCCTTCATAGTTATAGTGTACCACGTTTTCCAATTTTCTTGAGAACAGATGAGAAGAATGATAGAAGGCAAGGGGGCATAAGTTTTGCAGAGTGGAAAATTCTCACAAAGCAAGACACGCAACTTCTGGGCAAATCTGGAATTTCAAGACTGTCATGAGACTCCTACAAAAATGATTGAAAGGCATGTTTATTTACAAAAAAGAATCATCTGATTCAAGCCTTAAAACAATTCACTAAAAGCAAACACACGTAGTACTAGCATTTTCTCTACTAACTTAGCTCATTGTGATCCTTTTTTACAGTTGGATTCATTTCTAAGCACTGTATTACAACCACACAACAACTCCTATGAACTATTTACATGTGACATTCTTTAGCACTCGTTTAAATAAGAATTACGCTAGAAGCTAATGCTTCATTGCGTTCCCAAGTTGTTTAAGTTTTCTTTTTTTAATTTAGAAGGCCTCCCACATCTGGCTGTTCACTGGCTCAGAAGCCAAGCAGGCTCAGGTCTTTTTCACACTTGGGGATGGAAGGTTAAAAATGTGTGTGAAGTCCGCAGGCTAGGATTTTAAAAGTCAAAACACGGACAAAACTGCAAGTCCTTAGAAGTCAAACTTAAAGCAGACTTTACCTTAAATGGACGGTGAAAGCCCATGGATTCCAGCAGAGCTTGTCTACTGGAACATACCTCCCTCATTCCACTGGAATTTAATGCTCTCCAGATGTTGAGCAGAGCTGCACATCAGACGAATGGTTTGAACAATTGCTAGATGCTTTAAGTAGAGATGTGCACAGCCCATTACGGTACCAGTGTATTTAGAGCTTAGGTTGATGGGCACCTGGCCTGTAGATCATCCTAGCCTGACCCACAAAACAAGCTACCAACCACAATCATGCCACGTTTTTCTCTATAGATGTTGAGAGGTGGGTGCTGCATTTCAAGATATTAACACAACTGAGCCTCCTCAACCCCATCTTCTGTCCAGCAAAGGCCAAGAATTACAATCCTTTATCCAGGAGTGGGCTGCTACCAGTTTGAGTGAACTGGTAGTTAATTTTATGGCCGGTTCAGCGAACCAGCAAATCCCACTCCTGGCTGGCCCCTCCCATCCCTCTCCGGAGTCCTGTGTCCCGTTTTGGATCCCAGGTAACTGCAGGGCTTGGGCAGAGGCTCGTGGAGGGCTAAAAATGGGCTTCCAGAAGAGCCTCCGGAGCCCGGGAAGGCCATTTTGGCCCTCCCGGAGGCTCAAGGAAACCCCTGGAGCCCAGAAAAGGCAAAAATGCCCCCCCTCCTTCATGGTGCAGGAGGCCAACTAGGCCATGCCCACCCCGCAACCAGGCAGAGAAGTAGTTGCTAAATTTTTTTAAGCTGACCCCTGCCTTTAACTAGCACAATGCTGACATAACCTCCTCTTGGGAGGAGGAGGGTTTTTGAAAATATGATGGCAGTGTGGCTGCAGAAATGTTTACTCTGTTTCCCGCCAATAAAAAGTGGATTCCTCCTCCTCCTCCAGCACGGGTGAACTATTCGGCAAGGGAATGTAAAGGTGGAAAATTTGTCTTTTGGACAGTCAAGGAATTCTCTCCTGGCTCCAGGCGCAAATCATCCACTAGGAGAGGTTCACGTCTCCATGCACCACCAGCCATCAGTTAACAGGAATGATATGCAACCTAAGAGCAGCCAGGGAGCTCAACTTTCATTTCCTGGTTATTTCCAAAGTTTTCTGAACATGGTGGAGGGAGAGGAAAAAAACCAGGTTAAACAGATTAACAATAGGCATCCAGAGGTCCGTGTAAATCTAAGCCTGCCTATCTATTTCACAGGTTAGTAATCACAAGCCATTATTGAATTCTGATTTTTTTTCTCTCCTTCCAAGACTATTAAAACATCTTTATAACAAGATTACCATAATTTGCCCTTTCAAATGTCAGTTTACTTCCCACTCTTACCTCAAAAATTTCATGAGAGGTTAGGGTTGCATCTTGTCAGTTAAAACACATCTATTCTGTAATCTCTTGCTGGTATGATCTGTCTACCTAACATCTAATCCAGGTACTTTATCTGAGCTGTTTAGTCAATTTTCTTCTAGACATCTCGATAAATGCATTTTCTCAATAGAGAAAACTTTCTGCTAAAAAAATTTCAACATCGAGTTTGGACAATTCAGGATTGACTCCAGTGGTGGGATCGAAATTTTTTTACTACCGCTTCTGTGGGTGTGGCCTGGCAGGCGTGGCTTGCTTTGTTGGGCGTGGCAGGGAAAGGATAGTACAAAATCCCCATTCCCTCCCCACCCCACTAACCTGCTTTCTAGCTCTGTTCTCCTATGAATGGCAACCAAAGAAGACCCAACTGATCGGCTGAGACTCGGGAGGCAGAAAATAGATGGGAGTGAGGCCAGTCAGAGGTGGGATTTGCCAGTTCTCCAAACTACGTAAAATTTTTGCTACTGGTTCTTCAGTCCAGAACTAGTCAGAATCTGCTGAATACCTCTTGACTGACTCGTATAATGCACCACAACCCCAAAAACTGAGGGCAACAGATCCTTCAGAGGTGAAGTACCATTGCAAAGACGGATGTCAGAAAATTTCCTATGGGCAAGGCAAAAGATGGGAACATTTGGGGATCTAAGGCAGGGGTCCCCAAACTTGGCAACTTTTAAGACTTGTGGACTTTTACTCCCAGAATTCTCCAGCCAGCAGTTTGGAGACCTCTGATCTAAGGCAATCCAGACAGATGGAGGTGCATAGGAGAAATGAGCCACTGGGAAATATTTGCTATAGTTCACATGCTATATGCCCATCACTCCCTTTTCTGTCACTTCACATTTTATACTGCAAATGATTTGAAAACAGAGAATGGAAACAGCGAAGGAGCAGCCCTCTGCCAGCGAAAAACAGATCCCAGGAGGGCTGCGTGAATGCTGCAGGACATTGAGTTGGCCACGCCCATCCCAGCCACGCTCACCTGGCCCCCTGCGGTCAAAAACAACCCTGATGTGGCCCTCCATAAAATCAAGTTTGACACTTCTGCTGTAAATTAATGATCATAGTGCAGGTATAGCAGTTAAGGGGGGGGGGGAAAGGGAAACATTAAATGCGGTTTTGCTTACAAAAAGGAGATTCTAATACCAGCATTTCCCAGTTCAGGGATTCTCGTTTTAATATCAGTTGTACCACATTGGAAGGATGGCAAGGAAAATCAGCAAAAGTTGTATGAATATCCAGCTGACATGAAAGGGAGAAGCAGCTAGAGAAGATGAGATAGTCATCTTGCGTTATTCCATGTAGCTACCATTGTGATAAGGGCTGAAATGCTCATATGGAAGAAACGGCCAGATTGGGAATTTCCTTGACAGGGGTCCCTCAGTGGCCACCCTGTGGAAAAAGACCAGATTTGCTAGTCCATTTCTGAGGCATGAAGAACCATGCTCAATCTAAAACAAAAAACATACATATGACATTAACAGGAGTTTCCTCAAAATAATAACACTGCTATTCCTGTTGATACAAGGCTGAAGCACTGAATACAATGCCAAAAATGTCCTGGAAAAATAAGGGACCATTTACAAATAGTTGAAAGAAGGGACAAAGCCCCATTACCTGAGAAGCCAGCATCAGATATTCCATTTTAATATTTCCCCTCAAATATGTTATATTTCACAACTCAAGCTTGGGCAGAGTCTGGAAAGTGACAAGAATGCTAATTTAAATCAGACTCAAACAACTGAGTCTGATCAAGGGAGGTACTAATACCACTCTATATAAAGCCTTAAGTAAGACCACACCTAGAGTACTGCATCCAGTTTTGATCACCACACTATAAAAAAGATGTTGAGATTCTAGAAAGAGTGCAGAGAAGAGGGATGATTAGGGGACTGGAGACTAAAACATATGAAGAACGGTTGCAGGAACTGGGCCTGGCTAGTCTAGTGAAGAGAAGGACCAGGGGAGACAGGATAGCAGTCTTCCAATATTTGAGGGGCTGCCACAGAGAGGAGGAAGGGGTCAAGCTATTCACCAAAGCACCCGAAGGCCAGACAAGGAATAACGGATGGAAATTGAACAAGGAGAGATTCAACCTAGAAATAAGGAGAAAATTTCTGACAGTGAGAACAAACAACCCATGGAACAGAAGTTGCCCTCGGAAGTTGTGGGAGCTTCATCACTCGAGACTTTCAAGAAGAGATTGGACTGCCATTTGTCAGAAATGGTGTGGGGTCTCTTGCTTGGGCGGGGGGTTGGACTAGATGATCTATAAGGTCCCTTCTAATTCTGTTAATCTGTAATTTTTCAATTTATCAAACAATTGGAAAGCAGCAAATAAACAACTTTCCAATTGATTTCTATATGCATACATTAAAGAAATGCACATGCATCGCACACCATCAACCGTGATGTTACCTGGGGACTATTATCAAAATAAAAGTTACGGACATTTTTTTCTAAAGGCAAAACTTTAGATTTTATCTGATTCAAAGATAAGTTTATTATCTGTTGAAGACTGGTTATTTTGCTGGTTATCTCAGGAGCAATGGCCATACATATGTACTTGATTTTTTTCTTGATATATTTTAGGAATGCCTAATTTTTAATGCCTTTTTAAAAATGAATTAGTCAGGTTCCATGTAAGGCAAACTTTATAGATTTTTCCCCTCCCAGATCAAATTTGAAATTAAAAAAAAATTTTTTTTTGCCAAATAACTTCCTTCATTTTAACACTGTAGAGTATTATAAAACTGAGCCCAGAACTGGAAAAACTGTTTTTCCGAAAATCAGGTCTCTGATCTTCCTAATTCGTCATTTGAGGCCTGAAACATTTCCCCCTTCAAGGCATGTCATTTAACACACTTTAATAGAGGTCCTATTCCTATTTAATTAATTTGTATGCTGCCCATTTCATTGACAAGCAACTGCAATAAAGCAGATTTACTTGATAATTATTCTCCATTGTTAAATTAAAAACTACAGCACAAGTGTTCTCCAAGACTTAATGATCTATACAATATGATTAAAAGAGAATATAATGAAAACATATACCTCCCTGGTAGTGTTCCATATTCTAGGCTAGGTTAGCGTAGAGTAGGGATGTCCAACCTTTTGGCTTGCTTGAGCTACACTGAGTGAAGAGGAATAGTCTTGGCCCACTTATCAAATATATAATACAATGTATATAAATAACAAACACCAATATATATTTTTATGGTCTTGTGGGGCCACATTCCTAGCTGTCCAGGACTGCAATTAGCCCTTGGGTGGCAGATAGGACACACCTGGTCTATAAATTACTTGGCCTCAGAAGTCCTATTTTTCCATTGCAGAGGTGCATTTACAAAAAGACTCCACCAAACTTAGTAATGTGACCACAGGGCAATTATACAAAGCTATCATTATGAGCGTCAGCCTATCTGTTCGCACAGAGCTTATATAGGCTGAAAACCTTTAGCCTGAAGCTTCAGAACTAGGTGTTTACAAAAACAAATCACAATCTAATTACAGGTCTGAATTACCAACTTTCCCTTGCTACATCTAAGGGCTTATCTCATTATTGTGCTTCTTTAACCTTCAGTAAACAAGAGATATTTTCTGGAATGTTACTATTCAGTTACTATTCAACTCTGCAGCCTTTTGACGCAGCAGTTACTCAAAGGCATATTTAGAAATTTAAGACTGAAAAGCAAGTGATTTATATGAGGAATTTCAAGCTATCAATATTTCAAGTCCCAGGGGGAGACATGATTCTTTCAGGAGGAACAAGTTCAGATCTCCCTTATTTAACTGCCGCATTGATAAAATTATATCAAAGCAATTGCCTCATTTAGTGACTGTTCAGTTTTGACAGTGATAAAGTAAAAACCAATCCTCAGATTTATGACCATCACAGATTGTATGGTCCCCTGAACATGCCTGTCAAACCAAAGGTTGTAAGTAGTTGCAGTTTCACTTAGTGGTTTCGGTTAATAGCACTTATATACCGCTTCCCAGTGCTTTACAGCATTCTCTGAGCGGTTTAGAAAGTCAGCATCTTGCCCCCAGCAATCTGGGTCCTCATTTTACAGACCTCGGAAGGATGGAAGGCAGAGTCAATCTTGAGCCTGGTGAGATGATCAGTTGTTGGTCTAAATTGTAGTTGTTAAATATCTATCTATGTAATACCATAAAACATGAGAAGTGTTTCTTGTCAACTTTTTAAATAGTTTTGGCCATAAATTTAGCAGACTGTAACAATAACCAGTAGGATTCATGACTGAATAGGGATCTCCACCCAATTTTCAAGCTCAATACATCATTGAACAGAAAATAATGTATCACGGGTTCCTGGAGAATTTACTATCATTCTAAAGTATTTTGGAACTGCCTAAGGAGACTCAGACATTTTAACACTTCAAATCTCTTATTGCTTCCATTCTCTATTTTGAGGTTTTTAGTCTTTACTTCAATCTTTTAACAAAGCTAGGATTTAAATCCGCTCAACAGTAACCAACCTTGATCAACATCTAATGATCCTCATGTAACTAGAACATGGACCTGAAATGTAAGGTACAGGTTGTTCTAGACTTACAAATAGAATTTATATTGCTAAACAAGGAAGCTGTTAAAGTGAGTCAGGCCCAATGTTATGACCATTTCTGCCATGGTTAAGCAACTCACTGCAGTTGTTAAATGAATCCCACTTCCTTCATTGACCTTGCTTGTCAGAAGCTAGTTGGGAAAGATTGTATGTTTGAATAGTATGACCTGGGAACAGCAAGCTCCTTAATTTTTATCGTGTGACTATGAAGATGCTATAAGGATCATTACGTTGGAGGACTAGTCACCTTTTTCAGTGCCATTTTAAATTTGGTCACTAAACAAATGGTAAGTCCAGGACTATCTGTATATGCAGTTAGAACTAGCTTATTTCCCCCCTAAATCCTACACTTAAACACTTGTCAACTGACCAGTACTTTTAGTTGGTGGGTTTTAACCTTTTCTAGGTCTGTTATTTTATATTTTCTGAGAATTTGAATAGCCTCAATATCTAATATAGGGTGTTATCAAAACAGTATACAACCCTGAAATGATTTCTGCAAGTGCAAAATCAGTTCCATCATACCTTTAAGCATGTCCAAGATCCACATCGTTTCTGCAGAGGCATAATGAATCCCAGACTATTTTACACCATGGCGTTTTCTGGAGTTGGAAGCCAAGTACAGCCAGCTTGCTAAAATATTTGATAATTTACAGTGGTATCTCAATTGCTTTGAATCTCATCAAATTTGGCACTGTGGCATGAACATTTGGCCCTGGTACTCATTTGATGCTCAACGCACAAGTGAGAATCTGTTGGGGTCAGCTACCTTGTGATTCACCGCATTATTCCTTTATGGGGAAAATTTGTTTGGTACTCATCACGCCTCTTGTAACCAATTAACAATCAGTACACAAGGTACCACTATATTACATTTATATGCTGCCTAATTCCCAGTAACTCTAGGCAGCCTGGGAAAACTAAAGCTGTAGAGAGCATTAGAAAAGCAGCAATAGAAAACCATTTCCATGCTACAGTTGGAGAAGTGTTTATAAAAACATTGGAGTTTACCAATGAGGCACCATGATGGTAACCAGGACTTCCTGAAGGTGAGCCCTGAGACCAGTACTTTCAATAATCCCTTAGGAAATTCAATTAATTTTAACCAAGTGCCAACTGTAAATCAATTTTAAAACTCTGCAAGAATGTTAATTATGTTAACAGAAATTAATTTCTGTAAACCTCAAGGATTATCCATGTGAAACTGAAGCAGCTGTTTAGCGACAGTCCTACTTGATACAGAATTCTGTAGCTCTTACCTTATCATCCACATTCTGCGGTCACCAAGTTGCTTGAACCCTTGGCTGCTATGCATCCTGCTAGAGCAGCCAAGTATTTCCTTCCATGTGCCTGACCATGTAAGCTCCAGGATGTTTATTACCTTCATTCTCAACAATTTTTCATCAGGACTTATTTGTGACCAGGCTACCACCAGTGCTCCAATGCTTATGAATGGGCCACAGAGCGCAAGATGAAGCCCCGTCAATTACCAGGCCAAGAACCAGAGGAACTTAATAAGTGAATTCATCATAGCAGAAGAGCAACATATATGGGCATTATTTAATACAACAAAACCACCATGCACTTTTTTATAAAATTTTATTTGTCAAAAAGAAAAAGGCAATAGCCAATTGAAAGCCTACTTAATCTTAAAAGATTCCAATTTCTTTGCGTTGTTAAATTTAGGTAAATGACTTATTAGTTTAACATTTATAAACAACCCCCCCCTTTTTTTTCCCCTTTAACATTTACCATCTACTTGTGCTGAATCCTTCCAAGGAGAATGCTCCAGCGTACCTCTCCAGGTCCTTGCTTTGCTCCTTTTACACACACACAAAAAAATGAAAACTCCATCGTGCATCTTATGGATGGCTCCAATCGTCAAAAATAGGAAAAAATATCTTTGGAATAGCCAATTGAGTTGAATAAAACTCCATACGAGTGCGGTTTGGTTGGGGCAGGAATCCACTCCTATGTTCCTGGTAATCTGATCCCGCTCCATGAATCCTTGAAATTGATCCTCCCTATCCTATCCACATTATGATTTGAATCCAATGATCCAGCTCCAAGGATTGGGATCCAGTGAGCCCTCTCCAATCCAAACCTTTATAACCAGCAAAACCAAAAAAGAGGAGGCAAAAAGTTAGATACCGTAATGAAAAATAGGATTCTGGGGAATGATCAGTTATGTCTGCCGCTGAATAATAAAAACAGGCATTGATAACTATCAGTTCCCCAAGACAAACTTTTGTATTGTGAAGCTCAAATTTTAGCAGTGTTAATCATTTCGAAGAAACATTCTAATATTTACAAAGGATAACTGATAATTTCAACATTTCAATTACTATATGTGCATTACAGGTTTTGTGGTTGAAAAAAAATGTTATGAAGTTGCCAAATCCTGCTGCTAGAACTATCCAGGCCTAAAGTAAAAGCTCATTATACTCAGTCTAGAAGTGATAAGATTAACTGAAGTTATCAGAGTCAGTTTCTGATTTATCTTGCAGGGGAAGACGGAAAGAAATCCCCAGTGTGCCCCCCCCCACACTGCTTCCATTCCATTACGTTTAAGATGAAACAGCAAAATGCTCTATCAGTCACACAGAGGACATGCAGATTTTAGCAGTATTGAGATTATACTTCCATGTCTGAAAAACCTGCATGTTACAAGGATAAAAACGGGCAACACCTGTAATCAATGGACACAGTATAGCCCCACCTCCCCACCCCGCTTGGATCCAGCTAAGCCACAATTGTCATGATGGTAGTCAGAAAACATCAGCTGACTAAAAAATGAGTGGAACAATAGAGAACAGGCGTGCTATTTCACTATTCTCTGTATAAGGTCAATACTGCCAATTTAATCTGTGACAATAGCACTTGGAGTCATACCATTGCCTCCATTTTTGATCTGATCCTCCTCAATCCTCCTTTTGACAATCCTAAAATGATTGACATGTGCTCCATAATCCTTTAATCCAAAGCATTCTTAATCCATCTCTTCAGATATGTCTACAGAAAGACACATGAAAAGGCAAGATAAAAATGTAAGCTCCCCCAAAAGAGACAATTTAAACCCCAACACCCCAAGCTTGTATAAACCATAGCTGAACAAAGACATTTTTAATACAGCAATATCACAGTTGGAAGAAAGTGGGCAGCAAACTAGCTAGAAAGAACCCTGACTAGGGCATGTTAAAATACAATTTATGAAAGATGCAAGGGAATGTTGATGTTAAAGAACAAATATTCACTAGGGGTATCATACAAAACTGCAATTCAACACTTTAGCCAATTTTCAGTAAAAGTTTCAGTTCTGTTCTTTTTTTCCCCCCCTAAAAGAATGGACTACTTATGGGCAAAAGAAAACTGCATACAACATGGAGAAATTCTACAAAAAGGAGCACTATTAAAGATCGTTTATGTACGAGAACGTGATCTGCTGTGACGGGGAGAGTAGCGTGGAGATCCTCTGCTTCGTCTTGGGGAATAACTGCGACTTCTGCTGTTGCTTCGGCTACGGCTTCTGCTACGACTACGGCTGCGGGAACGAGATCTTCCGTAACTTGGACTTCTTGGGCCATCAACTTTAACACGGATGTAGGCAGTTTCTCCCTATCAAATAGACACAACTTTCGATTGAAAGGTCTAAGTTTTTAAGCAGTCTTTTGCAGGCATGCTGATAGACTGAAGATTTTTTAACAAGAAAAGTTGCATTACTTCTCCGTACATTATTTATACATGACACCCAACGAGCCCTTTCTACATTTTTAAACACTGTAAGCAGAAAAGTTGCACTTCCTTACCTTCAGTTTTACTGCATCCAAATGCAACCCTCTGTATCCAATTCTTGCTAAAATATTAAGTGGAAAAACCTACCTCGTGAGATCTAAACTTAGTGTTATCCAGTTTTCGCACCGCGTAGGTCATGTCTTCTTTCCGAACAAACTCCACGACACCAGTTCCATCTCGGAAAACATCAGCATAACATACATCACCTGCTTCACGCATGTGATCCTTTAAATCCTGCCAGCTTCCACTGGGAGGCAGTCCTGAACAAGAGACGGTTGTTAAGTTATTGCTAGTGAAATACAGGCAGTCCTCAACTTGGTCCCGAGCACACTGGAAATTATTCATTTCATGTTAATCATGGTTTAAAACCCATATAGTCTTTTAAATTGTAATCTTTGACTTTGTTTCCTCAAGAAGACTGAATAGCCTGAACACCCAAGTGCTGCAAAATACCCCACCCCATGGACATGTGATCACAATCTGGTAGCTTGGCAACCTGTTTGCACTCAAACCTCTTTTATCATTTTCTTTGCAGCTGCCAAGAAAACTCCCTCTGGTCTCTTCCTGAAAAAGCTGTAAGCTGCTGGAGGATTTCATCAATCCAAGTAGATATGGAGCTGAAATCCTTTAGAGCAGGCAGCTTTCTCAGCCAGCCTCCACAGATGATGAAGATTTCTAGGATTTCCTGAGTAGAGGGACACCTATACACTGCCTTGTGCTGGACCTCCTAGGGTCTCCCCTGTTCTCCTGAAGCACCCCATGTTCCTCATCTGTAGCTCCATCCATGTATTGTTCTGCAAGATTGCTTACTGACAACCAGGATTGTGGAGTTTGCAATTGTTGAGCAAAGCAGTCACACGTCTCTTTTAACAAACGTTTCACTCAACTGAGATTCTGATCCCAGTTGTGCTCAAAAGTTGAGAACTATCTGTATGCATGAATTGTTTAAAAAGTGACACGGTGATAATGGAAACTATAAGTTTTTATGGTTGGAAGGCTAATATTGGAAGGACATTTGCTTTGTATCAATTAGAGAAATAGCCTCTAAAATTCATCTTTGAACAAGCAATTATTCTTATGTCACTTTTTTTCAACTGAAGAACCATTCAGAAATTTGTACATGTTTTAATTTATATCTTTAATTTCTTCATCCTACTGCTAGGTATTTTGGCTCAAAAATAGCCTATGAAACAGAATTCTTAGATTAATTTTAACTAAAAGTTACATATTTTAGAAGTCTTTTTCCCCTTCTTTTTTGCATTTAGTTTAAAAAACCTAATAGGATTATGGTAATGCATGCTACTTAAGAAACTATAACTAGTCAGTATGCAAATGAGTGCTTGCTTACAGAATTATGTTATTTTAAACTATATACTGCATTTCTCAACTCAATTTAAATCACGTGAGTGCTTATCTTGAAAGCCCAAAGGGATTTAGCATAAAATATTTTAACCATCTCCTCCAAAATCAACTTTGCTGTCTCCAAAATCCAGTGGCTAAAGCTTTCTTCTTATCTTCCAACTAAAGTGCAATCAAAGACTGAAAGGTACAAGATAAAAGAAAAGGGCTTTCTCATGGGCTACCCTTTGGGACAACAACCATGAGTGGTAGAATATTTTGGAATGCTAGCATTTTATTCTTCTTTATAGGAATCCATCTTATCTAGACATGTAGTTCATTCACCAGTTAAAATAACATGTTCTTCAATTATCTGCACGTTCTTCTTTCATAAATTTTAATTTTATTATTGCTTTTTATTGTTAGTAATTTTGAAGTGCATGCATGCAATGGGAACATAAACTTTTGAAATCTCATCGCGATTATTTGCAGTACAAATAATCACAAAGGCAAAGCATATTTACAGATGTTTAAAATAAGCAGTTATCTCAATTAAACCAGAAGATCTAGTATTCTGGGGGGAAATGAGAAGCAATGTACAGATTTTCAAGATGCCAAATCATGAGCTAATTAGATACCCAGAAAACAACTGAAAGATAGCTTAGATAAATATACGCCACCAACAATTTTATCCCATTTTTAACCAGTCAAATCATTCTAAAAAATGAACCTGGGGAAATTTGTTTTAGCCCGAGGTGAAAAGCTTACCTGATACTATCACTCTGTACTCAGAACGCCTTGATGGGGGTCCATATCTGCCCCTTGGGGCCCCACCACCTCCACCGCCACCTCCTCCTCTGCCAGTGCCCCGACCACTTCTAGGGAACTCCACCCGTAGACGGTACCCATCATAATCATATCCATCCCGTCCATATACGGCATCTTCTGCATCCCTGCAAGAGAAAAAAGAAAACCACACTGAGCTTAGATCCAAGGTTCTTGAAAGACAGCTGCATCACAGGCCCTCCAGGAACACACTGCATGCAGGAAGTTGGCCTTTGTCTTCAATCTACAAAAAGAGAAGACTTTGTCCCAACAGCATTGCAAGCACACACATTTTTCCCCCTGTAAATAACCAACTGAAGTTCTTCCACTCTTGATATTGCAGCACAACTGTACAAAATAATGCATTACTTTTTAATACATGTATAAAAAGCAATACTGTTTGTTTAAACTGGGAAGCAGTAACATACAAAACAACCTGATAGGTAATTAGATGTTTTAGATTCCAACGGGAAAAATCTCAATGTATAATATGGGAGAAAAGATGAATTACAATATTACCTGTCCAGTAAGTGTGAATATAGATTACTATTATATTCTCCATTTTCTCTTACAAGTTTTCATTTTTCCATTCTAAATGTTGATTTTGTTTTTAATTTGTAAAAAATAGCTTATGTACTTATTCAAATGTTAATTTAAAATCTGGCTTTAATAGCAATGAATGTACAAATCTATGAGTAAATTCACTGTTAAATAATGGATTGGAACTCATAAAGATGTAGTTAGCACTTAAGTCATAGAAGCTGTGTCTCCCTAGAATAAGCAGCAAGAATGTTATCACTTTAAAAACATTCTCAGTCACCCAGGTCATGGTTGTTGTCCCAAAGGTGCTTTTCTTAAAAGGCAACTGGAGTTTTTTTCTTTTTGAGAATGTTTGTTTTTGTGAAGGGAGAAACTTCTTGGATGAGAAACAAAACATCTTCCAGGAAAAACAAAATCCAATTGCCTTTTGAAAAAAAAAAAACACCTTTGGGATGTAAGTTAAGGCACAAATGCCATGAAAGGAAAACAATCTACACAACCAAATGGATTTTAACCCTCTACGTTTACAGCTTCATGACCTCACAAAAGATCTTCAATATTTTTTCCCATTAAGACTGGAAACAACTTCCCACCCTCCGATGTGTTCTGATCACACCAACGATTAGTCTGACCTTCTTGGGGACAACAACCAGGAATGATTGGGGTGCAAAGGGACCTAGAAAACAGCAGTAGGTACTAACGTGCATGGGAATGAAACAGAACAACAGAATAGGAAGGGACTTTGGAGGTCTTCTAGTCCAACCCATTGCTCAGGCAGGAAACCCTATACCATTTCAGACAAATGGTTGTGCAATCTCTTCTTAAAATCTTCCAGTGTTGGAGAATTCACAACTTCTGGAGGCAACTCGTTCCACTGGTTGATTGTTCTCATTGTCAGGAAATTTCTCCTTAGTTCTAAGTTGCTTCCCTCCTTGGCTGATTTACATCTACTGCTTCATGTCCTGCCTTCAGGTACTTTAGCTTGACTCCCTTTTCTTTGTGGCAGCCCTTCAAATATTGGAAGACCGCTATCATGTCACTCCTAGTCCTTTTCACTTCACTACCCCAGGACTTTGGCCACTTCTTCCCTACCCGTCGCTCCGAATGTGCAGGATTCATTACAGGGCAGAAACCGTTGAAAAGACTCCCGATTTCCCCAGGCCGACGTACGATAGTGCCCCTTATTTCAAAACGTTATTTTATTCCACAAAAATATCCCAACACGGCTCCCATACACCAAAGCTTTACCGCGCTCGGTTTACCTCGTCCCGCCCTGCCCCCAATCGCCTCGATCGTCCGACACGTGTAAGGAGAGGATGGGACGTGGAGTACTAGACGCGGGGTTTAGGCTCCGTCCGTCAAGCCTGGCACTTAGAGTAGCTCCCCCCCCCATCCCTTTCAGAGTGACGATCTCCGCCACCCACGGGCGTTATTTCCACGCGCGCCGTCCCGTCCCGTCCACTGACCTGGGGTCCTCAAATTCAACGAAAGCGAACGGCGGCCCCCCTCGGCGGTTCTTCAGATCGATGTCCCGAATGGCTCCGTACTTGTAAAAGACGTCCTCAATGTCCTTGGTGCGGATGTCCGGCGGCAGGTTGCCCACGTAGATGCGGCAGTCGTTGTTCCCGGCCGGGCCGCGGATCACGCCGCCACCAGACATGGCGAGGTCAGCAATGGCTGCGGTTGGGGTTGGTCGGTGTGTGAGAGAAGAGGCGGAGGAGCAAGGGCGGAAAGCAGCCCGAGAAGGAGCGGGAGGGGAGAAAAGAGAAATTAAAAAAAAAAAACCCGGCAACGATCCGATCCAACCGAAGAAAAAAGGGAGCGGAGAAAAAAAGCGGGCGAGGCCAACGGGCAAAGACAGGAGCAGCAACGCCTCCCTCCCGCTTCGACTCTCTCAGCTGCCACAAAATGGCCGTCCACTCATGCGCTCTACTTGCCCTGCGCAAGGATCCTTCCGCGCCGTTGACGTCACACGCCTGAGGTGAGGAAACTGAGTGGAGTGCGGCCTTCCCGCCCTTCGTCTGGCGCATGCGCGGCTCTCCAGAGAGAGAGAGAGAGAGAGAGAGAGAGATTAGTTGCTATTGTTTCCCTACCCCCGCGAAAGGTTTCTTTCCAAAGTTATTATGGAACAGCTTATAGGGCTCTGTTCGATATTTGCCGACCTTAGATGCGGCGTTTTTAAGTCACCCTCTTGGGCTTTTAGTTGAAAGAAAACACCTAATTTCAAACAGGCCTCGTAGCCGAGAACTTCCGCTAGCCTCCGGGGGCTGCGAACCGTTAGAAGCGCGCGAGAAGAAGATCCGGCTTTTATAAGGAGTTGCACAAAGAAGGAGGGAGCGTAATCCCACAATGCATCACGCGGAAGGCCGCCTTGGCGCCAAAGAGAAGAATGTTCCCACAATGCATTGCGAAGAACGAGGGCTGCCAATAGATTTGAAGTCAGGCGGTGACTTGGCAACAAAAATTAAAATGCCTACACGCTGATACAAAACCACTTCGGGAGGCCTCCTTTCCATGTAAAAAGAAAAGACGTATTGAGGAAACAAAACGGCATTTTTAAAAATGAGGCTCAGCGGACGCATCACCGTTTTTTTTCCTTAATTTCCCTCAATGTTGCAATTCGTTAATGCGCATGCAAGCAAAAACACGTATTTATATTCACGTGTGTCTGTTGCAAAAGGAGAGGCTGCAATTCCCGGATGTAGGAATGCCCTAATTGCTAGAATGTTCTTAAGTTGGCATTTGGTGCATATACTTCAGTGTGGGATGTCTGGATTTGCCACTTCATTAATTTATTCCATTGTATATTAAAACTTGCTTCCTGGACTTGGGGCAGTGCTGAAATCGATAAACTGAAGCCAACATGACATGCACAAACACAACAATACACTAAGGCAGAAGAATGCTGTCTCTCAATGCTATCTGTAAGGAGTATAAATCCTTCCATTCCCCACCATCCAGTCAGAGCTGAAGAAGCTTCTTGGATAAGAAGTGAAACATCTTCAAAAAAAAATCAGAAAGTTGCCTCTTGAAAAAGGCACCTTTGGGATAACCATGAACTGAGAATCTCCATAGACTGAGGCAGAAGCTTGTCCAGCCCAAGGATAAAACACCCAGGCACGTATATGCAGTACAATGCAGATCTAGACAGGTAATCTTCAACTTACAACAGTTCATTTAGTGACTGTTCAAAGTTGCAATGTCACTGGAAAAAATGAGTTAGACTAACTTTGTCACTTTGAATGTACACTAATCATTGTACATTAAAATTAAATTTCATTGCCTACAGCTCTCAAAAGGTCACCACCTCAATCTACATGACCTAAAAATACAGTTATGACCATTTTTCACACTTATGACAGTTGCAGCATCCTCATGCTCATGTGATTTACATTTCTACACTTGACAGCTGACTCACATTTATGATGGTTGTAGTATCCCAGTGTCATGTGATCACCTTTTGCAACCTGAAAAGCAAAGCCAATGGGGAAATCAGATTCACTTAACAACTGTGTTACTAATTCAACAACTGCAGTGATTCACTTAACAAGCGTGGCAAGAAAAATTGTAAAATGGGGCAAAATTCACTTAACAAATTTCTCACTTGGCAACATAATTTTTGGGCTCAATTGCAATCATAAGTTGAGGGCTACCTGTACATTGGGGAAATAGAACAGCCCCTTCATAAATGGCACAACATAGAACAAACCCATCAGGATTCTGCAGTCCATCTGCATTGAAAAGACACAGGCCACTCTTGAAGATAGCGAAGTCCACATTTTGGACAGAGGGGACTGCTGCTTTGAAGGGGGGGTGTCAAAGAAGCCATATCAAAACTGAACAGGTCTCTATGGGGGGAAGGGTTATGACATCATTCATCTTCAATCTACAACACAGTCCTTTCAGCAGTTCCAAGAAGGATCTGCAGGCATTTAAATGCACTACTCAGGTGATCCTGAGGATACAGATAAACCTCCTGGTGACCTTAATGACTCTAAAAGAATGCAAATAACCAGCTGTCTGCAAGGAATATAAATCCTTCTATTCCCCACCATTAGGTTAGAGCTGAAGAAGCTTCTTGGATGAGAAGAGGAACGTCTTCAATGAAAAACAAGAAAGTCCAGTTGTCTCCTGAAAATGCCCTTTTGGGACAACCGTGACCTGGATGACTGAGAATCTCCATAGACAATAAACTGAAGACTTTTCATCTCAGGATCGGATCCAATACAGGTAGTCCTTGACTTATAACTGTGTTTATTGACTGTTCTAAGTTACAACAGCACAGAAAAGTGATCTATGACTGTTTCTCACACTTATGACAGTTGCAGAATCCCCATGGTCACATGATCAAAATTTAGAGGCTTGGCAACTGACTCATATTTATGACGGTTGCAGTGTTCCAAGATCATGTGATCCCCTTTTGCAAACTTCTGACAAGCAAAGTCAATGGGGAAGCCAGATTCATTTAACAATCATTTTAGTAACTTAACTACAATGTTTCACGTAATAACTGTTGTGAGAAAGGTCATTAAATGGGACAAAATACTCAATAAATGTCTCACTCAGCAATATAAATTTTGGGTCATAAGTTGAGGACTACTTGTACAGAGTTCCAGTTGTTTAGACATCATTCCCAGATGGTTGGTGTTTGGCTGTGTTAGGTGAAGTTAATGAACCTCCACTTATTTATTGGTTTTATTAGATTGATGATTATGTGCCATTAATTTGTTTTCGACTCTTAGCAACCACTTGGATAGATTTTTCTCCATGACAATTTGTACTTATCCTGGTTTTCCAGGTCTCCCAAGGATGCCCGTGTAATTGAATCCATCATACTGAGTTTATAAGCAGCTACACTTTCACTTTATTACTACCATTAGGCCAAAATTTCTGTTACTATGCGCGAGACAGTTGCTAAATGAGTTTTGTCCCATTTTATAACCCTTTTTTTTTTGCTACAATTGTATTTGTTAAATCATTGCATTTGATTTAACTGCATTGAATCATTGAATTTGATTTAACTGCATTGAATCATTGAATTTGATTTAACTGCATTGAATCATTGCATTGGTTAACTTAGTAACACAATTGTAAAATTAATCTGGCTTCCCCATTGAGTTTATTTGTCACAAAAGATGATCACAGGTCCCCAGGACACTGCAACTGTCATAAGTATGAGCCAGTAGGACAGACTCTAAATCATTTTTGAATAAGCCAAATGGGGCTCCCTTTTTATCTCCTTCCATTGTGAAAATCTTTCTACTTTCAGTTTTCTGCCATTCCCCGAACCATTGGAGAACTGTCCTGCAATCTGCAAAATTTCTGAAAACTGGAGAAGCTAAATGTTTTGAAAGGAAACAAGAATATTCTAGAAATTCTAGACCTAGAAAACCTAGAACTACGCTGCCTTCGGTCTGATCTAAGTATAGTATATAAAATCATACATTTCAATGTCCTACCTGTCAATGAATACTTCAGCTTCAACCATAGCAATACAAGAGCAAAGAATAGATACAAACTCAAGGTTAATCGTACTAAACTTGATTGCAGGAAATACGACTTCAGCAGCAGAGTGGTCAATGTCTGGAATACTCTACCTGACTCTGTGGTTTCTTCCCCAAACCCCAAAAACTTTAACCTTAGACTGTCTACTATTGACCTCACCCCTTTCCTAAGAGGTCTGTAGGGGGCGTGCATAAGCACACCAACGTGCCTACCGTCCCTGTCCTATTGTTTCTTTTATTTTCTTTTATTTTTCTTATATGTATCCATGTATTCATAACTATGTTTTTACTTACACCTATTATCTTGTAAGCAATTTACAAAAATAAATAAATAAAATATCCAGATGCCTTTGGTGGGGGGAAGAACCTTTGGGATCTTACTCAAGAATGTTTTATTTGAAACTTTATCGGAAGCTCTTTTTTTTGAAGTTCAAGTATCAGCAGTCTCATCTTCACACAGTCTTGCATTCGTGGGGCTTGGAGTGACTGAAAACTAACTGCTATTATGTGGCATCCCCAAATCCAGTGAATTTTCAACAACAGTATTGTTAAGCCTGGTTTCCCCAACCAGGGTTAGGGAGACAAGCTAAACAGAATGTGCAGCGTTAGTCAGATAGGCACACAGATAAATGAGTGAGCTAAGCTTGTATGTTTATTAACATACAGTAAAAATAACAGATACGCTTGTGCTATCAAAAATATAGTTTATTCCATTATGAGTTCATAGCATAGTCAAAATAACAGCCCAATAGTCATGTATTATTTAGTCAGTCCATTCAGGGATAGTCAGTTAGCAAAGTCCGTGTAGAATATCCTATGTCAGTTCACTTACAAATCAGTCCTTTGTTTTCTCTCCCGTTCGAGCAATGCAGTCTTGAGTCCTTGCAGTAATCAGGGATCATCAAAGCCCGAGAGAGCAAGCTGCAGTCTTGCTTCTTTTAAAGTGCTTTCACAACCACTCCCTTAATTACTTTCCCATAGTTAAAGTTGCAGACACTTTAGCTTATAAACTATGATTACATATTTATTATTTTACCTAAACCAGTTAGGGTAAACAATGTTATCCCTAACAAGTATCATAAATGGGAAGAAAATTGCCAGGGTACAAGATCCATATTGAATCAGAAAAGGATTAAGAGAAATTGGAACATGTTCAAAAAAGGCAGTGATGATCAGTGAACTAGAAATTTAAGTCATTTGAAGAGACTGGAAAGAGCTAAATAGTTCAGTCTTGAGAAAGAAAGTGAAAGGAAGGGGGATACAAGATATATAGTACCTGAAATATATCACACAGAAGAAGGTCAAAACTGTTCTTCCCTTTGTTCAGGATGCACAGCATGGAATATGGACTTGTAAATTACGGGAAAAGACATTTTGATTTAATATTAGGGGTGATGGATAATACTGGATGTGTTCCAATAGAGGCTAGAGAGCCAACTGGAGGAGTGTTTTTCATTTGGACTCCTGCAAATCAAATGCATTCAGAAACTTCCCAAGGATGAACAGGACAGCAATTCTTCTTTCTGCTCCCCAGAGAGTAGTTTTGAACAGGATTATGCAGAGCTCCAAATTCAAAGGCAAAATGTGAGATTTGGGGCAGATGTGAGCAGACATGTAACCCTCATGGCAGATACACAAAGAAGGAACCCCACTCAGACCAATAGTCAGCTCCATAGGCTCACCTCTACAAAACCTAGCCAAATTTCTTGCCAAACAACTACAGCCCTATGCAGAATCCATCAACTCACATGTAAGAAACTCATTCCAGTTCATCGAGATCATAAAGAAACAAAACTTACAACCCAGTGACCTACTAGTGAGCTTCGATGTCATATCCCTCTTCACCCAAGTGCCAATAAAAGAAGCCTCGACAGCCATCCAAAACAAATACAACCCCCCCAAGCACATCCTAGATCTGACCAACCACTGCCTATCCAATACATACTTCACCTACAATGGACAAAAATACAAACAAATAGAAGGAGCATCCATGGGATCACCCCTCTCACCTGTCATCGCTAACCTCTACATGGAACACTTTGAAACACAAGCTCTAGAAAAATATGATCACAAACCCAAACTCTGGCTCAGATATGTAGATGACACCTTCATAATCTGGCCACACGGGAAAGAAAAACTGAACAACTTCCTCACACACCTCAACAGCCAACACCCCAAAATACAATTCACCATGGAAACAGAAGCTAACAACCAACTTCCCTTCCTAGATGTCTTGGTATACAAAAAATCCAATGGCTCCCTAGGACACACCATCTACCAGAAGAAAACACACACAAACCGCTATCTACACGCACTCTCACACCACCACCCAGCACAGATCAATTCCGTAGCCGAGACACTCATCTCCAGAACAAAATGCTTAGCCGACGAACAACACCTAGAGACCGAACTACACACTCTCACCGGCGTGCTGACAGCCAATGGATTCCAAAGAAAGAAGATCGCCCACTTAATCCAAAAAGAAACCCCAGCCAAAATCCAAGACAAAGAACAAGAGAATGGCAAAGCTCTCCTCCCATATATAAAAGGCACTACGGACAAAATCAGCAAGATCCTCCAAAAACACAACATTAAGACAGCATTCTGCACAAACAGAAAGATATGCACCATCCTAAGAAACCCTAAGGACAGAATCGAGTTAGAAAATCAAGGAGTATACGAAATCCTTTGCACTGCCTGCCCCACCACATACATTGGACAGACTAACAGAAGAATAAGTGCACGCATTGAAGAACATAAGAACTCAATCAAAAAGGAAGAACCGATCTCTTCCCTGGTCCAACACCTCAAAGCCACAGGACATGAGATTGACTTTAAAAATACCAAAACTATCGCCAAAACCGAACACTTCAGCAGCAGAATCATCAGAGAAGCCATAGAGATAGAAAAACGCCCACACAGCATGAATAAACGAGATGATACCTCCCGCCTACCAGCCATTTGGAAACCCGCCCTCATGAACAGATGCGTACCTAACATGAAGAATAACACCACACCCACACCCCTGATAGCCACACAAGATGCCACCACCACACTTCCACGTAGAAAGCAGACTCACACCCACACAGAAGATGAAACACAACCACGGACCAGAAGCCGCACTGCAGCTGCATCACTACCCACTTCAAACCCCTCTGAGCCATACATGAAGTGAACAGACCTCCACCATGAAGATGCAGCACGACCACGAACTCGAAGCCAAACAGCAAGATCACAGCTCACCAGCTCAAACCCTCCAGCAACTAAGACTAACCTGAGCACAATCAAGCCCCCACCTGAACAGAACACGCCTCCA
Source organism: Hydrophis major (assembly GCA_033807585.1). Lineage (NCBI taxonomy): Eukaryota > Metazoa > Chordata > Lepidosauria > Squamata > Elapidae > Hydrophis > Hydrophis major. The sequence continues at coordinate 425,071,445 of CM066328.1, forward strand.
GCCAATCAGAACACAGCCAACCCAGTTTCCGGTTTCGCGTGGCTTCGGGGCAGCAGGAATTCGCGACAGCTCGCGATTCCTGCTGTGCTAGCCGTCGACGTACCCCCGACCCAGATGGGTCAGGGGGATATGGCTGCCCTGTAGGGACAGCTGAAGAGAGAGGAGAGTCGGACAGGGAGGTGGGGGTGTCGCAGACCCTCCCCTTCTCCGGGAAAACCCCTTTTTCCCAAGGCAGTGGAGCGGCGGTCAGCAATGGCCGCCACGAAGAAGCCAGCAACCGGGTAAGATTGTGCTGGAGGAAGTGTGAAGAGTGAAAGTTCTGTCTGAGCCGGGTCAAGTAACATCTTTTAAATTGCCTGGAATTGAGCTGTTTGAATTGCTGGAGGATACATTGTATCCCTAAGAAGAGCGAAAAGCTGCGGAGAAGCTGTTAAAGGGAACTTTTTTTTTTCTTTACTCTCCCACCCCATGGAAACAGCAGAAATATTTGGATATATTGGACATTGAAAGTGGATTGCTTTGAGAGTTGAAGCTAAGAGACAAAAGGATTTTTGGACATTGAAAAATTTAAGAAATTGGAAAACCCTTGTTGGAGGTATGGATTTTTGATTATTTAAAATTGACATTGCAAGTGGGAAGGGAGAAAAAAAAAATTGGAGCAGAAGCTGAAAAAGGAGGAGATTGCCTAGAACTCCAAAGGAAGATATATGGTAATTGGACCTCTTTGATTAAAAATTAACCCCAGAAAGAGAAAGAGAAGAAGGAAGAAAAGTATTAATTTTTGGAACTTTTTTTTTTTAATTGCTTTTGATTGTTTTTGATTAAAAATACTTGTGGTTGTTTTGGAAAAAGTTTCCCTTTTCATAATGGCATCGTTTGTGGATGAACTAGAGATTGAATATCAAAAATATAAAAAAGAAGATACTTTGGGCACTTTGTTTCAATTCTTAGAAATGGCGTTATGTACTTATGAAAAGTTGATTACGCAGCAGAAGGACTGGGACAAGGAAGAAGAGGAAGAAGAAGCCATCTTTGATGAACAATGGGTCCCTTCCGGAGAGGAGGAGAAAAAGGATAAGAAAAAGGGGATTTTAAGAATTATAAAAACAACCAAAAGAGAGAAAAATGAGCGAAAAAGTGGAGGCAAGGAAAAGGAGCAAGAAAAGCGAGGAGAAAAAACAAAGGGGTAAAAAGGGCAAGGAGAAGAATAAGCAAGAGAGAAAGGGGGGGAGGAGAAGCCTTAATGGGGGGAAGCAAGACCTAAAGAAAAAAAGTTTATTTAGAGACAATGGGTGAATTTAATTTAGATTAAAAGAGGGATTCTGGAGGGTACATAGGTTTGTGATATGTGTATTTAGAATATAAAATTCATTATGTAATCTTAGAATCTTTTAAACAGAATCCCAAGAAAAATTGCTATACGTAGTATTTTTAAGTTAGGATAATGAGTTATAGATGTTACTCCAATTGGTCTACAGGAGAAGTATAGTAAAAGAAAAAAAAAAAAGATGAATGGATAATTGGAAATAGAACAGACAAAGAATGTTGTTGAAAATGGTAATAAGATATGGAAGGATATATATGCTTTTTTTTGGATTTTGTATATTGATAAAAGGCAATAAAATTTTAATTAATAAGAAATAATTTGGATGGAAAGGAGAAGTAGGGATAAGATATGAAGTTAATACTATATGAAGTATTGATATTATAATTTGGAAATGTTATGTCTTATTGGTCTTTTATTATTATTTTTTCCTAGAAAAGAATTTATAAGCTGTTATGCCTTGACTCTTTGTGCATTGTTTTTATAAAACTGATAAAAATGGTTTTTATATATATATATAAAAAAGAAAATGATAATAAGATATGGAAGGATATATGGGATGAATAGGATGTTTGAATTTGTGTCTGTGTGAAGAGTTTTAACCCGGGAACAGAAAACCTTCAGAAAAGATCTTTTAGTTTTGTTTATGTTTTGTGTTTTGTATGTTTGTGTATTGTGTTTTTTGTAAAACTAACAAAATTTGTTTTTTATAAAAAAAAAAAAAAAGAATCAATAAAACCTTGGAGGAATGTTAGATGAGAATAATTTAAACAAGCCAGAAAGAAATGAATATGATGACTATAAAATGGATAAATATAGAAAAGAAATGAAATTGAATAAGAGTAAAGAGAAATAATGAGAAATTTGTTGAAAGATATTTATGTGTCCATATGGAAATGGGATAAATTAGAATTATGTTGTATAAAAATGATGTTTTATTCGACTTGTAAAAATTTACAATGTTAAGAGGTTTTATGTATTTATGTATTTAATGGTTAATGATGTGTTGTTTTATCTTTAAAATTAATAAAAATTTGTTTCAAAAAAAAAAAAGAACACAGCCAACCCCCCAACCAATCAGAACACAGCCAAACCCCCAACCAATGAGAACACACCCCCACCCAATCAGAACACAGCCAAGCCCCCACCCAATCAAGTCACACCCCCACTAGCAGTTAAAAGGAAGCAGCAGCTGCAAGCTCACATCACTCTGAGAAGCACAGAGCTGAAGATCAAGCCTGAAGATGATGAATGAGACTTCATCGAAACGTTGCCTAGATACTTCCAATCTTACGCGGGAGAAAACCCGAATAACCAAAGATCCATATATATAAATATATATATCAATCTATATAATCTATTATTGATTTCTATTTAATCTACCTCTATATCATCTATCTCTATTTAATCTATATGATCTATCTGTCTGTCTCACTGGAGAACAGCCTGATGCTGGGAATGACAGCAATAGAAGAAGGGGATGGCAGAGAATGAGGTGGCTGCATGGAGTCACTGAAGCAGTCGGTGTGAGCTTAAATGGACTCTGGGGGATTGTAGAGGACAGAAAGGCCTGGAGGAATGTTGTCCATGGGGTCGCGATGGGTTGGATGTGACTTTGCAACTAACAACAACATCTATCTATCATATCTATCTATCTATCATATCTATCTATCGATCTATCTATCATATCTATCTATCAATCTATCGATCTATCTCTTTCCTGTCTGTGATTCTGAAGCTGGTTAACAACCACCAACACTAACTGCCTTTGATAGCTTGATCTTGTCTAAATTTGTTGCAATTTGGGGTTGGGAATTTTCTTTTTACAGAGTCCCCTCAGATCTCTGCACTGAATTCAAGTACAGGTAGTCCTCGGCTTACAACAGTTCGTTTAGAGACTATTCAAAGTTATACGGGCACTGCAAAAAGTGACTTGGGACCATTTTTCACACTTTACAACAGTTGCAAGATCCCCTTGGTCACATGATCAAAATTCAGATGTTTGGCAACTGGTTCATATTTATGACGGATGCAATATGTTATGGTCATATGATCACCTTTTGTGACCTGATGAGAAAATTCTAATTTAAATTACTAATTTAACAACTGGTGATTCACTTAACAATTGTGACAAAGGTTGTAAAATGGGACAAAGCTCACTTAACAAATGTGTCGCTTAACAATAGAAATGTTGGATGCAAAGTTTCAAGCTGAGGACTACATGTAATGCAATTGCCATTGTGAATAGTCAGATGTAACAAGATAAACCAACAGCCATTCCCTTTCTTTAAATCTTGGGCCTTCAACCCCAGCTCTATGCATTATTGTTGTATCCACTGGCTTCCCACAAGATATGACTTAAGTATCCCATTGTTTTGGTTCATCATATATGTCTGTGAAGGAAATTGGACTCCAGGCACAGAGGTGGTATTCAGCCAGTTCTGACAGGTTCTAAAGAATCGGAAGCAGAAATTTTGAGTAGTTCAGAGAACCAGTAAATACCTCCTTTGGTTGGCCCCGCCCCCATCTATTCTCTACCTCCCGAGTCCCAGCTGATTGGTGTCCCAGCTGATTGGCTGGCTCTTCTTTTGTTCCCCTGCACAGGAGAACAGAGCTGGAAAGCAGGTTGGTGGGATGGGGGGGGGGAATGGGGATTTTATAGTATCCTTCCCCTGGAGTGGGATGGAGATGGAATTTTTACAGTATTCTTCCCCTGCCATGCCCACCAAGCCATGCCCACAGAACTGGTATAAATTTTTTGAATACCACTACTGTCCAAGCAATTCAAATAAATACACTGTATAGTTTACTGATGCTAATGCTCTCTACAAGAATCTGAACTACTAACAGTCAAAGCAAACTGGTGATAGATAAGAGTCAATGGAATTCAAGATAGGATTTAGATCTCTTTTGGGCATGAAGGGACTCAAGACCAATGACACATTTAACCCCTCCCTCTGGCTCAGGCTCGTCATCTCTTATATCCTCTGCCTGCAATTGGATACTTAATGGATTAATATATGGAAATGACATTGGGAGACAGAGGGGCTGGGAAAACAGATGCTGTTTATGGAATGGTGAGATAAGAGTGGACATAGCCCTCAGCTGCATAATAGGCAGATTCAGAAAGGAACTTCCATAACTTCTCAGGCTGTAAAAGAGACAGTGAAAGATTTGTAATTTTAGACTTGCAAGATGTTAATGTAGTCTTACCCCAAGATAGAATTGAGTCATCTAATCATATTTTCTATCTGGTCTACCTGGGTAAGCTGGCATCAATTGTGCCTTAGTAAGACCACACCTAGAGTACTGCATCCAGTTTTGGTCACCACACTATAAAAAAGATGTTGAGAGTCTAGAAAGTGCAGAGAAGAGACTGGAGGCTGAAACGTATGATGAATGGTTACAGGAACTGGGCTTGGCTAGTCTAGTGAAGAGAAGGGCTAGGGAAGACGTAGCAGTATTCCAATATTTGAGGGGCTGTCACAGAGAGGAGGAAGAGGTCAAGCTATTTTCCAAAGCACCCGAAAGCCAGACAAGGAATAATGGATGGAAACTGAACAAGGAGAGGTTCAACCTGAAGGAAAAAATTTTCTGACAGAATAATCAACCAATGGAACAGCTTGTCTTCAGAAGTTGTGGAAACTTCATCACTGGAAGCTTTCAAGAAGAGACTGGACTGCCATCTCAAAAAAGGTGTAGGGTCTGCTTGGGCAGGGGGTTGGACTAGATTACCTACAAGGTCCTTTTCAACTCTGTTAATCTCTATCTGTGCAAATCAGGAAATACAAATCTCCCGCTTTCTCTTTTTCAGCCTAAGAAGTTAGCTTTTGAGTCTTCTCCTCTGCCCATAATGCTGTTGCAGGCTGTGCCCCCTTTTACCTCATCATTTTCTCTGCAGCATCCTTTCTCCTCCATCTCCCAAGGTCAATCTCGCCCACCACTACAGTTTAAATGTATACAGGAGAGACAAGGATGCATCTTGCCAGTAAGGCTCAAAGGGAAACCACATTCTAAGGCAGGGGTCTCCAACCTTGGCTCCTGGAAGCCTGGCGGACTTCAACTCCCAGAGTTCCACAGCCTGGCTGTGGAATTCTGGGAGTTGAAGTCCGCCAGGCTTCCAGGAGCCAAGGTTGGAGACCCCTGTTCTAAGGTGACCTTTGGTTTGTATTCCATGAAAACTCGAGTACCTGCATGGTGTGTTCCTCAAAGAATATAGGGAAGAAGGAGAAGCAGCCCTGAAACAGGCACAAAGAAGCAAGAATTGCACACCTCAGTAAGGTGTTTTTAACACCAGAATTAGGAGTGAGGTACAGAATCTTAGAAAGTGTGAGAGTCCTCACTGAATAGTCTTTTTATCTTTCATTGTTCTGAATTCCTTCTTCCTGGTTTTTGTAAACATTTTGTAAGCTGCCATGAATGAGATAAGCTACTAAGGAATTTTTATCTCTTGATTATTTACGTCTGACAGTCGTATTACTTTCCAGGCTCTGCCTCCACTCTGTCTCTCACCCTCATTCAGCAATTGGCCATTGCCTTCCCAACGGCCTAGAAATACAGATAGTTCTTGACTTTCAACCATTGTTTAGTGACTGATGCTGAAACAAAGCAACTTACGACTGATCCTTGCTCCGGCACATCATCAACCATCTTCCTCCGGATCTCGACCCCCACCAGTTCGCCTACCGCACAAACCGGTCTACAGAGGATGCCATAGCCATAGCTCTGCATGCTGCGCTGAACCACCTGGAGCAGCAGCAGAGCTATGTCCGGATGCTCTTTGTGGACTACAGCTCTGCCTTTAACACAATTATCCCAGGAATACTGACCAAAAAACTGGACACATTAGGTTTGCCCCCCCTCATATGTGCCTGGATAAAGGACTTCCTAAGTGACCGGCCCCAGACTGTAAGGCTTGGCCCCCACCTCTCCTCCACACGCACATTGAGCACTGGCTCCCCACAGGGCTGTGTGCTGAGCCCACTCCTGTACTGCCTCTACACCCACGACTGCAGTCCACAGCATGACAGCAACCTCATTGTGAAGTTCGCTGATGACACCACAGTGGTCGGACTCATCTCGAAGGGAGACGAGGCAGCTTACAGGAAGGAGGTCCTGATGTTGACAGCTTGGTGTTCAGAAAACAACTTAGTTCTGAACACCAAGAAAACTAAGGAACTCATTGTGGACTTCAGGAGGCACAACACCGACCTGGCTCCCCTCTACATCAATGGAGAGCAGGTGGAGAGGATCCACACCTTCCGGTTTCTGGGTGTCATCATTGCCGACAAAATCTCCTGGACGGAAAACATCACGGCAGTCATCAAGAAGGCCCAGCAGAGACTCCATTTCCTGCGGGTGCTCAGGAAGCACAACCTGGACTCCAGCCTGCTGATTACCTTCTACCGTGCGTCCATTGAAAGCCTGCTGACATACTGCATCACAGTGTGGTATGGCAATTGTACCATGGCAGACAGGGAGAGACTACAGAGGGTAGTCAAAACAGCTCAGAAGATCATTGGCTGCCCTCTCCCCTCCCTGTCGGACATCTACTCTTCCCGCTGTCTTAGCAGAGCTGTGAACATCATAAAAGACAGCTCCCATCCTGGTTATGGACTGTTTGACCTGTTGCCCTCAGGGAGGCGCTACAGGAGCATCAGGTCAAGGACAAACCGCCTCAAGAATAGTTTTTTCCTCAAAGCCATAACCATTTTGAACTCACACATGCACTGATTCCAGTCCTGCCAAATATACTGTAAATATACTCAGGGACAACTGTGAATAATCTCGTGCAATATCACTTTTTTATCTTTTTTTATTACTGTGTTAGCTGACATGTGCAATATGTGATTATATTTTAGATGTATATTTTCTTGACATGCATGTCTGCACTGAACGATGAGTTGCTCTAATCTCACTGTGTATGCGTATAATGCAAATTGTACATGTGGATAGTGACAATAAAAGGCATTCTAATTCTAATTCTAATTCTAATTCTTAACAACAATGGCAGCATCCCCGCAGTCACGTGATCAGAATTGGAGCACTTGGCTTCCAGCATGTATTGATGATGGTTGCAGCAACCCGGGGTCACATGATCTCCATTTACAACTTTCCCAGGGTGCTCCTGATAAACAAAGTTGATTCCCCCCCCCCCCCATCTTGATTTTACTTCAGTCCTCCAGGTGGGACAATATTGTCCATCGAGAAAATGGGCAAACCTGTTTTCTAGGATCAGGAAACATGCCTCTTATCATCCACCAGAGGGCAGACAAAACAAAAAGAAACAAGCTGGGTCTTTGCCTCTTACAAAGGCAGGTCCTTATTTAAAAAAAAAACCAGCCATAAAATAAAAAGGAAGGAAAGACTCAAAAGCCCCTTGGGTTGTCCTACCCTAATAGCACTGTCCCAGAAAAAGGCCTTGTTTCTTGTGCTCATCTTAGCTATGAGCGGGTGTTCCAAGGATGGATTATAATAGACAGACTTCTAATGGAGAGAAACCTTAAAATAGTATTTTCCAGCCTGGAAACTTTAAGATACTGGCTGGGGAATTCTGGGAGTTGAAGTCTACGCATCTTAAAGTTGCAAATGTTGGAAAACACTGCCTTAAAAAAATGAAAGTCACTTCTCGTGAGATAGGCAGCTATATAAATTTGGTTGAGAGGCAGGCAGGCAGGCAGGCAGGCAGACAGATAGATAGATGTAGTCAAACATATGACAAAATACACCCTTGCATTTGGTACTGTGGGAAGAAATATCCATCTGGTTCAGTTCCAAGCCGGGAAAAAGACACTGGAAACATTCCAATTTTTTTTCCTACTGGTTCTATGAGAGGGCACGAGCGCAGCAATCAAAAACCGACCTCTCAGCGCTAGTGAGGTGAGCTGTTTTTTTAGCTCAGCTGATGCGCGGCAATCCACTCTGCTGCGTGAATCAGTTGAGCTAAAAGACAAAGGGAATATAGGAGGGGGGGGGCTAGCTAGAGGTGGTATTTGTCGGTTCTCTGAACTGCTCAAAATGGTCCAAACTATCTGAATGTCACCTCTGAGCTGACCACATGGAATTGAGAGTGAGGGGGTTTTATACCTTCTCTGGGCTTTGCACTTGAACTTCCTGTTTCTGTGCAAGAACATATATTTTATTGGCTGTTGTCAGACTCCCATGGAGCCATGTAGGGGCCATAGCTGGGTCTATAGGCAAAGTACAAATCCTAGGTGTCTGTCTGAGCTAAGTTTGGTTGACATTTCTGGGGGTGATGCAATGAAGGGGCTTGTGTTTCTGAAAGGGTGTTGTGTAATTCCTATTGTAACTTAATGGTTTTTTCCTGTGTTGGATCTTGGGTGAGGGTATTTGCTTATGAATAAAGCTATTTTTTTATTTCTTAAGTGCTGACATCTTCTGTGGGCTAATAAGAAAAGGTGGGGGCTGCTTTCTTCCTCAAAAAGACCCCATATTTTTCCATTTCTCATCCAGGGAAATATAACATTCAGACTTTTTAATATTTCTCAAAATATTTCATTCTTCTAGGAGAGGGGTGTGTGCTACCTTTCTACAGGGCAAATTCTGCCTCCTTCTGTTCATGCGCCATGATACTGTCTTGCATGCAACTACACAAGAGGCCGTTGTGTTGCAATGAACAACCCAGGGCTGTCGAAGTCGTTTTAATGATCTTCGATGCTGCAGATACCTCTGCTCCTGCTGCAGCAGTCTTTGGTCTGTCCCCAGCTTCTCCTGGGCACCCTTCCAAAGTTCTCAATGTAAGCAATCCACCAATTTTACTTTCTAAGAATCCCTTCGGGTCCCACAGACGTCTTCTGTTTCTAAGGGGATCAGAGAGGCTCACACAACCTGGCAATGTTCCAGCTTCCCGTTTTACCGTATAAGATAGTATTTTCAAAAATAAAATCAGAGCAGGTAGGGAATTTGCTGGGTACCAGGAGAGGTATTTATGAATATGGTAATAGCTGCAGACCTCATGCAGTATTGCTCATCCATTCCTCAAGGGGACTACTACAGGTGGTCCTCCAATTGAGCCCAAAATTTCCGTTGCTCAGTGAGACAATTGTTAAATGAGTTTTGCCCCATTTTACAACCTTTCTTGCCACAGTGGTTAAACGAATCACTGCAGTTGTTAAGTTAGTAATATGGTTATTAAATGAACCTGGCTTTCCTCTGTTGACTTTGCTTATCCCAGGATTGCAAAAGCGGATCACGTGATCCTGGGGGTACTGCAACTGTCATAAATACAGGTCAGTTGCCAAGCATCCAAATTTTGATCATGTGATTAGGGGGATGCTGCAACAGTCTTAAGTGAGAAAAACAGTCCATTTCACTTTTTTTCAATGCCATTGTAACTTCAGACAATCATTAAATAAACTGTTGTAAGTCAAGAAATCTGTAATATTTTATCAGAGAATTACTGGATGAGATTTTATGCTTGAGAACAGTGGGTGACAAACTTGATTTCATTGAGGGTCACATCAGGGTTGTGTTTGAGCTTGGGTGGGGGGGCGTGGCCATGGTGGGTGTGGCCAGCTTGACATCACTCATGTTGAGGGGGGGTGCCTGTGGCAGCCCGAGTGCTCTGCCAGCAAAAATGGGGTCCTGAGCTCCGTTTTTGGCTGGGACAGCCTCCTGCAACCCACTGCCAGCGAAAATTAGAGTTCCATTTTTGCTGGTAGAGGCACCACGGGCTGGTCCTTCACTGTTTCCAGGGCAGCCCCGTGGGTCAGATCTAAGCATCCCATTGGCCAGATGCGGCACACGGGCAGGGATGGGATTCAAAAATCCCAGCAACCAGTTCGCTGCCCGGTTGCTGAGTGGGTGTAGCCATGGTGGGTGTGGTCTACCGGTACATCCTGTTTGTGGTGGGCCTCCAGAGCCCGGGGGAGTCCGTTTTCATCCTCCCACGAGCCCAGAGGCTTCTCCTGGGAGGGGGTGAAAGCAGCCTCCCCTGGGCTCTGGAGGCCCTCCAGAAGCCGGAAACGGGCTCATTTCCGGATTTCTGGAAGGGCCATTTTTCCTCTTCTCAGAGCCGCCACATAGACCCTGCACTTATTTGCACCGTGTGGAGACTCCTGGGAGGGGCGGGGCAGGGTGAGGTAGGTGGGGCCAGCCGGTCAGTTGAAATACCGCTTCGGTGAACCAGATGTAACTTTAACATCTGGTTCGCCCAAACCGGTCCAAACTAGTAGAATATCACCCCTGCCTCTGGGCCTTGAGTTTGAACACCTGCTCTAGAATAATCCAGCCTTAGAGCAGGTGGTATTTTATCCACCCTTTGAAATCCTTTCTCTAACCACCACTGAGATTATTCCACAGCCTCCCAATGTTTCTTGCATCATGTACAGATGGGCCTTGACTTACAACCATTCGTTTACTGACCACTTGAAGTTACAATGGCAGTGAAATTTCACACTTACAACCGTTGCAGCATCCCTGTGGTCAAAATGTGGCTGGCAATGGGCATGCCTTTACGAGAGTTGCACGGTGGACGAAAGAAACCAGATTTTCTTAATGACCACACGATTCCCTGAACAACCGCAGTGATTCGCTTAACAATGGTGGCAAAGGAGGTTGTAAAATGGGACAGAACTCACATAACAACTGCCTTGCTTAGCGGTGGAAAATTTGGGGCTCCATTGTGGTTGTTAATCAAGGACTGTCTATATTTTGGACATATTGCATTTCACCCACCGTCTTTGAGTTGTCCTACCAATCCTCTTCCATCTCTCCTTTTTTCCAGTTCATAAAAAAACTTGCTTGTCATGCTTTGAATATAACCTTGCCTTCTCCTTTCCTGTCTCCTCTTTGAGTTGCCGCACACCAGGGGAAGCTGTTTGAAATGACATGCAATAAAGGCTCACCATGTGCTACTTGGGGCTCAGGGAGGTTTTTTTGCTGGTAAATGTATTCCCACTGAAGAGGAGTTTCAACAGTCATCTGTTGCCTGAAGCAGTCCGGGATGTCCTGCAGTCTTTATTCTAAAGCTTTTGGCAGCACTTTAAAAAGAAAAAGAGAGAGAGAGAGAGAGAGAATGGTCTTGCTGGGCCTACGAAACCATCTTATACAGGTCATCCTCGAGTTACAACCACAACAGAGCCCAACATTTATGTTGCTAAGTGAAACATTTGCTCAGCGAGTTTGCCTGTTTTTTACGACTTTTCTTGCCACACTGGTTAAGCAAATTATTCCATTTGTTACATTAGTAACGTGGTTGTTAAGTGAATCTGGTTTCCCCATTGACTTTGCTTGTCAGAAGGTCGCAAAAGGGAATCACAGGACCTCAGGACACTGCAACTGTTATAAATACGAGTCAGTTGCTAAGCAGCTGGATTTGGATCATGTGATCATGAGGATGCTGCAATGTTGTGAAGTGTGAAAAATGGTCATAAATCCCTTTTTGCAGTGCCGTTGTAACTTCGGTCACGAAATGAACTGTTGTGAAATCGAGGACTACCTTTATATGAGTTGGAAGGGGCCTTAGAGATCATCAGAGTCAACCCCCTCTTCAGTAACGGATCAATCAGCATAGAATACAGCTGAATTTGCACCTCCCTTGATTGAGATGCAATGCTTCTGTTACCGCAACCAAGATTGCATTGGTCTTTAACTGCTACACTGCACATCGCACAATTGGACAACTTGCCATGGGACAATTCAATTTAATTATTTTTAAAAAATTAAAAATTAGTTTGATTTTTGTCATTGCCATTTCATTTTGGTTCTCCTCTGACATCCTTCCTTTAATGATTCTATTCCACTATTCCTTCGATATTAGTGTAACTATTGTGCTGTGGAGAGTAATCCTGTGACGACTTAGCCAGGGCAAGTTGTTATAGACCCCCGCATCATGTTCATATTCATCTGATGTTCTGTTAAAACCTCTAAATTGATTAATTGATTATATGCCATCAAGTCAATGTCGGTTCTTAAGTGACCACATAACTATATTTTCTCCATAATAATCTGTTCCTACTTTGGTTTTCAGTCTTCCAACAGTGTACCCATAGTTGCTGTTGGGTTGTGGTGGCCTAGAGGTGGAACTCTCGCCTCACAATCTGTGAGTTTGATCCTAGATAGAGGCTAATATTTGGATTAGACTCTCCTGCTTGAACAGAGGGTTGGACTAGATGACCTCCAAGGTCCCTTCTGTTATTCGATGTCTCCTTTTCTTTTCTTCCACCTTTCTCAGTGTTAAAGCCTTCTCCAGAGAGCTGGGTTTTTGCATAACATGTTGGAAGTAGGGTAATTTGTACCTGGTCTTTGTGCTTCAAGTGAGTTCTCTGGATTGATTGGTTTGATGATCCTTTGGTTCGTTTTCTTGGCTGTCCATAGTATTCTCTGCGGTCTTCTCCAACATCCAGAGTTCAAAGGCCTCAATGCTCTTCCTATCCTTCTTCGAAGTACAACTTTTGCTTACATAGAACACCATGGGGAATATCATTGCCTGCTGGATGCCAAACAGTGAAGATATGCATCATGGCATCTGAATAACTTATACAAGGCCCTCATGGCTGCTCTATTGGTTGGAAGGAAAGAGGGAGGGAAGGGAGGGAGAAAGAAAGAAAGGAAGGAATGGAAAGGAGGAGGGAGGGAGGTAGAGTAGATTAGGGAAGGAACAATGGAAGCAAGTGGGAGGAAGGAAGGAAGGAAGGATATGGGGGAGGGGAGGTAGGTGGAGGGATGGAAGGAAGGAAGGAGAGGGGGAAGGGAGGGAGAGAGGAAGGAAGGCAAGAAGGGAGTGAGGGAGGGTTAAGGAAAGAAGGACAGAAGGAAGGAAAGGGAAAGGGGAAAGTGAGGGAGGGAAGAAGGAAAGCAGGAAGGAAGGGAGGGAAGTCGAGGTAAAAGTTCACGTCATTTCAGAATTTACTTGAAACTAGAAGAAAAAAAACATGCTTTTTTGTATTTCTATTGCATAGTTTAATTTAAAACCTTCTGCCCCCATTTTTTCTCACATACAGGGATGGCAATCATTTCTGGCTTCTTGTTGCTTTGTGTTAAATCCAGCCCTGCCCCTTTCCCTGACTACCACAGCATTCTATTAAAACGATGCAAAAATATAAACAGTCAGCACATGACAATACCAGCAGCAACTGGCATTCAATTCGAGCACCAACTGAATAGCGCCTCTGTGTTTCTGTGGGAAGAGGCAGAAGAATTCCAGCCAATGTTTCATAAATAGACTGGTTTTGCTTAAATGAACTGCTTAGGCTACCTTACCAAATAAATACACGGACAATCAATCATCATGTTTTCAGTAGAAGATTGAGCCCAGCATATGGCATGCATATTTAGAAGGCAATATCTATAGCTCATGGTTTGAACTGCAGGTTCCTTGATGCTCTCTGAGCTTGGTTGTTCATTTGCAGACGTTTCATCAGTGCACTGAAGATGTTACTTAGTTTGGTAATGAAATGTCTGCAAGAAAACAACCAAGCTCAGAGAGCACTCAGGACCCTGCACCTGCATATTTGTTCTGACCCAACCCTGTTACCAGCAAGAAAATCTCAAACAAATGCAGCAACTCAAATCTTCACAGCTTTAACATACAAATAACTTCTTTGTGGATAAAAGATGGCTTGCAGCCAATTAGTCCAACCAGAAAAGCCTTGACAGAATTCTTCAGATAAGCCAGAGTCTCTACACACAATGCTGAGTCCTTAGAACGTTTTTGCTTTTTGCAAAGGCAAAAACCTTTTGAAACCAGGCTTATATTCCCTAGAGGGAGGGGCCATTACGTTGCATTCTTACTGCTGAGTTGCCTGTGCAGCTCCAGCTGTTCTCTTCTACGAATCATCCTGTGCTCATGCGCACCTGGCACAGGCTCATCGGGAACCTCCTCATCACTGCTGCCAGCTCCCACAATCCCTGAAGGCAGCAATCTACTCCCGGCCCCACATCCAAGTCCTCGCTCTCCAGTCTCCTTCACCGTCCGCACCTGCTGCCAGCTAACCACAACAATATTTCATGAAATAACTTTGCTGTCCGTTCCCATCTTCCACATATGCTGGTCCTTGCCAATGCTATGTTGGCTGGGGATGATGGAACTTACACAGTTCCTCCTCACAGCCCTCTAACTATGCCATGAACCTCTTCTTTGTGCCATAACTTCGTAACATTCTCCTTTCCAGCCCACCTTGAAGGCAGATTAAAGTCATTTTTAGTTCCCTCAGGGGTAAGGCAATCTTTCTCCACATCTGAACTAGTGCTTTCCACGGGCACAATCTAGTGTGGTTCCCCCCAAGGATTGCGGTAAGGGTAGGCCTTGTCCAGCTCCTCTTGGCCACTTGATGAGAGACCCTGACATTGTTCCACCTAAAGTGGCCAAGAGGAGCTGGACTTGGCCTGGCACAGGAAGATAAATGTGAGAAAGGAATAGCAGCCAGGGGTAAGTAGCACTGGATTTAAAAATGAATAAATAGCTGTTCTGTATGTCTCCTTGGAAACAGACAATTCATGAGGGATGAGAAAAAGCGATTTATGACTCTTTTGTTCCAATAAAAACAAATAATAACATGGAACTCTAGAAGGAAGGCACCAGCCAAGCTTTAATGGTATTTTCTTCTTCTCCATTGTTATCATCCTCTTTTTCCCACCACAGATTTGTGAAGGGAATCTCCTGTACAGATTAAGGAAGGTTGCAGCAGTTGAGCAGGCTATAGGTGATTTTCCATCGTTCATTCTCTACAGTCAGTCCTCAACTTACAGCTACAAATGGAACCAGTATCTCTGTTGCCAAGCAAGGTAGCTGTTAAGTGAGTCACACCTGCTGTTGCGACCATTTTTGTTGTTAAACGAATCACAGTTGCTGACTAAATCACACATTTAAGTCAATCAATCTTCCCCATTGATTCTGCTGGTTGGAAGCTATCTTGGGAAGATCCCAAATGGTGATCACATGATGCCAGGATATTGCAATGCATGCCGGTTGCCAAGCACTTGAATTCTGATCACGTGACCCTGGAGAATGCTGTGACGGTCATCAGCATGAGGATTGGTCATAAGTCACTTTTTTCAGTGCCATTGTCACTTCAAACAGCTGTTCAGTTAGTGGTTGTAAGTCATGTGACCATGGGGAAGTTGGACATTGGAACTTCAAATCCAGGTGGTAAATCTCATTTTTGGGATCCATAGTAACTTCAAATGGTCATGTAGCATCTGTTCATAAGTGGAAGACTGCCTGTAAACTCCTCCTCCTCCTCCTCTTCTTCTCCTCCTCCACCTCCTCCTCCTCTTCTTCTTCCTCCTTCCCCTTATCCTCATCCTTCTTCCCCCAACTGCTCCCTAAATCCTATGTTTCTCTATACACATTTGTTTCCAGATGGAGAGCATCAGTGTAGCTGATTCAGCACTTTGCCACAAACCAGATGGGAATTGCAGAATTTTGGCACAAGCTGAAAGGAACAACATTTTGCAAGACTTCTCTTACTCACTGCTTTTCTATGAGGTATTTTTTTTATCCCACTAACTGCCTGGAAATGGATACCTGAGTTAAACTTTGCCCATGTGAACATGTATGTGCATGTTTTCACTGTATACACACTACACAGAATAATCTTCTGCTAAAGCCATCCAAGCTTCTTTCTCGGGCCTTCCAAACTACAGATTCTGAATTTCAATTCATCTGGAGGTCGCTAAATTGGAAAATATTTTGTGGACTGAGCATCTCTCACAAGTTGCAGCCAAGCAACTTGTAACTACACCGTACGCTGTGATTTTTGGTTTTCACTTGGCATGCTGTGTGCCAAATGAGCCATGGCTTTGTATAATGCACACATGATGTGTTATATACATGGTGCATTCAATAAACCAGGATTGAATGTACTGTGGTTTTGTTCAACTGAAATCAACTGTTTTTGTTCAACTAAAATCATCGAACAATAAGCCATTGGAGCTTGTTTGAGAAATCATGGTTAAACGATGACTTAGTGCCATGTGGGAATATTCACTCATTGTAACCTCCCAACAGGCCAGTTTTTCTCCAGGATCAACTATTCAAGAAATCTCAATTAACTAAACTATATTTCAGAGCAATGTATAAACTCAGCTATAATCATTTGGAACTGTTTATTGAGGGACTTTGGAAATGCCAGTCAGGTGGAAGCTGGTTGAAAACTCAGCAGAAATCACATCCCAGAGGGCAAGCATTACCACAGACTTTTCAGGGTCCAAACAGATAGCATTGTTTCAGAGGTGGTATTCAGCAGGTTCTGACCAGTTCTGGAGACCCGGTAGCGGAAATGTTGAGTAGTTCGGAGAACCAGCAAATATCACCTCTGCCTGGAGATTTTACAGTATTCTTCCTCTGCCACGCCCTCCAAGCCACGCCCATAGATCCAGTAGTAAAAAAAAAATTGAATCCCACCACTGCATTGTTTCATTGATGGAATCCGGAGTGTGCTAACTCTACCAGATGAAACCAATGCCACTTTAATTTCAAACAGTCACTAAATAAATGGCTATAAGTGAAGGGCTACCTGTACACCAGGGGTGTCCAACCTTGACAACTTTGTGAACTTCAGCTCCCAGAATTCCTCTTCCAATCATGTTAGAATTCTGGGAGTTGAAGTCCACAAGTCTTAAAGTTGCCAAGGTTGGACACCCCTGGTGTACACCAACCACCTTTTTGACATTTTGTGGCCAGAGCCTGCATTCGGATATTTCTGAAAGGTTTTATCAACAATCCTTGGCTAATCTGAGAATTTCAGCTTTCATGTTCTTCCTTCCTCAAAGTGGCAGGAAAACATGATGCTGGTTCTTGGCAGATGTGACCAGAGAACTATCTTCTAGATAGAGGAGGGATTAAAAATGTCAAGATGATGGCCACCGCCATATACGGTAATTGAAGCTCAACGTCGTATTTCTGACCCTTCCAAGGATGTCCCTGCAGTTCATCAGGAGATGTATGTGCTGTTGCCCCAAGTGAATGGGGAAAAAAACCAGAGTTCAATTTGGCTAATAATAATAACTTCAATATTATACATTCCTGTACAGGAAGAACTGGTTTTGCTCTTTGGTTTTTCCCACCTCTGAACAGTTACGCATGCAACAGTCAGAAATGCTGCTCGTGATAGCTCCAGATGTATTTCAAATGGAAAAGGAATCCTGTCAAATCCAAAACTGACATAAAAGATTCCCTAATAGTGGGCAAAACTTAGAAAGAATGAAGAAAACAGGCTCAGTTGGGGATCTACAGGCAGAGGGGAAAAAAAGAATTAAGAGGGATTGAAATGATTTTCATCTTCTCAGAATTTTTAATTTTTAAAGGAAGACAGGAAAAACATGCCAAAGTGACTGATAATTGCAGGTAGTCGAGTCATAAGTGAGTTTTGCCCCATTTTACAACCAATCTTGCCACATTTTTTAAGTGAATCATTGCAGTGGTTAAGCTAGTGACATGGTGGTTAAGTGAATCCATCTTCACCATTGACTTTGCTTGTCAGAAAGTTGGAAAAGGTGAATATATGAACCCAGGACACTGAAACAATCATAAAATATCAACCACTTGCCAAGTATTTGAATTTTGATCATGTGGTCATAGAGATGCTACAATGGTCATAAGTGTGAAACATGGTCATAAGGCTATGTTGTATCTTTGAACAGCACTAAACAAATAGTTGGCAAGGACTACCTGTGTACAATTTATAAATATAAGAAATTCTCAACTTACAACTACAATTAGGAGAAGAATTTTCATTGTTAAGCAAAGCAGTTGTTTAGTAAATCATTCCCAATCTTTTTTTGACATGGTTGTTATGTAAATCACTGAAGTTGTTAATTGAATCACACAGTTGTTAAGAAATTTAGCTTCCCTCATAGATGTCCCTTTTCCAAAGTTAGCTGGGAAGATCACAAATTGTGGTCACATGACCCCAGGATGCTGCCACCATTGAAAATATGTGCCAGTTGCCAAGTGCCTGAATTTTGATCACGTATCTCTGGGAATGTTGTGAAGATATATAAGTATGAGGATCAACTTTACCACAAAGACAGTTTTACCACAACTGATAAGGGTGCGGGATCAAAAAAAAAGTTTGTAGATTTCTGTTGTGAATCAATAAATACTTAATAAAGATTATTAAGAGCTTGAAGCAAAGTGCAGGGTTCTGGCCCTGCACTTCTGATTGGCCAATAATAGCGACATCGGATTGGTCCGTTCAGGAGAATCTGATTGGCTATTAACGAGCCTTTTCCATTGGTTAATGGAGCTAGCGCTCCCTGTGTTTTCATTGGTTAAATAAGTTAAGAGTTGCCTATATAAAAGGGCCCATCGTGGCCATTGAGCTGAGCTGTTTCACATGTAAATAAAGAGTTTGAAGTTCACTGTTTCACTGGCTCGTCTCCATCCTTGCACCCATGCACAGAACATAACACTGGCGACAAGGATGGGATGTGGAGATGTCAGAGCTTACTGAACAACGAAGAACCATAACCGAGCACATGGCTGAACGCACCAACGGTGGAACCATGTCCAGCAGCGTCATACCACCCGCTCCATTCGACCCGGCACAAGAAGACTGGGACTCATATATGGATCGCTTCCAGATGTTTCTGGAAACCAACAATTTGAAGGATGCCACTACCGGAAAGAAACGAGTGGTATTCCAAACTCATTGCGGGCCAACTGTATTCAAGATGGCCAAGGCACTAGCAAAACCGGCAGAAGTAAAGTCTATGGACTGGGACGTACTCGAACCACTGCTGAGGGCTCACTACGCACCGACCGTGCCAACGCTCGTGAGAAGGCATGAATTTTATCAGAGAAGTCAGCAGAAGGGTGAAAGTGTTGCTGATTTCACTGCGGATCTCCGGAATCTGGGAGGCCTATGTGAGTTTACTGACTTAGAAGAAGCCCTAAGAGACCGAATCATTCTGGGATTAGATGCACCAGGCACTCAGATTAAACTAATGGCAAAGGGCAACATTAGCCTTAAAGATGCCATAGCTGAAGCTACTGCAGCAGAAGCAACCAGGAAGTCAGCCGCCCAAATGCGCCGCACCCACGCACCGGTTCGCCAATGAGCCTGCGACATTTCACCTCAGTCAGAGGGACAGCTAGATACAGCCCACCACGAGGACCTCGAATCGTCATCAGAAAGCGACGAAGAGGTCCAAACGGGACCAATGCCAGAAATCGCAGTACCAATGCGCCAGATGTGGAGCAAGCCACCCCCGGTCAGAATGCAAATTCCTTGATGCGCTCTGCCATGTGTGCGGGAAAAGAGGCCATATAGGATGGGTCTGTAGAAGCAAGCCAGGACCCAGCCAGCCCTCAAGGGGGGCTAACTATCGCCAACCGATGGGAAGTCGTCCCGTAAAGCGAGAACCTGTGAACCACCAATGGAACAACCACTCCTACAGAAACAAAACCCTAAACCACCCAACGAAGCGAAAAGAGGCTCACCAAACGATCACGATCGGTCACGCCTCATCTCTTGACGCCAAAAAGATCCGAGTGAAAGTGGCCATCGAAAACCAGCCCTGCCTGATGGAAGTCGATTCAGGATCGTCCCTCTCAATGGTTTCCTGGAAGACCCTCAAGCAGCTCATCCCCACTATCCGTAGGCAAGACCTCAGATTCCAAAGACTCATACTCAAAGACTATCAAGGAAATCGAATCCCGGTCATTGGATCCAGCCGAGTACGGGTATCGTTTAAGAACCGTACAGCATTTCTACCCCTGACTGTAATCGACAAGGATCGGCCTAGTTTGTTAGGCCTCCAATGGTTCACTCCGCTTGGAATTGAAGTAGCCGGCATTCACTGAACCTGCAGCAGCGATTGGGAAGAAGACCTCGTCCACGAATTCCAGGACGTCTTCGCGGAAAAATTAGGCGAGTACAAGGGGACTCCGATATCATTTAACCTCAATCCCGAAATAGCTCCCATCCGCCTTAAGCCTCGTCGAGTTCCATTTGCCCTAAAACCAAAGATTGACGAGCAGCTTGATAAATTAATAGCACAGGGTGTGTTAGAACCAACCGATCACTCTCGCTGGGAAACCCCAATCGTAACACCCATCAAGCCGGATGGATCGATAAGAATTTGTGGGGACTACCGAGCCACCCTGAACCACGCCCTTCAACAAAACGCTTACCCGGTACCGGTGGTGCAACACCTCCTCCATTCCCTGGGGGGCGGAAAAGTCTTCGCTAAACTAGACTTAGCCCAGGCATACCAACAACTCCCTGTTGACAAAAAAACAGCAGAGGTCCAAACAATTGTTACGCACAGAGGTGCATTTAAATGTAACCGACTCCAGTTCAGAGTGAGCGTAGCCCCGGGAATCTTTCAAAGCTTGATGGAAAGGCTATTACAAGGGATAAAAGGTGTTGTCCCATATTTTGATGATGTGTTAATTGCAGCCCCAACTCAGAAAATACTAAAGGAACGCCTGAGGTTGGTTCTCCAGAGATTTAAAGACTCAGGTCTCAAAGTTAAAAAAAACGTGTTATTTATGCACGGATCGTGTAGAATTTTTGGGATATTTAATTGATAGTCAAGGCATTCACCCCACCGATAACAAACTCAGTGCAATCAAGAACGCCCCAAAACCCCAGAACAAGGCCGACCTCCAGGCTTTTCTGGGCCTTATCAATTTTTATAATGTTTTCCTGCCTCACAAAGCAACTGTAGCTGAACCCCTACATCGTTTATTGGACAAAAAAGCAACCTGGGTATGGGGACACAGAGAAGAACAGGCATTTCGACATGTAAAAAATTTATTGATTTCTGATGCTGTTCTGATGCAGTATAATGAGACTTTACCTTTAACAATCACGTGTGATGCATCCCCATTCGGAGTGGGCACCGTTTTAAGCCACGTTTTGCCAAATGGTAATGAAGCCCCTGTTGCCTATTTCTCAAAGACGTTATCAAAAACGGAACGTAACTGCAGTCAAATTGATAAGGAGGCCCTTGCTATAGTATCCGCGGTTAAAAGATTTCATGAATATGTGTATGGCCAAGCCTTTACCATAGTGACTGACCACAAACCTTTGCTGGGAATAATAGCGGGAGACAGGCCAACACCGTATATATTATCTCCCAGAATGACCCGCTGGTCAGAATTCTTGGCAGCATACAATTACAAGTTGCAACATCGCCCGGGGAAGGCCATTCCCCACGCCAACGCATTGAGCCGTGCACCTCTTCCAGAGACCATTGATGACCCCGCTCCGACATTTACAACACTGCAGATCGAGACACTTTGAACGCCGCCATTAACGGCCCGAGATATCGCGATGGAAACGAAACACGACCCCATTTTAGCACGAGTCCTCAGTTGGGTCGAGCGGGGATGGTCGTTGGACCAAATACCTGACGACTAGGCCCCATTCAAAAATTGGCAAACGGAACTATTTTCTCAAAAGGGCTGCATTATCTGGGGTGATAGAGTTGTCGTCCCAGAGCGGTTGCAACCAGCGATACTAAGGACTTTGCATGATGGCCACCCCGGCATCGTGTGTATGAGAGCCCTCGCAGGAAGCTACACGTGGTGGCCGGGTATTGACAAGCAGATAGAGACATGGGTAAAAGCCTGCCACAAATGCCAGGAAGTAAGCAACGCCCCACCGAAAGCAACCCCAACTGAATGGGAAACACTGAGGGGACCATAGTCCCATATTCATCTGGACTTTGCGGGTCCTACCAAGGGACACACATTTTTATTAACGGTGGATGCCTACTCGAACTGGCTTGAAATCCATGAAATGAGGAATACAACGACCGAATCAGTCATCAGGAAACTAGACAGACTCTTTGCGACACACGGATTACCAGACGTTCTAGTATCCGACAACGGGCCTCAATTTACTACGCTGTCCTTCGAACAGTACCTGGCGGACCGCGGTATTCGACATGCGGTAACTTCGCCGGCGCATCCTGCGGCCAACGGAAGGGCCGAGCGCATGGTACAATTTGTCAAGAAAACCTTGCATAAAATGGACTATGGCGATATAGAAGACAAGATTAACCGAATACACCTTTTGCAACATATCACTCCGCACAGCATAACCAATAAAACTCCCGCCGAGTTATTAATGGGACGGAAGCTCCGCTCCCACCTCGACCGTCTACATCCATCATTTGAACCTGAAAAACCACACGGTTCCAGTGGGAAATGTCGCAATTTCCAGGTAGGCGATTTGGTTTTCGCTTGGAACTTTTCAGGCGATCTGTTGTGGGTCAAGGCAACTATAGTACAAGTAACCGGCCCTAGATCGTACCGCGTGAAATGTCGCGACAATAGAATATGGAAGCGCCATATTGATCAGCTGCGTTCAAGGCAGCACATGATAGATCCGGAATGGGGGTGGCCTCGCCTCAAAGAGATGCCGAGAGCAGTAGCGACGACAAAAATTCGAATATGGAACGGGAGGCACCCTCTTCACCAGATAACGTCCTACCGCAACAAGACTGTAGCCCAATACCGGGAGAACAGCAAAAATCTAATAGACAATCAAAACAACCTGCCTACCTCAAAGACTACATGACCGCATCCCTTAAACGGAACCTGGGGAGAAGGGGTGTTGTGAATCAATAAATACTTAATAAAGATTATTAAGAGCTTGAAGCAAAGTGCAGGGTTCTGGCCCTGCACTTCTGATTGGCCAATAGCGACATCGGATTGGTCCGTTCAGGAGAATCTGATGGGCTATTAACAAGCCTCTCCCATTGATTAATGGAGCTAGCGCTCCCTGTGTTTTCATTGGTTAAATAAGTTAAGAGTTGCCTATATAAAGGGGCCCATCGTGGCCATTGAGCTGAGCTGTTTCACATGTAAATAAAGAGTTTGAAGTTCATTGTTTCACTGGCTCGTCTCCATCCTTGCACCCATGCACAGAACATAACAATTTCGTTCCCAGGTCTAAAAGAGGGAACCTTCTTGTGAAGATCTGTTAGCCTACAGAAAAAGGTAACCAAACACAGAGACTTTCAGCATAAATATTTTATGCGGAACACAGTCATTGATCTGCAGGGTAGTTCAGCCACTTTTCTGCCAACTGTTCTGTGTTGTGTGGTTATTCGACGGTTCATTGTGTTGTGCAGATCCAGGAAATTTGGTCAGTTCAATCAATGATGGATAAGTTATCTGCAGGACAACATGTTATGCAAACATGGTGACATGCAGAAAAAGGCATGTTCTCCACTGGTCCTGGAACATGTTATCATCCAAATAATTTTTGATTTTCCAAATAAATCTCCTGTTAAGCATAATTTATGAGTGTTTCTATCTCCCAAATGCCCATAGTGAAGATATTTCAGTATGTTTCCTCTCTGCTGCTGGAGATGAGCAATCTGGAGGTTTTCAGGATCAATGTTTTATTTATAACTTTTGTACAAGGCAGGAGTCCAGAAGACACTTGCAAAATATATATATATATATATATGTTTTCTGAGGTTCTCGCGGGTATCTGTATGTGGATCTTTGGTTATTCGGGTTTTCTCCCGCATAAGATTGGAAGTATCTAGGCAACGTTTCGATGAAGTCTCATTCATCATCTTCAGGCTTGGTCTTCAGCTCTGTGCTTCTCAGAGTGATGTGAGCTTGCAGCTGCTTCTTCCTTTTAACTGCTAGTGGGGGTGTGACTTGATTGGGTGGGGGCTTGAGCTCTGAGCCATACATGAAGCGAACTGACCTCCACCATGAAGATGCAGCACGACCACGAACTCGAAGCCAAACAGCAAGATCACAGCTCACCAGCTCAAACCCTCCAGCAACTAAGACTAACCTGAGCACAATCAAGCCCCCACCTGAACAGAACACGCCTCCAGCCAATCAGAACACAGCCAACCCCCCAACCAATCAGAACACAGCCAAACCCCCAACCAATGAGAACACACCCCCACCCAATCAGAACACAGCCAAGCCCCCACCCAATCAAGTCACACCCCCACTAGCAATTAAAAGGAAGAAGCAGCTGCAAGCTCACATCACTCTGAGAAGCACAGAGCTGAAGACCAAGCCTGAAGATGATGAATGAGACTTCATCGAAACGTTGCCTAGATACTTCCAATCTTACGCGGGAGAAAACCCGAATAACCAAAGATCCACATATATATCCTCAATCGTGGTTCATAGCCTCTCAGCAGCTACGTAGTGGAAATGTTTCTGGGAAATCAATTTCCTGAGAGTCAAGAGACTCCCAATAGCCTTGCTAATGTCCCTGTTCTTTGTTTATACAGGTGTTTCTCAATCTGGGCAGCTTGAAGGTGTGTGGACTTCAAGTCCCAGAATTCCCCAGCCAGTATATGACTTGGGACAGAGGAGCTAGTTTTGCAGCTGCCCAGCATTATCATTTCCTGTTGTAGAATTACCCCATCTCAATGTTTCTCAACCTTGGCAACTCTAAATGATGTGGACTTCAACTCCCAGAATTTCCCAGCCACCATTTTAGGGTTGCTAAAGATGAGAAACACTGTCCTGATAGAAAACCATAATAAGATAGATCTCCATAATCATATTTGCAACCCAGAGTCTTTCCAGGGACTAATAGCTGTTTAACTATACATAAACCACAAATTTGGGTTTGGGCAGTTCTAGGCAAGCCTCAAGTCCAGACTGTGCTCTTCACCTTACTGTAATCTCACGATGTGATCACAAGTGATGCACTCCTGATATATATTGAGAAAAACTTGAGCAGCTTTTTGGAGGCATGCAATTAAGATACATTCCCTAGTGGCCTTAATTGTTAATTTGTTTGGCTGTTTTAACAATTGCTACTTTTGTATTACTGCTAGAACAGAACAGAACGAATAGCTCAATAAAAATTCTGTCAGAGATAAAAGGGTACATATTTTTCCCATGTTAATTCATTAAAGAGTTCAGGATTTGCAATTCCCTGCCTGAGCAGCTTGTACCCTGGGTTAATGCCCCCAATCAAGTCTTGGTGGTCTTTTAACAGGTCTCTCAAAAATCCTCACCATTTCTCAGCTCAGAGTATGTATAAAGATGTCTTAAGCAATACACATTTTGACGGAAAGTATGTTTAGAAACCGGAGTTAAAATTGGTTAAGAAACATGTGCTTCTCTTCTTTGAAAATATTTTTATTTCAGAGAGCTTTAGCACATTTTAAAATGAATAACACAGTCTCTCTAATGTGGGATGCACTTCAAAATAGCACAGTTGTGAAATTAAAGGATCAGCATGAAGAAAACAAAGCAGAATAAACAGCAGTAGGAAAAGACATAATAGAGAGTTGGTTGCACTAAGGACTTGATTACAGGTATTGAAGAAATATGCTCATCCTGATCAGTAAATTAAAGAACCTGGTTTCTGAATCTGATTTCTTTTCTTTCTGAATAGAACCAGGTTTTTTTTTAAAAAAAAAAAAATTGGTTATGATTGGATGATAGATCTAACAGACTCTGCTATTGTCCCAGGACACAATCAAAGGTGCCCTGGTCTAATATGGATATGTCTGACAGAAAAGAATATGTGTAGCTCAAGGTTGAAGCGTGAAGTCCTTAGTGCTCTCTGAGCTTGGTTGCATTCTTGCAGGTGTTTCATGACCCAACTAGGTAGCATCATCAATGCTAGAAGGGAGTGGGGTGTGCAGGGTCATGGTGATAATGGAGGAGGAGTACAATGATGACTGTGGGGTCCTTGGTGTTCTCTGAGCTTGCTTGTTTTCTTGCAGACATTTCATGACCCAAGTAATGCTAAAAGGGAGTGGGTTTTGCTGTCTGTTTATATAGAATTGGCTTAGCTTGTTGGTTTTGATGGGAGTGTCCTTGATAGTTTGTTGAGTGGGCTGCTATTTACTGTTAGCTTGTTTGTCTCAGTTGGTAGTTTCACATTTCAGTGGTAGTTTCTTGTCTGTTTTTGGTATAGACATTTCATTACCAAACTAGATAACATCATCAGTGCTAGTAAGGGAGTAAAATTTGTTCTCATTTCATGTACAAATGGCTTGGGTTGTCAGTGTGATGGGGAGTGAACTTTATGATTCCTTGATTGGGCTGTGATTTTACTTTAGCTTGTTTCTCGCATTCAGTAGTTTCATGTCAGGTCTGGTTACCTAATTATGGCCTGCAGGAGGCCTGTCTCATACTTGGCTAAAACACCTGTAAACTGAAATGACAGGAAAGGGAGAAGAAAGACACCTGTGTGATCCTTTCACTCCCTTAATTTATTCAGGGGATTAAATGAAAAGTGAAAAATAAATCCCTGATGACTGAATGATGCCAAGCAAAGACTCTACACCTCTCTGAAGACTTTACAAATCCAAACTTGCTAAAAGGAAATACATCCATGAAACACAGACGTTTCTAAGCAGCTTTTGCTCACATATTTCTGGTTCTTTACCCTCACTTCTGTTGTTCAACACTAGCAATGGGTGTGAATGCTTTCCTTGGAAGGCAAATCTATCATTGTGTAACTTGAACCTGGTGAATTGCAGGAATTCTGGGAGGAGAAGCATGAATAAGAATGCAGTTGTGTTAAAATGAAAAAAAGTATGTATGCATGTATTTGATGGATTGATTGATTTCTATAGCCACCCATCCCAGCAAACCACTCTAGGGGGCTGCAAATGACTCTGGATGGCTATCATTTATAGTTAGTTTTTATTTTATTTTATTATTTATTTATTAGATTTGTATTGCTGCCTATTTGCCCTGGCGACTCAAGGCGGCTTGAGTTCTTGCCTCATGACCAGAAATTCGGTGCTAAGCAAAGCAGTTGCTAAATGAGTTACACATCATGTTACAACTGTTTTTGCCATGATTGTTAAGTGAATCACACCATCCATGTGACTGCATTTTATGAAGGATTTGCAGAAAACTGGCATTTATAATAGCAAACCATTTTTTTTTTTTTAATGACTGTGCCATTCACTTAAAAACCACTGCAAAAATGGTTATAAAATTGGGTCAATCATGTGGGTGACTTGTATTACAACACTCACAAATTATGACCATAATGGGCAGGCTCCGTTACTGTAGTAAGTCAAACGCTACCTATAAGTGTGAAGATGGGTTATAAAGTGACTTTTTGAACATTGTTGTAACTTGGAATGGTTTCTAAACAGGTCAGTTGTTAAATGAGGACTCATCTGTGGAAGAAAGCAACCACAGGCATCTAAAAGGATGAGATACACAGGTATCAGGCACAGGTAACCAGGAACAGGAATTGAGTTCAAAGCACTTCAAGTTTATTACATAACAGATAACAGATAATCAGAGTTGGAAGGGACCTTGTAGGTCATCTAGTCCAACCCCCCCCCCCAAGCGGGAGACCCTACACCATTTCTGACAAATAGCAGTCCAATCTCTTCTTGAAAGTCTCAAGTGATGAAGTTCCCACAACTTCCGAGGGCAAGCTGTTCCACTGATTGATTGTTTTCACTGTCATAAAGTTTCTCCTTATTATCAGGTTAAACATGCTACCTATATACCAGAATCTGATCTAATAACCATCAAGCCAAATGGGCACTAGATAAAAGCCAAATAAATTCACTGTGTGTGTCTGTGTGTGTGTGTGTTGGATTTAGGTCTCTAATGGAAGCATAGCAATTCTAAACTGATAACACATTTCATCTCCCCCATGGGCTGAGCCTGGTCATCTCCTACAATGGGTCTAAGGCTGAATGAAATACAGATAATCCTCGATGAACCACCACAATTGAGACCAAAATGTCTGCTGCTAAGCAAGACAGCTGCTAAATGAGTTTTGCCACATTTTGCAATCTTTCTTGCAGCAATTATTAAGCGAATCACTGCAATTGTCAAGCTAGTAAAATGGCTGTTAAGTGAACCTGACTTCCCCTTTGACTTTGTCAGAACGGAAAAGTGACCACATGACCCCAGGATACTGCAACCGTCATAAATATAGAATAGAATAGAATTCTTTATTGGCCAAGTGTGATTGAACACACAAGGAATTTGTCTTGGTGCAAATACTCTCAATGTACATAAAAGAAAAGATACATTCATCAAGAAACATCAGGTACAACACTTAATGATAATCATAGGGTACAATAAGCAATCAAATCATACTAGGAAACAGTCCATATAAATCGTAAGGATACAAGCGACAAAGTTATAGTCATACAGTCACACGTGGGAGGGGGTGGGTGATAAGGAGTGATGGGAAGATTAACAGTAATAGTAGTGCGGACTTTGTAAATGGTTGGACAGTGTTGAGGGAATTATTCATTTAGCAGAGTGATGGTGTTCGGGGAAAAACTGTCCTTGTGTCTAGTTGTTCTGGTGTGCATCGTTTTAAGGGTAAGAGTTGAGATAGTTTATGTCCGGGATGCGAGGGATCTGTAAATATTTTCACAGCCCTCTTTTTGACTCGTGCAGTATACAGGTCCTTGATGGAAGGCAGGTGGGTAGTAATTGTTTTTTCTGCAGTCCTAATTATTCTCTGAAGTCTGTCTCTGTCCTGTTGGGTTGCAGAACCAAACCAGACAGTTATAGAGGTGCAGATGACAGACTCAATAATTCCTCTGTTGAACTGGATCAGCAGCTCCTTGGGCAATTTGAATATGGCATACGAGCCAGTTGTCAAGCATCCAAATTCTGATCACGCGACCACAGGGATACTGCATTAGTCGAAAGTGTGAAAACCAGCCATACGTCACTTTTTCAGTGTCATTGTCACTGTCACTAAATTGGAGTGGTGCAGTGGCCTAGAGGTGGAGTTCTCACCTCATAATCAGGAGGCTGTGAGTTCAGTCCCAGGTAGAGGCAGATATTTCTCTGAGCACACTGAGAATATATTTGCTGAACAAAACTCCGCATTGGCAACAGGAAGGGCATCTGGCCATTAAACTCTCTGCTAGCTCCATTCAGTCACCCAGACTCTGCCCTGCAAGGGATTATAGGATCGTTAAATGAAGATGATGATTGTCAGTCATTAAATGAACGGTTATAAGTTGAGGACTCCCTGTATTCAGGGTACATTTTCATACCACATTCCTTCCCCTTCCCTTTTAAACCTTTTTAATGAAATTCCAAGGCTGGGGGAGGCTTAAAACACAGCCGTTTTCAGCCAAAAGTCTTCCAAGTTTTAGCTTTGTCAGCCTCCCCTGTTCCTTCAGTGTAGCTATGACACAGCTTCTGAGACTCCCAACTGCTCTGTTCCCTGATCAAGGACTCCATCCTGCTTTGAAAAAGAGCTTTGTCTGAAGCTGAGAAGAATGCTGATGACAAATCGCCTCAGCCGTGCAATTCCCTCATGACAGCAGCACTTTGACCCAGGACGTCACCTGCTTCTATTTTAAACTTTGGTTGGTCATTTTGGTAATAAGCTTCAATTGGAAATTCAAGACATCACCTGTATACAGTAGTCCCTGACTTACAATCACAATTGAGCCCAACATTTCTGTTGTTGTTATTTAATCATGGTTACCTGAACAGGCAGCATCTTTCCAAATTACAGACTTGGTTCCTGGAGATGCTAAGTGCTGAACCTGCAACCTGTAGCATGTAAGGAAACTCTATCCCTGAACTACATCCTGCCCAGGCTGAGGCTGGGTCAGAAATTTGGTTCATGTGTTTCAACTCCCAGGTCTGCTCTTTTATTATTTATTTATTTATTTGATTTGTCAATTGCTTGCAAGATAATAGGTATAAGAATAAACATGAGTAATAATACAGGAAATAGGTACGAATAAATGGAGACAACAGGACAGGGACAGTAGGCACGATTGTGCACTTGTGCACGCCCCTTACAGACCTCTTAGGAATGGGGTGGTCAATAGTGGATAGTGGATAGTTTGAGGTTAAAGGAATGGGGGCTTGAGGATATAACAACAGAGTCAGTGCATTCCAGGCATTGACCACTCAGTTGCTGAAATTGTACTTTCTGCAATCAAGTTTGGAGCAGTTTACATTGAGTTTGTATCTGTTGTGTGCTCTTGTATTGTTTCGGTTGAAGCTGTAGTAGTCATTGACTGATAGGACATTGTAGCAGATAATTTTGTGTATTATGCTTAAGTCCAACTGTAGGCAGCATAGTTCAAGGTTGTCCAAGCCCAAAATTTCAAGCATGGTGATGTAACGTATTCTGTTGCGAGCAGAGGAGTGTAGTAACTCTTCTCGTGAAATACTTCTGGACCCTCTCAATTGTATTAATGTCTGGTACACAGTGAGGATACCAGACAGATAAGTTGTATTTGAGTATTGGTCTAGCAAATGTTTTGTATGCCCTAATTAGTAATTCTATAGTTCCAGAGAAGCCTCATAAAATTAGATTTACAGTTAGATTCTTCACTCCAACTGAGGCCAAGGCAGAATAACAGAGTTGGAAAGGATCTTGGAGGTCTTCTAGTCCAACCCGCTGTTCAAGGCAGGAAAACCCTATACCATTTCAGACAAATGCTTGTCCAATCTCTTCTTAAAAACTTCCAGGGTTGGATCATTCACAACTTCCGGAGGCAAGTTGTTCCACTGATTAATTGTTCTCACTGTCAAGAAATTTCTCCTTAGTTCTCGTGACAGCTGAAGTTCTAGTGGTTGCTTCTCTCCTTGATTAGTTTCCACCCGTTGCTTCTTATCCTGTCTTCAGATGCTTTGAAGAATAGCTTGACCCCCTCTTCTTTCTGGCAGCCCCTCAAATATTGGAACACTGCTATTATGTCACCTCTGGTCCTTCTCTGCACTAGACTAGACATGCCCAATTCCTGCATCCCACCATATTTCTACAATACAGCTGATCTGGCTGGCTCCAGTCAACTGATTTACCTCCATGCATCGTCAGCACATAGGATGAAATGACCAATTGGCCATGCGTCAGCCATTTCTCTCAATCTCCTCGAAAGCTTTCCCCAGAACCTCTTAAGGCAAAGGAGAGCCAGGCCACGCAAGGCTGCCGAAGGAAAATGGAAGGCCTGACTCTGCATCTTCCCAGTCACTGCCCTCCTTGTTAATCATGCCACTTATGCTTGCGCTGTGTAAAAGGGATAGAAGATTTTGTTTTCTTTCCCTGGCCAATTTCACTTTTCAAGAACTGAAGAGCTGTTTCTGCCCCAAAAACATTCTTATGATACCGGTATGTGGAGACTGAAACGACAGTTAAAGAGCTGCTTCTGTCTTACCCTCACTGCCGTTTATGTCCTCTCCCTCCAAGCTGGGAATTTGCTACCATGTCTGTCAGGACTGGCAAAAGAAGGGAGAAAGGGGGATTTGGGGCCCAGGAAGTCAGCTCTGATTGTTCCTCAACCTTAATAAGGGACCAAAGGGGACAGCATGCCCCAAACAGGTTCAGACGACCAACTAAGTAAGACAGGCCTTTGTACCCTGTCTTAATACGAGGTGCCAATAGATAGGTCACACAGACATGGCTCATACCAGAAGCAGCGGGAAAATACCACATTAAAAGAGCCAGTTTGTTCTAGTGCAAGGGTCTTCAAACTTGGCAAGTTTAAGACTTGTGGACTTCAACTCCCAGAACTCCTGAGCTAACATGATTGGAAGAGGGATTCTGGGAGTTGAAGTCCACAAGTCTTAAAGCTGTCAAGTTTGAAGACCCCCTGTTCTAGTGGCTCCCAGACTAAAAACTGGGAGACTGTGAGTTTGAATGCTGCATTAGGCATGAAGCTGTCTGAGTGACTTTGGACCAATCATAAAAAAACTGTGAGTTCTAGTTCTGCTTTAGGTGTAAAAGCTGGCTGGGTGACCTTTAGGCAGTCTGAGTTCTAGTCCCAACTTAAGCAACAAAAGCCGCTAGGTAACTTTGGACCAAGCACCAGAAGACTTGAGTTCTAGTTCTGATTTAGGCTTGAAAGCTAGCTGGGTGCCATTTGGCCAGTCACCAGGAGACCATGAATTCTAGTTCTACCTTAGGCATGAAAACCAGCTAGGTGACTCTGTGCCAATCAACAGGAGATGATAAGTTCTAGTTCAACCTTACCCATGAAAGCTGGCTGGGTGACCTTTAGCCAGTTACCAGGAGACCGTGAATTATAGTCCCACATTCAAGCATGAAAGCCACCTGGATGGCTTTGGGCCAATCCCCCTCTTTCAGTCCAACCCACCTCACAGGATTGTTTTGGAGGGAAAAGAAGATGGCATAGGAATATTAGCTATGTTCACCGCCTTGAATTATTTATAAAGTAATAAAGGTGGGATATAAATGAATACAAGAAGTAAATAAAATGATAATGATTTATAAAGACACATTGAATTGATGAGATCACTCCCACTGTTCCTCTCACTCCCTTCTATGTCGATTTAATTTGCCTTGTGTTTTTTGGGCAGATAGGCACCCTCTTCCAACCAGGCCTGGACTTTGGATACTTTCCTTCCTTCCCCCCCCCCCAAAAAAAAAAAATACCAGGGGTGTTCCTGTGAATTCCAGAGGCATTCTTGGAAATAAAGATCATGTCTTGATCCTGGTGCTTTTTTTTAACCTTCTGACATGCCAGCTTCCCTCTTGGTAAAATTAAAATAATCTAATAAAAAGGTCAGGTGGGCAGAGAGCCCAACAGGAGGTATCTGTAGGAGCCATTTCATCTATTTCTATTTTAGATAGTGGGTGAGCTTGGCCCAAAATGAGGTAAGCACTGCAGGCAGAGGAAATATTACTTTGGAAAGCTGCCTTTTGCATAATCAAGTAAGAGAAACACCAACCTTTCTGCAAGTAAGCATAAAACACTAGTAAATCCAGGAGGAAATGTTCTCTCGATCTGCCCAGCTGATCTTTTATTCCCCCCTCCACCCTTGCAGGTAGTTTCTCCATTAGGAGAACATTTCCAAATAACTTCTGAGGTCCACCATGAGAACCATTCTCTGGCCTCAGAAGTTCATTGCCATATTTTGAATCAGATGCAGATCCTGGAATAGGAATCTGTTAAGATCACAATCTGCAAGGTGGTAGATTGTCCTGCGTTGACATTGCATAAATCTGGGTTTCTCAACCTTGGCAACTTGGTGAGGGGTGGACTTCAACTCCCAGAATTCCCCAGTCAGCATGACTGACTGGGGAATTCTGGGAGTTGAAGTCCATCCTTCTTCAAGTTGCCATGGTTGAGAAAACCCTGGCATAGATACTTCAAAAGAGACTTGCATTGTCTGACTGTTTCCTAGTATGATTTGATTGCTTATTGTACGCTATGACTGTCATTAAGTGTTGTACCTTATAATTCTTGACTCTCAATGAATGTATCTTTTCTTTTATGTACACTGGGAGCATTTGCACGAAGACAAATTCCTTGTGCGTCCAATCACACTTGGCCAATAAAGAATTATATGCTATTGTGGACTTCAATTCCCAGAATTCTGGGAGTTGAAATCCACAAGTCTTAAAGTTGCCAAGTTTGGGGACCCCTGTCCTATAACATTCTGGACAAATGGCTGGCCAGTTTCTTCTGAAAAGTCTCCAGTGATGGAGCATGTACAACTTCTGAAGGGAAGCCATTCCATCGATTAATTGTTCTGTCAGGAAATTTCTCTTAAGTTCTAACTTGGGTAGGTCTCTTCTTGATAGGTTTCCATTTGTTACTTCTTGTCTTGCCTTCAAGTGCTTTGGACAAAAGGTTGACTCCCTCTTCTTTGTGGCAGCCTCTCAAATATTGGAAGACTCACGTCACCTCTAGTCTTCTCTTCGTTCAACTAGACATAACAAACATCAGCAGTAAATTAAATGGGGAATTACCCATTTCCAGCTGAATTGTAGGCTTTCCAGAGAACCAATTAACTGATGGACAGGCTGGATCTTGGGATTGCCGTAGCCCTGATTTACTGCTGAAAACTCAGGAATGCCATCCAAATGAGGCTTTCCCTCTCAGGCCATTTGGATCCAAAAAGGCAACATTTCTGTAAGGTAACCCATTGCAGCTGGATTTTCTTTTTCTTTTTTAATAAAAGGATTAGAGTCCAACACGTGCCAGATGAATTCAGGAAAAAACAACAACCTGTTCTCTGCAGAGAACGTGGTAGAACCAAAGTCAGCTTTTCAACCCCCAAGGAGCATCTTTCTGGTCTGGCCCAGGGACTGAGAAACCTTTGAGAAGTTTAGCACAGAACAGACACAGATTAATAATGATCTTATTGGCAATATGGTGGAAGCTGAATTTGGTAACAATTATAAATAAAAGCAACCTCTGTTTCTTTATTGATGTGTGTGTGGACCAAAAGAGAAAGATAAAGGCATACGATAAAGAAATATATACTGATATATTTACAAATATCATAGGGGTTATTGATTTTCAGTACATCATGAATGGACAATGAAAATATATCATTTTAAAACCTAAGCATCACTATTAAGCTCTATAACAAACCGTCAACCAAGAACTACGATCAACACAATATAAATTCACACCACACTATGAAAAAGTTGTTGAGACTCTAGAAAGAGTACAGAGAAGATCAACTAAGATGATTAGGGGACTGGAGGCGAAAACATGTGAAGAATGGTTGCAGGAACTGGGCATGGCTAGTCTAGGGAAGAGAAGGACCAGGAGAGACATGATAGCAGTCTTCCAATATTTGAGGGGCTGCCACAGAGAAGAGAGGGTCAAGCTATTTTCCAAAGCACCTGAAGGCCAGACAAGGAATAATGGGTGAACAAGGAGAGATTCAACCTAGAAATGAGAAATTTTCTTACAGAGCAATCAACCAAGGGAACAGAAGTTGCCTTCAGAAGTTGTGGGAGCTTCATCCCTGGAGGCTTTCAAGAAGAGACTGGGCTGCCAACTGTCAGAAATGGCGTAGGATCTCCTGCTTGGGGGCAGAGTTGGACTAAATGACCTACAAGGTCCTTTCCTCTGTTTAATCTAATCTAATCTAATCTAATCTAAATCACAGTCTCGTTGCATTCCACTGTAGAAAGTTAGCACCTAGCCCCTCCTAGAAGAATAAAATATTTTGAGAAATATTAAAAAAGGCAGGGCAGGGTAAAATATTTCCCATAAAAGAGAAATAAAAATAGTAAGGGAGACGGAAACTCAGAGCCCTAGCTCCCTGCCCCCAGCAGATACTTTTTGCCCATTAAAAAAGATTGGACCATCCTATCTACAAAACCAAAGACTTTCAGCTCCAGGATGATGGGATTAAGACATGACCCTTCAGGACATAATAGGATTAACCCACTACCATCCAGCAGCAGAGCTCACTACATTGCACAATCTACTAAGGACATTGCATCACCCTCCAAACTTCAACCAAACTTAGCTCAGACAACCTATAGAGCCAGCTATGACCCCTACAACAGCCAACAGAATACATGCTCTTGCACAGGAACAGGAAGCTCAAATGCAACGCCCAAGAGAAGGTGTAATCCCCACTCCCACTCTCAACTCCATGTCTTCATCAATAAACCATCTTTCCAATCAGCCTCCATTTTGTCTCCAGTGCCTTTCTCCCAGCTTGGAACTGGACCTGGATATTTCTTCCAACACCACAGAGGAACCCTTTAATAGAGATGGGGGGGCGGGGAAATCAGGTCTGGTTCCAAGCCAGGAGATAGGCTCTGGAAATAAAATGGAGGCTGATTGGAAAGAAGGCCTCTGTTTCTTAATGAGCAGAACCAAGAACAGCCTGTAGTACTGGGACAGCTGACAAATTATCTTGATAAGTGCAAATATTTTATATAGGTTACAGTATTTTTATACAAGTTACTGTATTATTTTCAGTAATTCTGAGGTTTGCTTTGTATGCTTTTATTATTTGATTGGTGCTGGTTAATCTTATTAGGTCCTAAAAATCCTGTCCTGTCCTTTTTAATCCCATCAACTGGAGTTAAAGGCCTTTTGTTTGTGAATAGGCCCAGATTTCTTAATAAATATCCATCTCTAAAGTCTTCAAGTATTTGCTGGAATCTATTGGAGCTGCTTTCTGCCTTTGTTAATATTTTTTCTCCATTTCTTCTTTGGGGAAATATAATATTCTGCCTCTTTTAATATTCCCCAAAATATTTCATTCTTCTAGGAGGGGAGGGGGGCTTCCCACAGATGTGTAAAATTGTGTTCAGCTCAAGGCTGGTAAACTTTGCTTAATATTTGCAGAAATGTTGTACAGGTAGTTCTTGACTTATAACCATTTGGTCAGTGACTGTTCAAAGGTATATAACGCTGCTGGAAAAATTAAGCTCCATCCATAATGACACATATAAAAAAAGCACAAACTTCAATTACAGTGTACAATTGGCTGCCATTTTGAATTCTTTGGACTATGGCCTACAATTATCTCCAGTACACACAAAGAATCTGAACCCACAAGTCCCATCAATCCTAGCTGAAATGAGCAATGGTGAAGGATGTAAGGAATTATAATTCTGCAACATCTGGTTCTAAAATGACAGTCCTCCTCGCAGGGTAATTGACAAACACATCTCATTGCTAGACTAGACCTTGAGGTAGAAACCACATTTTAAGAAGGCTAAGTTAACTGCAGGTGACCTTTGACTTATGACCATAATTGAGCCCAAATTTTCCATTGCTAAGGTGGTTTTTAAGTGAGTGATGTCCCATTTTACAACCATTTTGCATTGGTCACTAAGCGAATCACTGAAGCTGTTAAACTAAATCATTAAGTGAATCTGGCTTCCCCCATTGACTTTGCTTGTCAGAAACTCCCTAAGGAGGTTACAAATGACATCCCCCAACCCCGGGAAGCTGCAACCATCATAAATACATTTATCTATCCAGAGGTGGTATTCAGCAGGTCCTGACCAGTTCTGGAGAATTGGTAGTGGAAATTTTGAGTAGTTTGGAGAACTGGCAGATACCACCTCTGACTGGCCCTGCCCCCATCTCTTCTCTGAGTCCCAGCTGATGAGCTGGGTCTTCTTTGGTTGCCCTGCACAGGAGAACGGAGCTGGAAAGCAGGTTAGTGGGGTAGGGAAAGAATGGGGATTTTGCAGCATCCTTCCTCTGCCACACCCCATCAAGCCATGCCCACAGAACTGGTAGTAAAAAATATTGAATCCCAATCTATTGAAATATAAATATTCAAAATATTGAAACCCATCAATCTACCTATCTATCTATCTATCTAGGAGAGAGGGAGGGAAGGAAGGAGAGAGAGAGAGAGAGAGAGAAAGAAAGAAAGAAAGAAAGAAAGAAAGAAAGAAAGAAAGAAAGAAAGAAAGAAAGAAAGAAAGAAAGAAAGAAAGAAAGAAAGAAATTTTCTGGTTATCTGGCACCCCAAATGGGGATGCTACAATGGTCATAAGTGTGAAAATTGATCATGTCACTTTGTTCAATGCCATTGATAACTTTGAACAGTCATTAAACAAATGGCTGTATGTCAAGGACTACCTGTACAAGTGGTCCTTGACTTATGACCACAATGGAGCCCAAAATGTATGTTGCTAAGTGAGAAATTTGTCCCATTTTACGATTTTTCTTGCCACATTCGTTAAGTGAATCACTGCAGTTGCTAAGTTAGTGACACAATTGTTAAGTGAATCTGGTTTCCCCATTAACTTCGCTTGTCAGGAGCTCACAAAACATGATCACATGACCCCAGGACACTGCAACCGTCATAACTATGAACTAGTTGCCAAGCATCTGAATTGTAATCACATGACCATGGGGATGCTGCAATTGTCGTAAGCAGGGGTGGGTTTCTACAGGTTCGCACCTATTCTCTAGAACCGGTTGTTAACATTCTAAGCAGTTTGGAGAACTGGTTGTTAGAAGAAATTACTGGCCTTATCCTGTAAGGAAGGTTGGAAGGAAACATTCTGGTATTGCTTACAGAAACCCTTATTACATTCTTGGCAGGACTAGACTTCCTGTTTCAGGACCGTCTCTGGAGTTTTCTTCCCCTCCTTTGCTGGTACTTTGCTTGTGTGGAGTGACCATTCAAAGTTACAACGGCACTGAAAAAAGTGACTTATGACCATTTTTCACACTTACAACTGTTGCAGCACCCCCACAGTCATGAGAGGCCAGGCGAGGAGATGCGTGCCTCAATGTGAGTGATGTTGAGTTGGCCACACCCAGCCAGTCACATGACCACCAAGCCATGACCACCAAGTAAGCCACGCCCACAGAACCTGTTGTTAAAAAATTTGAATCCCACCCCTGGTTGTAAGTGTGAATAATCGTCATAAGTCACTTTTTTTCAGTGCTTCAGTTACTTCGAACAGTCACTAAACGGAACTGGTGTAAGTCGAGGAGCATGTCTTAATAAGAGATTGGTGAGAAGCAAATTCAGCCTCCTGACTTTTCATCACAGGCAGAGAACAGAAAACAGGAATCACTGTAATAATTAAGATTTGAATCAGCCAGAGAAAAATTGCTGTGACAGCAGAATTTATGACACATGCTGACAAGCCAGGCACTCATCAACAGTCCTCAATGTTGGCTGACAGAAGCCTAAAAGATTCCTGGGTTTACAGCCTGCCAAGGATTGTAAAAGGAAAAATATTACCATACTGTCAATTTTTCCTAATCTACCAGCCTTTTGATAAGTTGGGACTTCAGTTCCCAGAATTCCCAATGCATCTGGAAATGTTTTCCTGGGCTGAGTTTGGGAACTGGTTGGAAATAATATGCATCCCCATCTCTTCAGAGATAATCAGCAAGGGTGTCCAACCTTGGCCACTTTAAGATCTGTGGACTTCAATTCCCAGAATACCTCAGCTGGGTGGGGAATTCTGGGAGTTGAAGTCCACAAGTCTTAAAGTGGCCAAGGTTGGACACTCCTGATTTACAGGAAACAGCAGAACAGGTTGATTATATGAGAGAATATATGAGAATAAATCACATTTTCAAATGAATAATTATATAAGAGCTAAGGACAAAACAAAACTATTATTATTACCTTTATTGTCAGAGGACAACATATATACAATAAGATTGGCTGAGCCTCTCTTCATGCATCCCCCGCAACAAAATTCACAGTGAGGACAGAAAAAGACCAGAATCCATCAGCTCTTCCAATGGGCAGTCATGGCAGCTTTAACAGAGTCTAACCCCCTTGTTGCTGGTTCTTCACTTCTCTTTCCTTTTTCCAAGCGTCAGCTGGGTCTTCCCACAGTGTGTCTGAAATAGGATAATTTGAGGCTGGTCATTTGTGCCTTGAGGGAGAATGCTGGTTGATTTGTTTGATGATCCATTGGTTTGTTTTCTCGGCGGTCTGCACTACAGGAGGTAATCCTTAACTTACGACCACAATTGAGTTCAAAATTTCTGTTGTTAATTGAGACATTTGTTAAGTGAGTTTTGTCCCATTTTACAATTTTTCTTGCCACAGTTGTTAAGTGAATCACTGCCGTTGATAAGTTAGCAA
Source organism: Hydrophis major (assembly GCA_033807585.1). NCBI lineage: Eukaryota > Metazoa > Chordata > Lepidosauria > Squamata > Elapidae > Hydrophis > Hydrophis major. The sequence continues at coordinate 425,110,966 of CM066328.1, forward strand.
TCCAGTTGTTAAGTGAATCAGGCTTGCTTATCAGGAAGTCGCAAAAGGGGATCACATGACTGTCAACTATAAAACGTGTATATAAAATGTCTGGGTGTATCATCCAATGAAAAATGTCCATAGCCAAGAGTCATCAATCATGCTCTCCAATTAGATTTTTTCATGGCAGAAGCTTCGGTCGTCTAATCAGTCTTTGAAGAAAATATGAATGGAATGTACTTTCGATTCCACACTGTTGCCTGCTCTTTGAAACTCCCTCCCCCTTCTTTCCGTTGTCAACTATAAAATGTGTATACAAAATGTTTTATGAGATGACAATGACCTTGGGACACAGCAATGGTCATAAGTATGAACCAGTTGCCAAGGATTTGAATTTTGATTACATGATCGAGGGTTGTACAAAGGTTGTAACTGTGAAAAATGGTCATACATCACTTTTTTAAAAAAAAATTGGATAATGATGGACATGTTTAAACTCAATTTCTGATAATTGACCCACTATCTCTGCTGGAAGTTGTTTCCAAGCTCCCACTATTCTTTCTGTGAAGTCATCCTTTCTAACTTGACTTTTGAACTTCCCACCTGTCGCTTTGAGGTTATGCTCCCATGTTCTTGATTTTTGCTTAATATGGAAAACATTAGAACCTTAATATTGAAAATATTAGATGCCTTCTAGAACCTTATAGGTAAAGATAAAGGTATCCCCTGCCCAGTTGTGTCCGACTCTAGGAAGTGCTACTTATCTCCATTTATTAGCTGAGGGAGGCAGCATTGTGCAAAGACACTTCCGTGGTCATGTGGCCAGCATAACTATAACTAAAAGCCAAAGGCGCATGGAACTCTGTTACCTTCTCATTTGCATGCTTTCGAACTGTTAGGAGATGAGGAGCTGGAGTAGGTAACAGGAGCTCACCCTGTTGCGCAGAGTCTCAAACCTGAGCTGTCAGCTTTCCAGCTGACATGCTCAGCATCTTTAATGGCTGAGCCATCATGCCCCCTTGTAGAACCTCATTCTCACCCTTAATATATTTAAAGGTTGAAATCATATCGCCCCTTTGCCTTCTGTCTTCCAGGTTGTACATATTCTGTTCCTCCAATCTCTCCTGGTATGTTTTGTCCATCAAACCTTGCACTAATTTTTGTTAACTGTCTCTGGATTCGCTCAATCTTATTCATATCTTTGGTTTTTTTAAGTGAAGGTTCCAAAATCTTTTTTAAAGTGAAGTCACCATCAAGATTTGTGCTAATGAATTCCACAGATTCACAACAGCTTGCAGTGATTCACTTAACAACGTAGCAAATTAGGGTCATACAATTGGGCACGACTCACTTAACAATCGCTAGCAATGGAAATTTTGGGCCCAGTTCTGGTCGTAAGTTGAGAACTACCTGTAGATATAAATTCAGGATGTGCCCAAAACCACCTTTGCAGTTGTTAGCACAAGAAACATTTTATAGCAGAGAAATAATAAGTAAACACAAATGGCTAACTTATGGTGATAGATGAGAATTTTGCCAAGAAAAATAATAAAATAATTTAGTCAAAGGCAATGTAAAATAAAATTAAGAAGACAAGATCTGAAGACAGAAGGGTAAGTTTGCCAATGGTTTATGTATAATTAATAGAAAGATTTAAAGTAGACCAAATAATTTTTGGTTTCGAGCAGTGTTAAGACTGAGGTTGAAACAGAACTGTTTCCTTGACTCACACCACAATTGAGACCCAAATTTCTGTTGCTAAGCGAGACAGTTGTTAAATGAATTTTACCCCATTTTATGACCTTTTGTGCTTCAGTGGTTAAGTAAATCACTGCAGTTGTTATGTTGGAAGAAATATCCTTCTGGGTCCAGTTCCAAATGGGGAAGAAAGGCACTGGAAACATGGTGACTGCTTGGAAAGATGGTTTAATGGTGGACAAGATCACATGCCTTGGAGCTCCTGGGTGGAAAAAAGGGCAGAAATCTTAGAGTCCCTTGGTTTTATGCCCTCTGTTGGGATTTGAATTTGAGCTTGTATTCTGATTGGTTGTCAGACTCCCATAGGGCCATGCAGGGGCAACTCTGTAGGCTGTCCTGAGTCTCAGGCTTGGTTGAGCTTTGCTGGATGATGATGTAATGAAAGGGCTTTGGGCAATTCCTATTATATCTCTACCTGGAGTAGATCTTTGTCATGTAAAATAGACTGGTCTAGGCCAGAGTAATGGCCATTAGCAAAGGTGAGGGGGGTTGAGTTTCTGCTTCTAAAGTGAGTTTCTACTTTTCTTTTTAGGGGAAATATTCTGCCTTTTTAGTATATCCTAAAATATTTCATTTTCCTAGGAGAGGGGTGGGTTTTAACTTCCAACAGTTAGTAACGCGGTTGTTAAATGAATCTGCCTTCCCTATGGGCTTTGCTTGTCAGAAGGTCACAAAAGGGAATCACATGACCCCAGGACACTGCAACCGTCATAAGTATGAATCAATTGTTAGGCATCCAATTGTAAATCACACGACCATGAGGATGCTACAATGGTCGTAAATGTGAAAAATGGTCATAAGTCACTGTTTTCAGTTGCCGTTCTAACTTTGAATGGTCACTAAATGAACTGTTGTAAGTCGAGGACTGCTTGTACAACTGGTGAACACGTCATTGCTAAAAGGCATTTTTATTTTCAATCCCTTTCCTGCTTATGGAAATTTTCCTTTTTCTCTGCTGTGACATGCCAAGTCAACCTCATTATTGGGCTGTCCACAACGACACCCAATATCTGATGCCTTTCAGACAGCTCAAATCCTATCAGCGTGTATATGAAGACAGTATTTCTTGTACCAAACACACAACGCTACATCTCTATTTAGAGGGAATTGCATTTTATTTATTTATGTTATTTCTGCGGCTGCACACATAACTCACAAAAGCAACTCTGGTTGGCTTTCAATTGGCTAGAAACATAAAAAGAATTAGAAAATCAAATAACAGCATCCAGAAGAGAAAAGCAGAATAAGTGAGGCCAGCTATCACAATCCAGATCTTTCATTTTTGGAGGGGCTCATCCCACGTTCTGGCTGAAGGCCTGGGTTTTTAGTATCTTAAGGATGGCCAGTAGATTCGGACCAGTAGGATTAAGCCCCAAGATTACCACAGTATTTGCTTTTTTTTTTTTTTTTTTAGCACCTGCATCACATTGTTGGTTTTAGTTTAAGATTTAGTTTCGATCAGAGATCTCCAAACTTGGCAACTTTAAGACTTGCGGACTTCAACTCCCAGAATTCCTCAGCCACCAGGTGGTTGAGGAACTCTGGGAGTTGAAATCCACAAGTCTTAAAGTTGCCAAGTTTGGTATCCCCTGGTTTAGATCCTTTTATAGGGAGTCCTCAAGTCCATAATAGGGACCAGAAAATTCATCATTAAATGGTGCACTTGTTAAGTGACGCATCACGTGAGGGTACCTAATTTTATCGACCTTTTTTTTTTAACCACCTTTGTTAAAGAAACCACTGTCGTCATTAGGTAAGCCATCACATGACTGTGACTTTCAACATTTCCTGCTGGCTTCCCCACTGATATTTTGCCTATTGGGAGCTAGCTGGGAAAAGTCACAAATGGTGATCACGTGAAATGTATGATGCTGCAACTATCATAAATGCACAATGGCTGTCACGCACCCAAATCACGATGTTGGAAGAAATATCCATCTAGATTCAGTTCCAAGTGGGGAGAAAGACATTGGAAACATGGAGGCTGGTTAGAAAGATGGTGAAGCAGGACCACCAAGCAGGTGAGATTCTGGGTAGCTGACCACATGGAGTGGAGAGTGAGATATATTTATAACCTCTCTTGGGCTTTGCAAGAAATGTATCCTATCGGTTGTCAGACTCCCAGGGGGCTATGCAGGGATTTTAGCTAACCTTGTAGGCTGTCTGTGTCCTAAGCTTGGTTGAATCTTGCTGGGTAATGATGTAATGAAGAGAGTTGTGTTCTGAAAGAATGTTGGGCAATTTCTATTATGGTTTTGTGATGACCCGGAGTGTGGCACAAAGGCAACACAGTCAGATAATCAGTAGAAGTCCCTTTATTAGCTCCAACTTTGCCCCAATGTTCAGGTTACCTTTTGGCTGGAGAAAAACTCTCCCAGGAACAGTCTTTGGCTACAGAGAAAATCAAGTCCAAAACGTGGTCAACAAAAACTGTAACTATAAGTTCAATCAAGGCAAGATGAGACAATTAGTCTGGCAGGGCAAGAGAAGGAATTCCAGATGTGAAGGAATGATAGTAATTCAACATGGTTGGGAGGATGCCAGGAACGCAGATAACCAAAGTCGACACAAAATAAACTCATGTTTGTTCCCAGCAGACGCCGCACTCAGTATGCATTTCTTTTAAACTCCCTTTCCAGGTGTGACTAATGACGGGAATCAGGGCCCTTTCCTCCCCCATAAGCCTTGCATGCTCATGTTGCCCTCTTCTCCATTCCTCCCTGAGTGCCCTAAGATGAAGAGGGGGTAGGCCTTCCTCTTCCCCTTGTTCTACCTCTCCCCTGCTCTGCCCAGCTGGGCTTTGCCCTTCCCCAGTTTCCTTCACAGCCAATGGAGCCACACTCCCACTCCATGTCAGCTGTTCGGCTTCCTCCTTGGATTCAGGCCATGACAGGCTTTGTCCTGGTTTGGATCTTGAGTGGGGGCTAATCCTATCACCCTGGAGTTGAAGGCCTTTTGTCTGGCAGATAGGTTGGCACCAGTCTTCTGGGACTATTAACAAAGGTGGGGGCTGCTTTCCAAGAGCATATTTCTTCGTTTCTCATCCAGGGCAGTATCATATTCTGCCTTTTTAATATTTCCTAGAATATTTCATTCTTCTAGAAGAGTGGGTGCTAACTTTCTGCAACTATCATGTGACTCTTGGGATGCTATGATGGTCATAAGTGCAAGGACCAGTCATCAATAACATTTTTCAGTGCCACCGAACTTGAAATGTTCCCTAAATGGTCATTAAGCAAGGACTACCTATATGTGTACTATGAACTTATGACCACAATTGAGCCCCAAATTTATGTTGTTAAGTGAGTAATTTGTTAAATGAGTTTTGCGCCATTTTAGGACTTTTCTTACATTTGTTGAGTGAACCACTGCAGTTCTAAATTAATAACATGGTTGTTAAGTGAATCTGGTTTCCCCGTTGACTTTGCTTGTCAGGTCACAAAAGGGGGTTACATGACTCCTGGATACTGCAATTGTCATTCATGTGAGCCAGTTGTCAAGCATTTAATTGTAAATCATGTGACCATGGGGTTGTGAAAAATGGTCATGTCACTTTTTCCAGTGATGTTGTAACTTCAAACGGTCACTAAATGAACTGTTGTAAGTCGACTCAAGCAGTACCTGTATTCACCTTCTTATACTTGTTGCTTACATTTTTTTTTCCTGCAAGGTTAAGATCTTTTTGAATCTTCTTTCAAGTATTTGTCACTCCTCCCAGCTTGGTGTCATCTGCAAATTTGATTGGCCTCCCCTTGACTCTCTCATTCAAATCATGGATAAAACTGATTTCCCATTCCAAGGATTGGAATTTGGAGCCCTGTGATGGGGGAAGCTTAGAATTTTTCCTAAATAAGATGGTGTTTGTTGCTCATATAAATTGTTCTTTATCAGCTATAAAAGCTGCTACAAAACAGGGAACGGAAAACTTGCAGGCCAAATTTTAGCTCCATGTTTGCCTCGGTTTGTATGTTGGAACAAAAACATCTCACATTTTGATTACGTTCCATTATCATATTTTCCTTCTCCCCCCTTAATAAAAACAAAATATTTTGTGCATGTATCGTATTTCCAGCTTCCTATTATCTTGGAAAAGAACCTTAACTATTCTGATACTCTTTTAGTGAATGAGTCAGGTGTTCTGTAAACATATTTATAGAAACGTGTAGTAAATCTAACATCTTTCGTACTGTATTCCTGTCTCCTAGGCTGCCTTTAAATATTAGAATTAGTTCAGTCCCATGCCCTAATCCAGAACTGCTTCAAAAAAGTTTGGGTGGAAAGCTTCTTCAAAAGATGCCATTCTATTTTTCTCTTCTCATCTCCCATTAAATACAGAGGTTATTTATGTGGCCTGCATTTAATCAATGTCATAAAAGTTTAATCACATCTAAAATCTATTTTTTTTCCTCCAGGTCCTGCCACTAATTTGACCATCCATAGTCATCCATAGTCATTTAGCATGCTTCCCAAAACAGTAGGAACCTTGATAAAAAAAACACTTTTCTTTCCTCTGAATGTTTAAATGTAAATTTGATGCAGCTTTAAACAAGGCTCATCTTTCTTTCGGTCATGGGGTTCTGGAAACTAGTAAAAAGTTATATCTTTCATATTAGCAAGATATTCAAGGAATACTTTTTGTTGTCGCTCTCCAGTCCCATTTGTGAGACAGGTAGCTATATAAATTTGATAAACAAATTGCTATTTTATGGTAATGTGGATTTTTACAGTGAACTTTTTTTTTAAAAAAAGGTCCCAGTTATTTTCTGATAACCTTTGTTTCATTGTTAAGATGGTTGAGGTTTTTCTAAAGTTTAATTCTTGTTTTCTTTTATTTGTTGCTTGTAAACTCTTTTCAAAATTCAGTCTGAAAATAAATTCGGTAAACTTTTGCACTCTTTTCCTTTCTCCCTCTGCCAGAAGTATCCGAGGACAGAAAGCGATCACTTTTATTTAAAACGGTCAAGTAGAAGACTAATTATTTTCCCAATACATTCATAACGATGGGAAAGCGCACATTTCTTCAACGCAGAAAAGAAAGCTGCACAAACACCTTTTAAAATCCATTCTCCCATTCTTTCCCGCTTTACAAACCTGCCTAACTTTATCCCTCATCCAAATCATGGTTTGTTTCCCCCCCCCCTACGAATCTCAGTCAACCCTGCAGTTCGAATTCCCAGCGGGTTACGCTCCTAAATAAAATAGGCGTTGACATTACACCGTACGTCACGGAATCATTAAAAAAAAAAGCCGCTCATACGGGGATCCTTAGCTTTTATATTTTATTTTTTGCAACTCCGTCTTCCAATGGGGTTTTGCAACTCTACCAATGCAACAGGTCCTTCCCTTTCTAACCCTCTCTGGCCATTCAAACACGGGGGGGGGAAGGGGGGGGAGGAAACTCTACCTGTTGCAATGCTGCCTGGAGGATGCATGCAGCTGTTTTAAGGATCGGAGAGATCCCTTGCCTCCTCCCCCCTCCAAAAAAAAGAGAAAGATGATCCATTTTGATTATTTTTTTTTGCAAACATGGCACACACACACACACAAAAAAAACGGTCACCCGGCTTTTGCACAAGCACAAGGCAACCCACCCGGCTTGCACGCTCCAGCCCAACCCCACCCCGCCCCTCCCTCCTCCTCTCTCCCCCCCCGCCACCTTTCTCCTCCCCCCCCTCCCAATTGGTTCTGCAATTTCCTCGTGGCATTATGGGATGAAACAAGATGTAGGCAGAGAACAGCGAGAGGAGAATGCTAGGTCGGCGTGGGACGAGGCTTTGCGGCAACCAATCGGGGCGCGGCGTGGCTGAGCCACTGCAAGGGGTGGGACAGCTATTTCAGCGCTGGGGGGGACAGGGCAGCTCGCCAGAGGAGGCTTGCTGGGGGAAAGAAGCGGAGGGCGTTGACGCTGCTGCTGTGCTGCGAGTTTCTCTCTCTCTCTCTCCCCCACCTCCCCTTTTCCACCGCTGCCAGCGCGCTGGGCAAAGCGAGAGACGCCACGCTCCAGACGCCTTGGCTCGGCTGGCCGGCCGCTGCGCTGCTCTCTGTTTGGCACCCCGGGGTTGGAGAAGCCAGAAGCCGGCGGGGGTTGGTGGAGAGAGGCGCTGGGGCGCCTTTGCAAAAAAACCCTTGCTGCCGTTGCAGGAGGGACGCCGGCCACAGGGGCTGCCGTCGTCGTCGTCGTTGAACGCGGGTTTCCGAGGCGAACCGCTGTTTAAAAAGGGTGAGCGGGGCCGGCGTGTGTGCGCGCAACACCGGGTGGGGTGGGGTGGGGGGGACGGGACGGGACACGGGACTCCCTGGCCGCCTTGCTTGCATCGCGTTTAGATTTGCATCGCGAGTAACGTTTGAAGGGAGCAGGTCGGGTCGAGAAGGCTGGGAAGGAATTTAGCCCCGGGGTGGCGGAAGAAAGGGCTTCAAAGCGATTCTCCGAGCCAGAGATGCAGATGCCGGTGGGTTTTTAACTGCGCTCCCTGCTTTGTGCGCGTTTTGTTTTGGTCCACGCCCCTCGCTTGCCCTCCCCCCCCAAAAGCCCCCGTAACTTGGCCGTCTTGGGGATGGTTGCTGGGAAATGGAGCCCCCCCCCTCCTCTCCACCATCCTTGAGTAAAGGAGGCGGCTCTCTCCCAGGGGGCTTCCGAAGCTGCCGCTCCCATCCGTTTGGGCTTACCTGGGGATATTGGGCCGGGGGGGGCGGTGTCGTTGCGCTTTGGGGATCTCTGCAGGGTTCCGGGTTGGGGGGGGGGTCATAGTAATAGACGCTGTGCTTTTGGGGGGAGGGAGAGAGAAGCCCGCAAGTCTTGCTACACACGACCGCCACCCCACCCCCGCCTCGCAACTCTTCCTGCCTTGGTTCTTGGGACTCCACCTGTCATTTTTATATACCTCTAGTATTAATCTATCAGTCAGTTGGACCCACCTTGGCCGAAGTCTGTGACTTTCCGTCTCTTTCTGACTTGTCTGACCCCCACCGCACCCCTTTTCCACTGCATGGGGGGGGGGGTGTTGGTGGTGAATGGATGGGGTACCACTGATCTGAATCCTATCCATCCTGATCTGCATTCTCCTGGGCTTCCCTCCAACCTTACAGTGTCCTGCTAGAGGAATCTTAGCTCCCTTCGCTCTCCCCCCCCCTTTTTTTTGGAGGGTGGGGGTTCAAACACGATCAGCTTTGGGACTTTTGGGGAGCACTGGGAGGAAATCTAGTCGGGGGCTTCTCCTCCTGGTAAGTTGATAGGCTGTCTTGCTTTTTAGTATCAAAGGACTTTTAAAAAAAAAAGAATCCATAGAAGTGGTCTCAGAAAGTGCCTTGTCATGTGGGAACAGGTAGAGTAACATGACCTTTAATGAGTGTGTGTGTGTGGCTGAGGGATGATGGTTTGGTTTTGCTGGCTTTTAACCGTGTTTCTCCTTTGCAATCCAATGCCTTATCCAGTGGACATTGGAGTGAGGAAGCCAAGTGCTGGATTCTTCTAGAGTCAGTGGCTTTGAAATGAGAGGGGGTGGCTTTTGTGGGGGGGGCAAGGTTTTTTTTTCCCCCATTAGCCAGAACTGTCTTCTAGCCTGCAGGTGGAGTTTCTCTTGGACTGGATCCAAGAAAGGGGGAGGTAGTTGGAATATTCAAATACCTCCCCCTCCCCCCCCCCCCCAAAAAAAAGCTTCAAGTGAGGGAACTTCCTTTGTGCCAGCCCCATAAGTGTTTGAATTGTCTTAAAGGGTAAGAAAAGTCCTCCCCCTTAAAAAAAAAAAAAAACAGCCTGAAATGAATGGCTACAACCTGCACCTGGATGCATTGATAATAGTACAATGTACCCTGCAAGTAACTTTTATGGAGGTTGTCTTGTCCTTATAGGATATATCTTCTTTCAAATAGGAGCATTTGTGATTATAATTAGGACTACAGTGGAGAAAGGTTTCTTCTCTAGGGTGCGAAGGGGGTTCTGATTAATAGCTCATCCCTGTTATTGGGGAGGGGGTTGACTTAAGATCATCTTACCAAAAACAGTTATCTTCACCCCTCTTTGGCGGTGGGAGTTTGAAACAACCCTGGTTGTCTCCTTCCTCTGCTTTCCTTTTGCACATATGGCAGTGACTGTACATATTATTGTGCTGTGTCAGCCTTCTCCAATCCTGGGGCGCTTCAGGTATTGGAAGCTTCAGCTGCCATCCCTTTTTGGGGGTGGATCCTGGGAACTGAAATCTCTATTCTGCAAGATTTACCTGCTAAACCTCACGGTGATGTGTGCACCTTGTCCAATTTCGGTGTGGGGTAATCTTGGAAGGAAGCTGATGAAAATGGCAAAAAAAAACAAACTTAAATTTCTCTGTTGGTCCAGTTTTAGATCACGGATGAGCTTAGATGAATAACTTGATCTTGCTTTAAAGTCATAGTGGCTAATGCTGCTAGACAGATTTATGTGGGTATCTGAGAAGACGGAACTGCTTGCCCAACCTGGTTTTGAGCTAGACTATCCCAACATAGTAGTGCTTTTCCCCCAAAGAGTAACAGCTGAAGTTTGGAGGTGGAATGTATATTGGAATGCACCAGGTGTGGCAGATAATTACTCTCCATTTATAACTGGTAAATTTGTCTGGCACTCTGGGAGAACACCTGCTACCTTCAGATTTGCTTGCTGAATTACCCAATGAGAGCCTGAGGATTACAGGTACTCCTCAAGTTACAAACCAACAATTGGGACCAACATTTCTGTTAGGTGGTTGTTAAGTGAGTCATGGATTTTTTTTGACTTGTCATGGTTTTTAAAGGAACCTTCAGTTAAGTCAGTTATGCAGTTGATAAGGGAAACTGCTTCCCTCATTTTGCTTGTTGGAAGCTGGCTAGGAAGGAAGGTCCCAAATGGCAATCCTGGGATGCTGTAACCATTGTAAATACGTGCAGGTTGCAGCAGAGCACCTGTCCAGGGTGGTGAGGTGGTCGTAAGTATGAGGACTGTCTATAAGTTAATTTCAGTGCTGTTGCAACTTTAGTTGCTAAACAAATGGTAAGTCAAAGATTGCCTGTAATTCTTAATACTGTAGCATATTGGGAATTTTTGATTATATGATTAAAGGGTGCTCGTTTATGGAGTGTTTTTTTTTTAATTTTAGTAAACTTTTCCTGTGAGAAGGTGTACTGGTGAAAATAGCTGAAAAATGAGGCCAAACACTATCTACTGAAAAAATAGCTTTGAAGAAAAAAAACCTCACGAAAATGCCAGTCAGTGGAAGGCATGCAATGAATATGGCATCTCTTAATGCTGTGTATAGTTAGTTTATTTTATGATGTGCAAATGCAAAAATGAAACCTTGAAATTGAATCATAGTCAACATTTTGGAGAATTAGAATCTTGGCGTGGCTATTAATGTGATGGGGGCCCTCTCCCTCTTCTTGAACAGCTTACTTTGTGACTTCAAATTCTTTTTGGGTGGGTTCTTGCCAAGATGTGAAATTTGCTCCGTCTTCCACAAAAGGACCTCACATGCTCAGCATGCTGGCTTCGACAGAAAGAACTCGGTATCTAGCCTTGGGGGAATGGGTAGTGAAAACATTGGAATGGGCCATTCCTGGATAGTTCATGGGATTAAAAGGCTAGTGAGATTTGCTTTCAAGGGACAGCACGCTCTGCAGGGAAGTACTAGTGCATGCTCCCTTTAGAAACACTGCTACTCTTGACAATTCATTTTGCATATTTGTAGTTTTTACTAGGAAAATTGCAGCCCAGAACATGGATCCTCTTAGCCAGTTAGATTCTGCTCTTAACAGAAAACATATATTTTAGAGCTGAGTAACTAACTCTGCACTAAGCCATAATTGGCAATCCAGGGGGAATTTTTTTTGCAGCCTGGGACTACAGTACTTTTCCTTTATTTAATACTAGGGAGTGTCAGATATATTTAGCTGCTTTGCAAATTAGCATGGTGCTTTAAAAAAAAAAAAAGATGGATCCTATTGAAAACCTTAATTGTACTATTGATTATCAAGGGGGAGATAAAACATGCTTTATAAATGAACTGCTGCCAAAATTCAGCAGCTGATCTTCAGGGACTACAAAAAGGACATGCATCTTTTTTATTTTGTCCATTGCTGACACAGACTGATACCATCCAGAATGGCTGTGTTAAGATACCATGCCATGGAGGACTGAACCACATACTTAAGGGGACAGACAACTCTACATCTTATTGGAGAATTAAGGATGATCTCACAGAAAGTTGAATGGGTACAAGGATAGAAAGCTTTTTGGAAGCACCCTAGTCTCATTTCCATCCTTTAAAGGCCACTCAAATTGTGCCACTGAAATTGAGGCAACCTGGCTGAACTTGGATGTGGACTTAATTTTCCACTTCCATCTTGCTTTTTGAGGGCAACTAAAATCGCACTGCTGAAAATTATTTTTATCTTGCCTTTTATTTTTATAAACAAGGTAGCAAACCTGTCTAATACTCCCTCCTATTTTCCCTACAACAATCCTCTGAGGTGGTATTGGGGTGCAAGAAGAAAGAAAAAAAGTTTAATGTATAGAGTTGGTGTATTTCATACTATAAAATAGTCTTGACTGCTTTCAGATAGAGAAGTGCTGTGCCATCTTTAGAAATGCTATTCTCCAGCTGTGATGGGATGATAGTCCCCCTCCCTGTACATCTGGAAGAGACAAAGATAATCTACATCAGAGGGTGTAGGACTTTGTGGCATTTTTAATAGTTCAAAGTATTTTTCTTTGGTTAGAAAACTAGGGTGTTACTTCTGTGGCTTTTGCTTTACTTGCTCATTGAATATGTGGTTTAGAGCATGTTTAAATGGTCTAAATTGGCATGGCTTTCACTAAGAATTCTGGGAACTGTAGTTTGGTAGAGTTGCTTGCCCCCCACTCAATACAAATTCATAACTATTTCCTCTGTAAGCCATAGTGTAGAGTGGGGAATTAATTTTTCCAAGGGGCCATGTCAGAAACTGGGATAGTTGCAAAGGGACAACAGGGATGCCGCCCTACCCGCTACAATTGCTGTCCCAACCCCTGAGCCATCAAGTCTGCTGACACCCCACACACTGCTGCCAATGCTGCAGGCCAGACGTCTGGCTTAGAGGATACAGGGTGTGCCATAACTGGCAGAGAATGTTGATATCATGTGGACCAGTAATTTATAAGTATTTTGGTTAACTTCTGCTTCCTTCTTTGATGGGAATAATTCTTCTGTCATTGTGTTGAGAATTTGATAAGCAGGCAACATCCCTCATTGAGATACTAGCATCTCGTCCAGGGTCTTGAGATGGGGCGATTTTAAGACTTCCAACTCCCAGAATGCTGGCTGAGGAATTCTGGGAGTTGAAGTCCACAAATCTTAAAAAGTTGCCACATTTTGGACAGAGAGGATCCCTAGTTTGACAGAGGCCATCTATGTCAAAATTGAACAACCCTCTTAACAGATCATTGGGATATGGTATCATCTATCTTCCAGTTTACAACACAGTCCTTTCAACAGTTCCAAGAAGGCTTCACACCCATTTGCACCACTCAGCTGACCCTGAGGACACCAGGAGTCTCACTAAATGAATGCAAATGACCAACTGTCTGCAGGGAGTCCCCACCTTTGGGACTTTTTTTTTTTTTTGTATACTCATTAAATGCTGTAGTCATTGAGACAACGTGATTATGACTTGTGTCCTTCCTTGCTCATTTTCCCATTGACATTGTCTGAAGCAGGCTGGGAAGATCACACATTGCAGTCACATGACAAGCAAGATGCTGCAACCATCATAAAGGCAAGGACCATTTGCAAGTCAAACATTCAGCACCACCATAACTTCAAACAGTTGCTAAGCAAGTGGTTATTAAATTGAGGACCATTTCTGGGATGCATTTTTTGTGGATTAGGGATTTCTTACATTTGTGAAGGGTTCCTGGGCATTTGTGAGAAATAGCTCCTGTGATGAGTGGGATTGGCTTCCCCAGTAACATCAAAGAATAATGGACGTTCTTTCAGAGATAGGGAATTTCCTGCTTCCTCTGTGAAATCACCTGTAGTTAATGACCTGTGTAATTTTCTGCTTCCTCCATAGAATTACCTATAATTAGCCACCCTCCCCTTCAGCAAATAAAAGCAAGACTGTAGGTTTTGGGTGCTTTCTTGGAATTAGATCTGGGATAAATTGAGTTCTGACATGGTCTTCATCTTCAGTATCTTCTCACACAGGTCCATCATGTCTGACAGAAAGGCTGTGATCAAAAATGCTGACATGTCTGAGGACATGCAGCAGGATGCTGTCGATTGTGCTACTCAGGCCATGGAGAAGTACAATATAGAGAAGGATATTGCAGCATACATCAAGAAGGTACGTTTCTGTCTGCGAAGCGTGATGGGGTGGGGTTGTATAGCCCTACATGTAGTCCTTGACTTAAGACCCTAATAGAGCCTGCCTGTTAAAGGCAATAACACTTAAGACTTATATACCGCTTTATAGTGCTTTTACAGCTCTCTCTAAGCTGTTTACAGAGTCAGCCTCTTGCCCCCAACAATCTGGGTCCTCATTTTACCCACCTTGGAAGGATGGAAGGCTGAGTCAACCTTGAGCTTGGTGAGATTCGAACTGCCAAATAGCAGGCAGCCGGAGTACTGCACTCTAACAGTTGTAAAGTGAGTCATCATGCGACTGACCAATTTCATAACATGCTTTTTGGCAGTTGTGTTAAGTGAATCACTTTGTTCATTGTTTGCAATGGGGCAGTTTTGCTGAAAATGTCGTATGTCAATGTTGTATCTCAATCATCCAGTGCCAAAGGTATCTTAAAAGGTTGAATTTATGGCATCTGAACCAAAATTTATTGATCTTGAGACTTTTTGTTGCTCATCTAAACAACTTCATCTGCCAAAGTAAAAAAGTTAGGCAGAGAGTTGTTGGAATGTACTCTTGCTACAACAATTTCAAGGGTTTCTCCCCCAAATGTATTGCAAAATGGATCAATAATGAAGTAAATGCCGGTTTTCTGCAGAAAACAATTCTGGACATGTGACCATAGGATGGTGCAAATGGCTGTAGATGTTGGCTACTTACCAAGTGCCAAAAATGCAGGCACATCACTGAAGGGGAACGTCTAATCTGGGTTGTAAGTAGCTTTTGGGGAGATATATTGTAATTTCAAACAGTCACCAAGTGACCAATTATAAGTCAAGAACTACCTATACTGGCTTATCTGAGCCATTGCCAGCCAGATATTTCTGGAAAAACCTTAAGTGAATTTTCAAAGCCATTACAGCTTTTCTCTAACTGCTGTATTTGATTCAGAAGATTCTGTCTGATTATTATTGAAGAAAGATTTGCCCATCACAGACTGGTTTCCTTAAGCAAGGAATCCTAGTCAACCAGCATTGCTGGCTGGGGAATTCTGGCAGATGAAATCCACGCATCTCAATAGTTGCCAAGTTTGAAAAACAATAGCAAACTATGATTAGTGTCTTAATACAAAATAATCAAACTGAAAAAAGCTTGCTACAATTTGGGGTAATGACTCTACCAAAACAAGGCAGTATAATTGGCCTGTCTAAATTCTGAGTGCACTATTGATTGCAGGGTTTTGAAGAAAGATTTCTTCTGCTTTTCTCACCCAGAGATATTAGGAACCAAACTAAGGACAGAATGTACATATTTTATTTGAGTAACACTCAGAATTGGAAGGCTTAATATCATGTTCTGCTTTCAGTTGTTTATTTTTTAATTCAAAGCTGTTAGACAAAATAAACATTAAGTGGGGGATTTTTTTAAAAAGTGATACTTTCTACTGGAACCAGATTCCAAACTGATTTGCAAGAATTGTTACAGAAGATTCAGAACCTCAGGATGAAGTAGATTTAATTTAGTTAATTAAGTTATACATTAATAATGTATAATAATTATCTTTTAATTCTTACTAAAATAATAATATAAATTAAAATTATAAATTAAATTAGGTAGATTAAGAAGATTTAGGTTTCAGGATGTAAGGAAAAAATAACTGGGCAATGCAAATGTGGAAAAGCCAGGTATTAGTGGTGATCCTTGACTTAACAACTGAGTCACTGTGCTTAACGTACATTAAACCAAAAACCATCACAGTGGGGTCCCAGGTGATCTCTGAGCTTGGTTGTTTTCTTGCAGATGTTTCATTACTAAACTAGGTTATCATCAGCACTGATGATGTTACCCGGTGTGGTACTGAAACGTCTGCAAGAAAGCAGCCACGCTCAGAGAGCACCAAAGACCCCCACAGTTCAACCCTGAGCTATAAATAATCTCTTCTAAATCACAGTGTTTGTGTTTAGGCAACATGTCAAATTGAAATCAGTCACACATTTATGAACCAATGGTGCATATGTATTTTTTTTTCCAATGAGCATAATGCCTTATTAAAAGGAAGAGGCCCCACTCTAAATATTTTATGTGTATCTATTTTTTGGCACTTGTTTATGTGTAACAGTTTCCCCATGCATTGTGCCAAAATAAAAGATGTTTATGACTCCTGATTAAAATTCTAAAGTGTTAGATGTTTGTTCTGTCACTGCCAAAGTGTCAGATGTTTGGTAGAAAAAGACTTTAGGTCATTGTATGAATTTGAGGCCTTCTCTTTGAATGTTTAAATCCTTAAAGCTGTCAGTCCCTCTGCCTTTAGACAGCAGAAACAGTATGCTGGAAGGGTTCTCTCAGTGGAGACCTTATAAATAATAATTGCTATTATAGCATAGATCTGTTTATACATAAGACTAATTTTCGCCCTTTCAAAAGAAAAATTCTACCTTTAAATTTCAGTACATCAAGGGGATGTAGCCAACTTCTCTCTTTATTAGAAAGATAGAGAATGTACCTTACTTAGACCTTTTTTTTTTATTTTTTGCAAACTTTTAATATAAGTTTTAAAATGGAATTGTTATCAGGTCAGGAAAGATGCTTGTCGGATCGTCCTGCTGAATTGCATCAATACCCTGCTCTGTGCTCTTTTTGTCAACTCATAAAATATTTCTATGGTCTTTTTAGAATGGCCAACAGAAAGGGGTGGGGGTGGGGAGCAGTGCAGCAGCTTGCAAACCGAAACTGCATTTCATAAATGTTTTCAAAGATAGTTTCGAGGTGACCAAAGATGACTCTTGGCTATGGATGTGTCCCATTGGAAAATATGAATTATGATACACCCAGGGGGTGGAGGGAGAACCAGGGTCAAGGGTGACAATGATGTGCCTCAGAGTCTGGTACATCCAGGCAGTACCAGACCTTTTAACTCCCATTAAATCCTTTTTAAGTTTTGGACCTTTGGCTAGAGACTCATGATTTAAATGGGTAACTGCCGGAATCCTGGCACTTTACACATTTATAAACATAAGCACAAACATTCTGTGCACAGCTAATCCTTAATTATCAGTTGCTTCATGAACATTTAGTGTTATGATAGGCCAGGGGTCTCCAACCTTTGCTCCTGGAAGCCTGGCGGACTTCAACTCCCAGAGTTCCACAGCCAGCAAAGCTGGCTGTGGAATTCTGGGAGTTGAAGTCCGCCAGGCTTCCAGGAGCAAAGGTTGGAGACCCCTGTGATAGGCCCTTTAAAAGCTGTACATCCCATGATCATCTGATTATATTTTGGGCACTTGGCAACAGGTTCACATTTATGGCCATTTGCAACATCCCCTGACCACGGTTGTGAAAAAGAAGGATTGGGGGTGACATGATAGCAGCTTTCAAGTATTTGAGGGGATGCCACAAAGGGGGTCAGGGCGGTTTCAACCTATTCAAAGCACTACAAGGCAAGGCAAGAAATAATGGATAAAAACTAATCAAGGAGAAAAACACCCTAGAATTAAGGAGAAATTACGTAATAATGAGAACAATTATTCAGTGGAATGGCTTGACTCCAGAAGTTGTGGGTGCTTTATCACTGGAGGCTTTTAAGATAGCGGCCCCCAACCTTTTGGACACCAAGGACTGGTTCTGTGAAGAGAGGTTTTTTTTTTTTTCACAGACTGGAGGGGGCATGATTTTGCATGGGGCTTTGCTTTTTTGCGCAGCCTGGTTTCTAGCACGCCATAGCCCAGTGCTAGTCCTTGGACTAGGGGTTGGAGAGCCCTGTGCTAAGAAAAAAACTGGACAGTCACTTGCCTGGAATGGTATAGGGCAGGGGTCTCCAACCTTGGCTCCTGGAAGCCTGGCGGACTTCAACTCCCAGAGTTCCACAGCCAGCAAAGCTGGCTGTGGAATTCTGGGAGTTGAAGTCCGCCAGGCTTCCAGGAGCCAAGGTTGGAGACCCCTGGTATAGGGTCTCCTGCTTGAGCAGAGGGTTGGACTGGAAGACCTCCAAGGTACCTTCCAACTCTTAATTCTATTTCTGGTTTTCAGGGTTTTTTTTTGCCAGTTTTCAGCATTTACTTCTGGTTTCCACCAAATGCACCTATTAGATAAAATGGAATGGAAGGAAGGAAGGAAGAGAAATTAAACCTGTAGCTTGATCAAATCACAGTGGAATAAGGAATTGGGGGGGGGGGGAGAGAAGTAAATATATTATGTGGGAAGTAGGAAAATATTTGACCTTCTTCAGCACAGTTACAAATAAACATTAACCTTTTGCTCCAAAATTCAATAGTACACAGTATTTCTGCAACTGTAAACTCTTTAATCATCAAATCCCAACATTAAAATTACATTTCAGTTTCAAGCAAAAAGTCCCAAAGTAAACCTCCATGTAGAAACAAAGATAGACAATTTCTTTAATTAAACCATCTAAGATAGTTCCATTAACTCCACCAACCATTCTTCTATTGTGGAAATCGGTAGATTGGAAAACATTGGTGCGTTAAATGGAAAATCAATTAAATTGCCTGAGAAAATGTGGTAGATGGCAATTTGGAAAGGAGGAAGAATATCTTATTATCTAGAACTCAAAAGAGCAGTTAACTTGCAACGGATCCTGCAACCTTCTGCGGTCGTTAAGTGAACTAATTTTTTCATGTGGGCTAGTTTTCTGAAAACTGGAAGTAAAAGCTTGTTTTTACAAAAAGAATGGTAAAGTAATATGACCACCGGATACTGCAAAGAGCTGTATATGCAGGCCAGTTGCTGCGTGCCCAAAATACAGTCTCATGACCATGGGGGGGCATTGGAACTTTGGAACCAGGTCATATAATACTCCTTGGGAGGCCCATTGGAACTTCAAATGGTCACAAATCAAGGACTATCTGTAAAAAAATATATTTTCACGATTAATAAGTGTGCTTTGCTTTATGTATGATGCAGTTTACAGGCCATGGAGTGTGAGATTTTATTTTGAAAAATCATTGAAATGATCAGAGGCAGACAGCTGGATAGTAAATCTTTGAGGTTCCCACGTTCTCTTGGCCTACCCCATACAAGTAGTCCTTGACTTATCCCCCCCCACACACACTATTGAGCCCAAAATTTATGTTGCTAAGTGAAGCATCTCTTAAATGAGTTTTGTGACCTTTTCTTGCCACTGAGCTGCAATGTTAAGTAAATCACTGCAGTTGTTAAGTTAGTAACGTTAAGTGAATCTGGCTTCCCCATTGACTTATTTGTCAGAAGGGTGTAAAAGTGACCACATTATCCTGGGACACTGCAACTGTCATAAATATGAACCAGTTGCCAAGCTTCTGAATTTTGATCACATGACCATGGTATGTTGTGATGGTTGTAAGCATCAAAAGTCACTTTTTTCAGTGCTGTTGTGACTTCACGAGTCACTAAATGAACTGCTGTAAGTTGAGGACTGCCTGTATTCCCAGGGCAAGAGATTGGTGGTAGTTTTAGCCAAGAATATTTGAAGCATTGTGCAAAGTCAAAGAAGACCAGTCTATATGTAGAAGATGTTCTCTTGAGAGAAACACTCAAGTCCATTTTGTAAAAGGAAAAATAGAGTTGGCACAATCCTGCCATGTATTTTTAATACTGTCACACTAAAAAGTATCATTTGGTTGACTTTAGAGGTGGTCCGGAGGGATTTCTAAAACTGAGATGGACTAGAAGAATACGATCAAAACTCCTGGGAATATATGCCAAAAGCATATATTCCCCGTCACCTAAATTTGTGAAGTTTATTCCAGCTGCATAGTTAAAGCAAGCAGGTCCCTGCATTGGACAGCAACAATACTGTAGGGCAGGAATGTCCAATTTTGGCACCTTTTAAGACTTAGGAACTACAACTCCCAGAATTCCTCAGCCAGCCATGCTGGTTGGGTAATTCTGGGAATTGAAACCCCCAAATCTTAAAATTTGCCAAGGTCCCTGCTATATAGAGCGTTGTTTCTTAACCTGGTCAGCTTTAAGCTCTGTGGCCTTCAACTCCCACAATTCCCCAGCCAGATTAAAGCAGCTAAAATTGTGACAAGCACTGTGGTGGAAGATGCCAAAGGCTGATGGTCACTTGAGGGACAACAGCAAAAGGCTCAATTCATAGTGTGCAAAAGGCTCATGGTATTACATTTTTTTCTTCTATTATTACCAAGAAAACCATAGGGATATTGAAAGCAATTGGCAATTTATGAAGACCATCTACCGTAACTGAGTTGTTGGTAAGAGTCTGATGTCCCATAAATCAATGCAGGGACAGTTTTCCTCACATAGCTGCCATTTTGACTTTTTGGACCCACCTTTATTCCTCAAGGCTGGTCCAAAAATTCAAGATGGTGGCCTCCATTGTGCTGTCAAAAGCCATGGCCCTTTTCTACATTACACAGCAGGCCTCGGTTTCTTTCCCAGCTGCAGGCGCCCATGTCCCCTTTCTCCTTTTATAAGCCAAGGCTTGAGTGCATGTCTGAAAATGCTCTCTGCACAAATCATTGATTTTCATTTTTTCTTCCTGCTTTTGCTTCTTCTCCAGGAATTTGACAAGAAATACAACCCCACCTGGCACTGCATCGTGGGCAGGAACTTCGGCAGCTATGTAACGCATGAGACAAAGCACTTCATTTACTTCTACTTGGGCCAAGTGGCAATTCTCCTCTTCAAATCCGGCTAGGGGTTCAGGCTAGCGCCTGTGGGGGTCACAGCTGATGAGGAACATGGACTGTAGCACTAAAGACAGGCTCCAGCTCTTTAACCATGGCTGCGCCACTGCATGGACTCGATACTATATTTAATGTGTATATGTTGCCGTAAAAAATACCTACAATTCTCATTTCTTTCTCTGTTTTGGGGGGATTGCCTAGGAGAAGAAAGGCAGTGTATTATCCCCTCTTCCTCTTTTATTTTTTTTCCTTTTTATGTTCCTGCTTATTTTTTTCCTGTTCTTTTGCACTAGGAGAACTGTAAAATGCTTCAACAATGGCCTTTAAGTGAGAAGAAGAAATGAAATAAAAATAAAATAAGAAACTTCAATTCCACAAAACAAATCTTTGGGTTTAACTTTCTTGCAGAAGGAAGGCTGGGGGTTTAACCCTAGCAGAGGAAAAAATAAAATTCTGTTAGGTGTAGAATCTGTCTAAAAGTTAACTAAATTATTTTTAAATTCCTGTCAAAGCTTCCCCTTCCCGAAATGGCACTATTGTCCCATGAAGTCGCCTTAGCTCTAAATAGTGATTGGAGGCAGCCCTGGGTGTGTGAGCGTCTCTGTGTTGTCTTGGCCCAATTTCCTTTGCTTTTCTTTGACTCGCCCGTGCTGCCTCCAACACCCATTGAGCGAACAAAGCTGATACGGATTTGTAAAATGCGTGGTATCCTCTTGAGGAGACCGCCCCCCCAATTGGCTGGCCTGGTCTGTATCGGCGTTTTCCAAAGCATTTTTCAAATGAAAGATGTCTATTCTGTGCGTCCAAGATTCTGTCGTGATGCCCAATGGATGTGATCAGGATTTTCTATGCCCCTGTTTTTTGAGTCCGTACAGTATTGCCTTATTGTAACTCACGTCCTCGTTGTGCAGGGAAGATCCTGTCCAAAATCAGTGGCTTAAACGTTGCTGTGCTTTAAATGTCTCCAGTAAAGATGGATAGACTTTCATCTCTTTAAGAGGCTTCTCTTCTGTTGGCTTTCTATTCTGGTCCTCTCTTGACCCAACAAAAAGAGGGCCATCAGGAGCAGCTCTGTACCTAACCAGCTTCTGAACGTGTGCAAGGAAAGGTCTCTGGGCTTAGCTTCCTTAGTCTGTGGTTGTACAGGAATACTTTTAAGTTCTGTTGCAACAATAAAAAAATTAAGTGGGGATTGTTTTTTCTTTTTGCAAAGGTTACATAAGAAATGCAGTGATAGCTTTAACATCTCTGGTTGCTTTCTGCAGTTCAAAGAGCCTAGAAAATTCTATTTGGGGGTGGGGCATATGGGGAAGCGAGTGAGGAAGCAAGAAGACTTATTGAAGGAGCACTTTAAACTCCTGGATTCAAGGAGATTCTCGGTCATCCAGGACATGGTTGTCCCAAAGCTGCTTTTTCAAAAGGCAACTGGATTCCTTGGGTTTTTTTTTCCTTTGAAAACCTTTCCCTTGTCATCCAAGAACTGAAGAAGCTTCTTGGATGAGAAGCAAAACATCTTCAAGGGAAAAAAAAACAAAGTTATTGATTAGAGAAATAGGACAGCCACCCCTCATTTATTGAGGAGCAGGCTGTGTCTGAAAAACAAGACAGATCCAAATTATAAACAACAACATGCCCTGTGTGCCGAATCCAAAGCAAGCAAACAAAACAGGCTCTCTAGAAACTTATTAAGCAAAACAAATATTAAAAGTTGGAACAGCAGTTGTGTTCACTGTTATTTTTTTCCCATCCAAGGAGGCAGGGAGGCAGTGGCAAAGTAAGTGCCTAGGGGTTCAAAGGGGCACCGTCTTACAGAAAACACCGTCCTTCATTGGAAATAAAAATGAGAAGACTGTCTTTGTTTCTTTAATTCTGTGCATGAGTCTTAACTGTGAATAAGCTCACTTCATGGAGGGCGAGAAACGAATCCTTCCCATCCTAACCGCAGTTGCTCAGATTAACCCTTCTTATTTTTCAAAAACATTAAAATTGAATTGACACATTTAAGAATGGTGTTGAGTTTTGTTTTGAGGTGTGTGGGGGGGTTTGGAGTGGAGTATGTACACAATTTGGGGTATGGGGAGGGGAAGTGCTAAGTTACAGGTAATCCTCAATTTACAACAGTTCATTTAGTGACTTCAAAATTAACGGCACTGCCATGATCGTTTTTATCACATGATCAAAATCTAGACACGTTGCTACTGACTCATATTTAGGACAGTTGCAGTGTCCTGTGGTCATGTGATCACCTTTAGCCCAGATTCATTTAACCATGTTTCTTAACTGCGGTGATTCACTTAATTGTGGCAATGAGGTCATAAAATGAGGCAAAATTCATGTAATAACAAATTTGTAGCAACAAATTTTGGGCTCAATTGTCATAAGATGAGGACTATCATCTGTAGGACTTTATTAAATTTATATGTCACCATCTGGATATTATAACAATTCTGGGTGGCTCTCAACAATACAAACATTAAAGAATAAAATACTATTTTCTCTCTAACCCATCAGTCACTCCCAGCATAGATCCTCCCTTTTGGGGAAGGGGCCCTAGTCAACAAAGCCAGGTTTTAAGATTTACAGAAGACCAAGTGTATGGGAATCAAGCACCCCTTCAATGGGAGATTATTCCACAGGGTGAGGGCCACAGCACAAAAGACCAAAGTTCTTCAGCAAGTGGGATCCGAAGTAGGCCTCTTCTGCTGGAGCGAGTGAGATGGGCCAATCCTATTGGGTCAAGATGGTTCCTCAGTTACCCTGGACACACCCCATAGCAACATGCACAAAATATAAACCCTAATCAGCATGGAGCTAGTGATCATGTTGGAAATATTTGCTCTGCAAGCTTGGGAAGGCCACAGCATCCTGGTTCTTCTTGGTCCCAAGAAGATGGTCACCTGCTTGGGGGGGAAAAAATAGAAGACGATGGCCTGTTGATAGGAAATCTATAGAGATAGAATAAAGGTACAGAACATTGTAGAAACATCTGGAAGATGCTAGGCAGGTGTGGCCCACACCTATTCACCCAAACCTACATGACTGAAGATTGTCTGACAGAATTGGTTCAAACTACACCAAGAAATGCCCATTAACCCCAGTACTCTTAAGAAACATTCCCTGCATGTAGAAAGCCACCATATTGGGGACATAAGTTCCTTTGTACCAGGGGTGTCAAACAGCATTGTTTTTCAGCATTGTAATTCTCCGTGGGCCGCTGGGTGTGTGTATGCTGGAGAGTGGTGGGGACGACGGCATGGCGGCTCCTGCAACACCCTGCCAGCCAAAACAGGATGGACACCACCACCCCCGCCCTGTTTTCAGCCTGAACGGCCTCCTGCAGAACTTTAATGAACAAAAGGAGGCTACATGCGGCCCATTTTCGGCAGCAGAGGCACTCCAGGCAGGTCCTTTGATATTCCCAGGCTGGCTCCACCGGGCGGATTTAAGCACCCTTGAGTTTGACACCCCTGCTTTGTACCTCTTGCCTAGTGACAGAGTTACAACGGACCTCTCCAGATGTACTTGCAACCTGCTTCTGGAGTTCCAACAGCTGTGCTCCCCCAGAGTCACATGATTACACGTTAGCATGCTTAGCGGTCCACTTACATTTGTGGATATATCTGCAGTATCCCACAGTCACATGACTTTTTAAGCAGTTTTTGCCGGTTTACGGTGTTTACTTCCAGTTTCTGGCAAAAAAAATCCCATTAAGTAAAACAGGTCCACTTAACAACGGAGATGTTCCCTTAACCACCAAAAAATGTGTAAAATCAGGAGCTGCTTAACAACTGCCAAACTTAAGACTATAACTTGAGGATCAATTACAGCCAGAAGTCAAGGACTACCTGAAATGGCTGAGTTCCTGTGCTATGCATAACTATAAGTAAATGAACTGAATTCACAACTCATGGTAATGAATGGTAAATGAACCAAATTGGGTGATTGGTCAGTGACTTCAATGTGGTTCGAGACCAGCTTTTTAACCACAATAATTTTTAAGATGTGTGGACTTCAATTCCCAGAATTCCTCAGCCAACCCATGCTTGCTAGGGAATTCTGGGAATTAAAGTCCAGACGTAGTTGAAATACTATTCAAGACACCGAACCACCATTATTATCTTTATAGTACAGTAGCAAGTATACGATCCTAATCAAAGGGTCAGATATCCATTCTCACAGTTCAAGGACAAGCAATCCTGCCTTCATAGCCCACTTCAACGGATCCAGAATATGGATTTATAACAATGTTATAATCTAAAAATGGTACAGGTAGTCCTTACGACCACAATTGAGCATGAAATTTCTGTTAAAGTGAAACATCGTGAATTTTTGCCCCATTTTATGACCTTTGTTGCCACGGTTGTTAAGTGAATGTGGCTTCCCCATTGATTTTGCTTGTCAAAAGGTTTCAAAAGGGGATCACATGACCCCAGGATGCTGCAATGGTCATAAGAAAGAAGTGATCATAAGTCACTTTTTTCAGTCCTGTTGCAACTTTGAATGGTCACTAAATGAACGGCTCAAATCAAGGACTACCTGTACTGTGATAAAAAGTCATACATCTGGCTTGGACATGTGCTTGTTCCGCTGAGTTATGATTGCGAAGGGCAGGCTCCATTACCATCCTAATTCAAGGACTGCCTTGATGCACATATATTTGAGAGTTGTTGATGAAAGAAAAAGAGATTCAACGTAAATAAAAGATAGGAGGTGAGCCAGTTGGCAGCTTTTCTCATAAAAACAGCAATTCAGCCCATGTGGAAAGCTGAGGAAAAGCATTTGAAATCACTCCAAAAAGATTCCATCTTATCTCCTAAATCAGGGGTGTCAAACTCGATTTCATTGAGGGCTGCATCGGGGTTGTGTTTGACCTTGTGGTTAGGGGGATTGGAGTGTGTGGCCAGCTCGATGTCATTCATGTTGGGAGTATCTGTGGTGGTGACAGCAAAAATAGGCTCCTGAGCTCCGTTTCCAGCTGCAATGGCCTGCAACTCTCTGCCAGCGACAATGCGCCCTCCCAAGCTCGGTTTTTGCTGGCAGAGGCACCGCAAGCCGCTCCTTCACTGTTTCCAGGGCAGTCCCGTGGGCCTTGCCATTTCCAAGACTCTGCCTTCGTCCCACAGCTTCCCAAGTATGGAAATCATTGAATAGACTGTGCACGGATATAACAAGATCCAGAGAGACTCTCTGAACTAATGGGGCTATCTGGTGGCTTCTTCTCTTCAACTGTGTTGACTTACAAACAACAACACATATCATTTGTGCCCTGATCAGTGCACACCTGAGGACCTCGTGGTGCGATTGAACATAATTAACGTTGCTAGTTTCTGGGCAAGATCTGTGTTCTGTCCTGAATTTGCATACTCGAAATCCCCGCGCCTTGATTGGCTAAGGCGCGGGGATTTCTGATTGGCCAGGCGAGCCGCGCTGATTGGCCCGATTGAAGTCTCCCGCGATTGGCTCACTCCAAGAGCGGGAGACTTGAATCGTTGCCATTGGCCGCGGCCGCCGCAGCGAAAAGGATAAAAGCCGCGGGCTTTTTCCTTTTCGCCGGTTCGGTTCACAACTGTTTAATAAAGAGCTTGAATGATAGTCACCGACTCAGAGCGTCTTTTGCGGACACAACACTGGCGATGAGGGTGGGATCCCGACCCTGAACCGAACCCCGTGTCCAACAAGAGCCAGTTCCAGCGCAAGAGATGGCGAAGATCGCACCGCCCGCCCCCTTCAACCCCGCCACCGAGGACTGGGAATCGTACTCAGACCGGTTCCGTATGTACCTTGAATGCGCCGGAATGAAGGACGCCCCGGGCCCGCTAAAACGCGCCGTCTTCCTTACTCACTGCGGACCAGAGGTCTTCCAGATGGCCAAAGCATTGGCCAAGCCGGCAGACGCAACCGCCATGGACTGGGACGTCCTCGAACCTATACTGCGGCGCCATTACGCCCCCGAGGTCCCCATCCTAATACGGCGCAACGAGTTTTACCGCCGAAATCAGAAACCAGACGAAAAATTGAGCGACTTCATCGCCGAGCTGCGGCGCCTAGGAGGACTCTGCGAGTTTGAAGGTCTGAACAGCCTCATAAGAGACCGATTCGTGCTCGGCCTATGGGACCCTACACTCCAGAGCCGGCTCATGGCCAAGGGCGACATCAGCCTAGCAGATGCCCTCACCGCAGCCGCAGCCGCAGAAGCAACCCACTCGTCTGCTGACAGCATGCGAAGATCTGACGCGAAGGGCGGAAACAACAACCCGGCAAGGTCGGCCGACCCTAGAAGCGAATCAACCGCACACTACGGAGAATTCCAGTCAACCTCCAGCACGTCGGAAGACGAGGAGGACATACATCGCGTGCAGACGGGACGCGGCGACCAACGAAATCGAAGAGGTCGTAGGTCGAGGACCAACTGTGCCGGGTGTGGCGGCGACCACCCCAGGTCAGAATGCCGATTTTTTGACTCTATCTGTAGGCATTGTGAACGACGGGGTCACATCGCTCGAGTTTGCCGCCAAAAGAAGACCCGCAGCCCGCCCAAATGGGAACAACACGACCGGAAGAAGGAAAGCCCCCCGCCCAGGACCAGAGAGCGCCAACCGGACGGTCGGTGGGACCGTGCCCAACGATCTTCAAGAGGCGGCGACGGTCGGCGAAAGGAAGAGACACACCAGACGGTGACCATCGGCCACGCCATCTCCGACGGCGCCAGAAAGGTACACGTAGAAGTCCATATTGAAGGCCAACCATGCAAGATGGAAGTGGACTCCGGGTCCTACCTCTCCATGATTGCATGGCGCGAGATTAAACGGCTAATACCCACCCTCCATAAGAGGAACATTCATACCCAAAAAATCATTATAAAAGACTACCAAGGGAATCGCGTCCCGGTAGTGGGCACCAAGAGCTTTAATGTAACCTACAAGGGCCGCACCGAACAACTGCCACTCACTATCGTCGATCGCGACCGCCCAAGCCTACTGGGTTTACAATGGTTCGCCCCGCTTGACATCGCGCTGACAGGAGTCAACCATGTCGCCGACGACGGTTGGGAACAGCGGCTAGCCCAGGAGTTCCAGGAGGTCTTCGATGGAAGCTTGGGCAAGTACCAGGGGCCCCTTATCTCGTTTGACCTAGACCCAAAGGTTCCCCCCAAGCGGCTTAAACCTAGAGGGTACCATTCGCCCTGAAGCCTAAAATTGACGAGCAGATCGACAAGCTCGTCAAACAGGGGGTGTTGCAGCCGATAGACCATGCCCGATGGGAGACCCCTATAGTGACCCCAGTCAAGCCAGACGGGTCCGTGAGAATTTGCGGGGACTATAAGGCCACCCTAAATGGCGCATTACAACAAAGCGCCTACCCAGTCCCAATCGTGCAACATCTGCTGCACTCACTGGGAGGGGGCAAGGTCTTTGCCAAGCTCGATCTCGCCCAGGCATATCAGCAGTTGCCAGTAGATGAGAAAACGGCGGAAGCCCAGACCATCGTGACCCATCGGGGGGCCTTCAAGTGTAACCGACTCCAATTCGGAGTCAGCGTGGCACCAGGCATCTTTCAAAGCCTGATGGAACGTTTGCTACAGGGCATCGAGGGGGTGGTGCCCTATTTTGATGATGTATTAGTGGCGGCGCCAAACGAAGCCGAATTAGAAAACCGACTCAGACAGGTCTTAACAAAATTTAAAGTGACGGGACTTAAAGTTAAACGAGAAAAATGCCAACTATGCACAGAGCAAGTGGAATTCTTGGGCTACCTTCTAGACCGGCATGGCATTCACCCTACAATTAAAAAAGTGAAAGCCATCAAAGAAGCCCCCACCCCAAAGTCAAAAACGGAACTACAAGCGTTCTTAGGGTTGCTGAATTTTTATAATGTTTTCCTACCCCAAAAGGCTACGGCGGCGGAGCCTTTGCATAGACTCCTGGATAAGGCGGCAACCTGGACTTGGGGGAGACGAGAGCAAGCCACCTTTCAAAAAACCAAAGACCTCCTCACCTCCGACGCCGTCCTGATTCAATTCAGCGAAACCTTGCCCTTAGCTGTCACTTGCGACGCATCACCTTTCGGCGTCGGCGCTGTCCTCAGCCATACCCTCCCCGACAAAAGAGAAGCACCCATCGCCTTTTTCTCCAGGACTCTGACTAAACCGGAGCGGAACTATAGCCAGCTGGACAAAGAAGCTTTGGCTATAGTTGCCGCCGTTAAGCGATTCCACGAATACCTGTATGGCCGCCCGTTCACCATTGTGACAGATCATAAGCCATTGCTGGGCATCCTCGCTGGAAACCGAGCCACCCCGAACATTTTATCACCCCGGATGACAAGGTGGTCCGAGTTCCTGGCAGCCTACAGCTACGAACTGTTACACAAGCCAGGTAAGAAAATTTCGCACGCGGACGCCTTAAGCCGTTCACCCTTACCAGACTCTGATCCTGACCCAGCACCAACAACAAACACCCTTAGCATCGAGAACCTACCCATTACCGCATCGGACATTGCCAGGGAGACTATTAAGGATAGGCGTCTGGCGCGAATCCTACACTGGCTAGAAAAAGGTTGGCCTGAAAGGGACAATGACGAATCCATTAAAACATTCAGAAACCGCCAGACTGAACTCTCACTGCTTAAAGGATGTATTTTGTGGGGTGACAGGGTGGTCATCCCGGACAGATTGCAAGGGAGGGTCTTAGAGATGCTGCATGAAGGTCATCCTGGCATCATCAGGACTAAAGCCCTGGCCAGGAGTTACGCTTGGTGGCCAGGGATGGACAAACAGATTGAGGCGTGGGTCGCCAAATGCCATCGTTGCCAGGAGACCAGACCCAGCCCACCCGCAGCACCCATCCGGGACTGGGAAACACCAAGGGGGCCCTGGTCCAGAATCCATTTAGACTTTGCTGGTCCAACGAATGGGCATACTTTTCTGATCACAGTTGACGCTTACTCCAATTGGTTGGAGGTAAGCGACATGAAATCCACTACCACGGAGGCCGTCATCAAAGAACTGTGTAAACTGTTTTCCACGCACGGCCTCCCAGACGTCATCGTCTCAGACAACGGGCCCCAGTTTACTTCCCTCAATTTTGAGAGGTTCTTGGCGGAGAGGGGCATCCGCCATGCATTAACAGCACCGGCGCATCCGGCGGCGAACGGTAGGGCGGAACGGATGGTACAGTTTACAAAAAAAACCCTCCGGAAAATGGACCACGGGGAGATCAACGACAAAATCAATAAACTCCTCTTCATACAACACATCACCCCGAACACCACTACCAACAAAAGCCCAGCCGAATTACTAATGGGCAGGAAGCTGAGGTCCCCACTCGACAGGTTACACCCAACATACAACCCGGAGCGGCCCCCAGACTCCAGTTCCAAATACCGGACATTTGCCCCTGGTGACTTAGTCTACGCAAAAAACCTGACGGGGGACCCCCTATGGATCCCAGCCGTCATCACTCAAATCACAGGTCCACGGTTGTACCGGCTCCAAACCACCGACGGGCGAGCCTGGAAACGACACATCGACCAGCTCAGGTCACGAACGGCAACAGACCTCAACCCCCAAGACTCGAACCAAGGGGGGAGGGAATACCCAAATAAACTAGCGCAGGAAAAAATCCAAAAGTACTCACCGGAACGCAGCCATCGCGAGTCCCCACCGGAGAAGAACCACCTGGCCAGCTCAACCGACTCGGAGAAACCAAGCGGGAGCGGCGAAACCCGTAGCTCAACCGACCCGGTAGGCCCAGGCGGGAGCCACGGAGAACGAACCGGCCCGATCATCCAGCCGGTTCACACAGAGGGAGGAGCAGCCAAAAAGATGACCGCTCCGGCCGAGATACAGCTTGCAACTGAGTTGCGCAGGTCAACTAGGGCTAGACGGAGCCCCGCCTACCTGCGTGACTACGCTACGTGATGGATTATACCAAGAGGGGAGGGGTGTTCTGTCCTGAATTTGCATACTCGAAATCCCCGCGCCTTGATTGGCTAAGGCGCGGGGATTTCTGATTGGCCAGGCGAGCCGCGCTGATTGGCCCGATTGAAGTCTCCCGCGATTGGCTCACTCCAAGAGCGGGAGACTTGAATCGCTGCCATTGGCCGCGGCCGCCGCAGCGAAAAGGATAAAAGCCACGGGCTTTTTCCTTTTCGCCGGTTCGGTTCACAACTGTTTAATAAAGAGCTTGAATGATAGTCACCGACTCAGAGCGTCTTTTGCGGACACAACAATCTGTACCTATTTTAACGTATTTTATATTTTAAATTTTATGTATGCCTTATTTTAATTGTGATTAACAGATTGACAGAATTGGAAGGGTGACAAATCTAGGTCATCTACTCCAACCCCTCCCCCCCCACCCTACACCATTTCTGACAGATGGCAGTCCAGTCGTTTGAAAGTTTCCAGTGATGACGCTCCCACAACTTCTGAGGGCAAGCTGTTCCATTGGTTAATTGTTCTCACAGGTAGAAAACTTCTCCTTATTTCCAGGTTAAATCTCTCCTTGTTCAGTTCCTATCCATTTTTCCTTGTTCATCCTTCAGGTGCTTTGGAAAATAGCTTGACCCCTTCCTCTCTGTGGCAGCCCCTCAAATATTGGAAGACTGCTATCCTGCTTCCCTTGGTCCTCCTCTTCCCTAGACTAGACATGTCCAGTTCCTGCAACCGTTCTTCATATATTTAAGCCTCCAGTCCCCTAATCATCCTGGCTGCTCCTCTGCACTATTTCTAGAGTCTCAAACATCTTTTTTATAGTGTGGTGACCACAATTGGATGCAGCATTCTAAGTGTGGTCTTACTAAGGCTTTATAGAGTGATATTAGTACTTCACTTGATCTTGATTGTATTCCTCTGTTAATGCAGCTTATGATTGCATTGGCTTTTTTGGCTGCTGCTACACACTTTTGATTCATATTTAATTGGTTGTGTAATTAAATGCTTCTGACCCTAATCAACAAACCTCACAACTAGCATTAAAGATCTCTGTCTTTCTTGTCTCCCAGCTGGGTAAGCTTTGAGGGTCCTGGATTGTGCATACATGTGTATATGTGCAGTTGCTGTGGTGAATAACAAGCATCTGACATGTTTCTCCACCCAACCCTTGTTTCTATGCAGTCATCAATGCCTAAACATCAATGCAAAGGGAGGCACCTGTGAACAACGATGGTGGAAAGTGGTTTTTTTTTTTTTTTTTTTATGGCTCCAAAACATTTTCTGAGCTGCTTAAGGATTTTGCAGACAAAACTTCCCTGCCAGGCTGAAGAAATTAGCTTCCAAAGTAATTGTCTTACGTGCGGTTATTTATGCACAATTTGTACATAGCCAAGGGAAGCAGGGAGCAGTTTTTGCATGAGAAACACAGCCATTCCCCTCATCAAATTTAATCCCCCTCCTCCTGCCTTCCCTCCCCCCCCCATTTCCCCTTTTCCTTCCCTCTCCTTGATGCCTAGTTGAATTCCAGCCTGAATTCCAACTTCAAAATAACTGTAATTATCTCTAATTGCCATGATTATTTCAGGTTTTTTAGTATGCAGAAATTGGTGTGGGCTCTTTATCCACTTGGGTGCCAGAAATACGCAGCTAAAATGCTCAGATTGAGATTTGAGTGTGTGTGTATGAGAGAGAGTATTTGTGAGTGGGAGATGCTTATAAAATCTGCCAATGTAGCCAAGTTATGTTGAACAGTTAGGAAAAAAAACTGCTTTTCTTGATAGGAAAACAGGTATACAAGAAATCCTCAATTTACGACCATGATTGAGCCCAACATTTCTGTTGCTAAGTGTGAAATCTGTTACATGAGTTTTTGCCCCATTTTACGACTTTTCTTACCGCCTTTGTTAAGGGAATCACTACAGTTCTTAAATTAGTACCACAGTTGTTAAGTGAATCTGGTTTCCCCACTTACTTTGCTTGTCCAGAGGTTGCAAAAGGGATCACATGACCCCAGGACATTAAAACTACCGGTAGTATCAAGTTAGTTGCCAAACCTCTGACTTTTGAACACGTGTCCCTGGAGATGCTTCAAGGTGAGAGAAGGCTGACTCTACTGGGATGGACATGTCCAGAGAGTAGCACCTTCCGCCTTGGCCAAGAATACCTACCTGCTAGGTCAATGGCTGGCATCTTCGCGGGCATCCAGAACAGAGATGGCAAGACACCATCGACAAAGATATGCAAGCCATGGGCCTGTACCCCAGAGAGGCAGCTGACCATGCAAAGTGGTATTTAGTGATCCCAAAAATGGATCCTGCACCTGAGGGAATACGTTAGGAAGAAGGAGAAGAGGAGGAAGAGGAAGAAGAGAAGGAGGGGAAGGGGAAGAGAGAAGAAGGAGGAAGAGAAGAAGAAGAGGAGGAGGAGGAGGAGGGGAAAAGATAAGAAGGAGGAGGAGAAGAGGAAGAGGGAGGGGGAGGAGGAAAAGAAGAAGAGGAGGAGAAGGAAAAAGAGGGGAAGAGAGAAGGAGAAGAAGGAGGAGGAGGAGGAGGAGGAAGAGGAGAAGGGGAAGATAGAAGGAGGAGAAAAAGAAGAGGGAGGAGGAGGGAGGGGAGGGAGGGGAGGAGGAGAAGAAGAGGAGAGAGGGGGAAGGGAGGAGGAGAAGAAGAAAAGAAGGAAAAGGAGAGGAGAGGAGGAGGAGGAGAAGAGGAGGAAGAAAAGGAGGAGGGAAATCACATGGAGCCTCTTTCAAATTGAATGGCAACATGCCAAGGTAATATTTCTCAAGCACATACAAGTAGTCCTCGACTTACGACCACAATTGAGCCCAACATTTCTGTTGCTAAGTGAGGCATTAAGTGAGTTTTGCTCCATTTTATGACCGTTCTTGCCACAATTGTTAAGTGAATCACTGCAGTTGTTAGTTAGTAGCACAGTTGTTACATGAATCTGGCTTCCTCATTGACTATGCTTGTCAGAAGGTCATAAAAGGGGATCACATGATTCCATGATACTGCAAAGGTCATAAATATGAGTCAGTTGTCAAGCATCTGAATTTTGATTACAGATCATGAGGATGCTGCAACTGTTGTAAGCATGAGAAACGGTCATAAGTCACTTTTTAAAGTGCTGTTGTAGAATGGTCACTAAATGAATTGTTGCAAGTCAAAGACTACCTGTATTCCACTTGTCTTAAGAATAGGATAAGAACTCTCTACAGTTAATCTTTGATTTATGACCACATAATTTCGGGGCCATAATTTCCATGGCTAAGCAAGGCAGTTGTTGGGTGAATCGGACTGATTTTTTTTTGCCACAGTTGCTAAATGAATCAGTGCAGTTGTTAAATGAGTCATGCAGTCATTAAGTGAATCCAACTTCCCCCATTTTTACTTGCTGCAAACCAGCTGGGAAGGTTGCAAATGATGGTCGCATGTCATCCAGGCTGCGACAACTGTTGTAAATACCAACTATCATAAATACTAAACGCCCAAAGCTTGGTCACATGCCTACAGGGTGGCCCTGACCAGAACTTTGAATCCAGTCATAATTAGCCCCAAATACGTCTGTCATAACTTTGAATGGTTGCTAAGCAACCAATCGTAAATCAAGGACTACCTATAGGATTCCTCCTCCCCAGCATTTCAGTCAGAATCTGCAGTCTTCAATCTCGTATCCAATCATCTAAGTTAGGCATTCTGCAACATGCCATGAAACCCGATGTTTCTGGTATATGGAGAACGTTTCCATATACCTTTCTCAGACGATGGAGATTCTCAGTCATCCAGGTCATGGTTGTCCCAAAGATGCTTTTTCAAAAGGCAACTGGATTTCCTTTGTTTTCCCTTGAAGACATTTCGCTTCTCATCTGAGAAGCTTCTTCAGTTCTGACTGAATGGTGGAAGATGGAAAAATTTACCGTATATCACTTGCAGTCATCTGGTCGTTAGCACTCTTTCTGAGAGCCATTGAGGCCACTTGGAGATTTACCTGTGCCCTCAGGGCAGGGATGGGCTTCAAAAATATCAGCAGCCGCTTCTCTGCCGGTTGCTGGGTGGGCATGGCCATTTGGACGTGGCCTAGTCAGCTTTCTGCACCATGGGGGGGCATTTTCACCCTCCTCGGGCTCTGGAGGCTTTCCTCGAGCCTTGTGGAAGGCAAAAATGGCCTCCCTTGGGTTCTGGAGGCCCTCCAGAGGCTGGAAACGGCCTGTTTCTGGCCCTCCGGAACTTCCGAGAGCCCTGTTTTTTGCCCTACCCAGACTCCGTGTGGGCCCTGCACTTATTTGGCATCCAAATGGGCCATGTGGGACTCCTGGGAGGGGAGGGCTGAGGTGGGCAGGGCCAGCCAGGGGTGGGATTTACCGGTTTGCTGAACCAGCCATAAAACTAGCTATGGGTTCGCCCAAACCGGGCCGAACCGATAGCAGCCCACCCCTGCCTCAGGGCCACCAGAATAGTGCAAATGGCTGTGGAACCTTCTTGGAACTTCTAAAAGGACTGTGTGGTAAACAGGAGAGAGGTGATGTCCTATTCCATTCCTCTCGGTTGTTCCATTCTCCTCCATACACCAATTTGGTTCCATCCCCTTGAATTAAGTACCAGGGAGAACAGAAAAGCTGCTTTGGATATCTTTTGCTGATATTTAGCCTTGTTTAACCCCATCCCAATGTCCGATCTGCTAAGGATGTCTATATGCCATTTTTCTTAAGCTTCCCATCTGCTTTGGACCGGGCCTGGAAGACCAGAAACGTATTAGTCACCTCAGCCAAACTGGAAGCCTATAAACATAACTCTTATTTGGGTTCCCAGGAAAACCTGCTCTTGGGGGCAGGAAGGGTCCCGAGGGCCCAGCGAAAGAAGAAACAGCTCGAGGTCTTGTGCAACTAGCCACCACTTTAAAAGCAATAAATAGCCCAATTAAAATGCAAGACTCCCACAGAAAGTGGCAAGATAGATATGAATTCCTTCTCCATTCACTAGCAGCTTGCTCTGTTGAGAAATGTACAAATATTCAGGGTGAAAAGTGACAGCTTATTTGTCAGTTTTTCTTCTTTGGCCTGAACCAAAGAAGTCTAGGGAAGAGAAGGACCAGGGGAGACATGATAACAGTCTTCCAATATTTGAGGGGCTGCCACAGAGAGGAAGGGGTGAAGCTATTTTCCAAAGCACCCGAAGGCCAGACAAGGAAAAATGGATGGAAACTGAACAAGGAGAGATTTAACCTGGAAATAAGGAGAAACTTTCTGACAGTGAGAACAATCAACCAATGGAACAACTTGCCCTCAGAAGTTGTGGTAGTGCCATCACTTGAGATTTTCAAGAAGAGAAGACTGCCCAATTATTTTCATGTGTAGTTTTTTATAAAACTCTTCTTGTTTATCATTCGGAGCATAAATTGCAATCAAGAGTATTTTTATATTATTATCCATTATTTCCACCATTAATACTCTTCCATCTTCATCCGTGTAGATCAGTTTTGCTGGGATAGCCTCTTTAATATATAGAACCACTCCTCTTTTCTTACATTGAGTCAAAGAAGTAAACATTTTCCCTAGTTTTGGCTGTACTAACAATGTTGTTTTTTAATATGAACTTCTTGTAGACAAATTATGTCGAATTTTAGTTTCTCTAATTTATGAAAGGTTTTCCTTCTTTTAATGGCTGAATTGAGTCCATTTATATTCATTGTAATCAGTTTTTTTTCTTCCATGATTATGCTTTATATTTAGGTCTAACAGCTCTTGTGGATCTCACTTCACGTTGTTCTTTACTATCCACCTGTCCACCTACTGCACCTTTCTCTTTTTCAGTCTCCAGTTGTTCCTCTTGAAACTCAATTAATGAGACCTCTTTCTCTGCCTCCTCTTCTCTTCTTCCAAAAAATTCTGCATGGAAAAGTTCTGCTTTCTCAATTGAGTCAATTCTATGTCTCTGCTCTTGCCACGTAAACATTAATCCTTCATTAATCTACTGTCAATATTTCCAATCTTCTCCTCTCTTTGTTTACCTTCTTCCTCAATTTTTTGGAATCTCTCCTCATACTTCACCATCATTTGTTTAATATTTTCCACTTTTTCATCAGTCTTCTCTATTCTTTGTTCAATGGTGTCTGATTTTGTCTTGAGATCTTGAATTCCTTGCATAATCATCTGTAAAGTTACTTTTTCTTGTTCTTTATCTTGTTTCAACATTGTCTGAATTAAACGTTGACCTCCAACTGGTGGGGAGGCAGAGGTAGAAGTAGAAACGCAGATGATAATGGTTTCCTACTCATTTTAATGCTTCCAAATCTTCAAATTCTTTTTAACTTTTAATCCAACTGGTAGAATAACCAGTTATAATCCAAAATGGAAAAATCCAATAGTAAAAGGCCCAAAACCAAAGAACAAAAAAGGAAAAAAGGAAGAAGAAAGATCTTCAGGTTCTTCTAGACCCTAATCCAATTACGAAGTAGTCCACCATAAAAAATGAAAGATAGAAAGAAAGAAAAACCCCCAAAAATAATAATATTGATTAAGAAAAAAAAAAGAACAAAAAGAAAAAAGAAAAGAAGAAATTCCTTCAGGTTCTTCACATCTTAATCCAGTTGAGAAGTCTCAATAATCGAAAGGAAAAAACAGAGTGGTCCAAAAACATGGATAAAAAAAGCAAAAGGATCCCAGTAAAAATAAGGAGAAAAAAAGAAAAATAAAGAAAAAGCTCTGAGGCTTTCCCTTTGAAATAAAAAGCAAAAATAAGAATATTACTAGAATTGGGATTTACAAAGAGGCTGGTGAGTAGGGGTATCACAAGTAAAGAAAAAAAATATATAAGAAAGCACAGTGCACTTTATTTAGTTGTCCAGGGCTCTTATTATGACTCTCTTCTCCACCAGCTTCAAAGCCAAACCTCAAGTGTTGAAATATTGATAAGAGTCCAGAAAAACACCTGTAATAATATTTTGCTGTACTCTCCCTCTATCTTATCACATTAAAATGTCCTTGAGAAGGAGTCTTCTTACAGTTCTCTCCAATTCAAATAAAATATTTTCAAGCCTCTAGTTGGCAGTGTTACAAAGTTTCTTAATACTCTTTCCCCCCCACCAGCCAGAAAAAAAGGATAATTTATATAAAAAAAAAATAGCCAAAGGGAGCCTCTATCCTAAAAGAAAATTAAAAAATCAAAAGTATAAAAATATATGTAAGAGAAAATTCAATCCGGTTACCTACAAAGTCACACTAAAATCCCAAGAAAAAAAACGTAAGAAAAAGAAAAAAAAAAACCCAAGCCTCAATTTGACATCACTTTAAAAAACACCGCTCATACAGTTTTTGTCAAAAAAAAGTCTCACAGGTTTCTTCTCTATTCAAGATGCCCTTTCAAATCTCAGCGAATTTACAACACAAAAGAAGTTTCTCACCCAGCCGACATACTTTCACTTCCAGCCACTTTCTTTCCGGAGCTGTCCCGACTTCAGCAGCTATGGAGGCTGCCTCTCCGCCGCCAGCAAAAGGGCTTCTCCCGGATCAAACCAGAGATTTTGCGATATCCCTGGGATCCTGGGACTATGCTTGGGCAGGGGGTTGGACTAGATGACCTACAAGGTCCCTTCCAACTCTGATTATCTGTTATCTGAACCAAATAGGAAGCAATATGATTAAAGGGCATAACTGTTTTTGTGGGTTGCAGCTCATACATACATACATACATACCTTTAATAAGGGTCTCTTTCTATCGAATTCTGATTTATAAATAAATAAATGTGTTTAACAGGTGTCCCTTTCTATCATATTCAAAATGACAATTTGGGAGAAACAGACCAAAAACTTTCAAGGTCATATGATGAGGCCCAGAGTGTCAAGGTGCACAATCTTGCATTACAATCTGAATTAGAAAAAAGATGAGGATCATTTTGCTTCTAAGCCATTGTCCTTAACGGTACGCCGTTCTCAGTCTGGGCTGAAATGTCAGGAATTTGATCCATGGCTCCCAAACTGCTGATACATTTAATCTTTGGGCTAATTTAGGTGAAAGTCACTGCATTACAGTTAGAACCAATATTTCCTTTCTCTTCTTTTTGGGTTGGCATGCAATTTACAGAGCAGTTTGGAAACAGCAGGAACACAGGTAGTCCTCGACCTGCGACCACGATGGAGCCCAAAGTTTCTGTTGCTAAATGAAACATTTATGCAAGTTTGCTCCCATTTTACGACCTTTCTTGCCACAGTCGTTAAGTGAATCATTGTAGTTGTTAAATTAGTCAAATTATGGAATCTGGCTTCCCCATTGACTTCGCCTGTCAGAAGATCATAAAAGGGGATCACGTGACCCCAGGATACGGCAACCATCATAAGTATGAGTCAATTGCTAAGCGTCTGAATTTTGACTACATGGTCATTGGGATGCGCAATGGTTGTGTGAAAAGTGGTCATAAGTCACTTTTTTTCAGTGCCGTTGTAACTTTGAACGGTCACTAAATGAACTGTTGTAAGTTGAGGACTACCTATCATTTTAAAGCTAACCATAAGCTAGCACGCTCTTTACATTACAGGAAATTACTTCTGCAACTAATCATTAAAAGAAATCAAATATATGATCGCCGTTATTCTTTTATTTGAAATCTGTTTTGCTTAATAGTATAGGCAGTCCTTGACTTTTGACCACAATTGATCCCAAAATTTCTGTTGCTAAGCGAGACAGTTGTTAAGTGAGTTTTGCCTCATATTGCAACCTTTCTTGCTGCAGTTGTTAAAGTGAATCACCTCAGTTGTTAAGTGAATCTGGCTTCCCTTTTGACTTTGCTTGTCAGAAGGTCGCAAAAGGGGATCTCATGACCCCCTGACACTGCACTGTCATAAATATGAGCCAGTTGCCAATTGGCTGAATTTTTAACCAACCAAAGTGATCATGCGAATGCTGTCTGGAATCCGCACTGTATATCAGACATAAATACAATTGAGCGAGTCCACAAGTATTTTACTGGAAGAGTACTACATTCCTCTGTTCACAACAGAATGCCCTACACCCCCAGACTTGAGATTCTAAGCTTAGACAACCTTGAACTACGCCGGCTAAGATTGGACTTAGGCATAGTACATAAAATCATATGTTCCAACGTCTTACCAGTTAATCAATGTTTCAGCTTTAACCACAACAACACAAGAGCACACAACAGATATAAACTTAATGTAAACCACTCCAAACTTGATTGCAGGAAGTACGATTTCAGCAACAGAGTGGTCAATGTCTGGAGCTCACTACCTGATTCTGTTGTCACCTGCTCCAAGCCCCACTCCTTTACCCTCAAACTAACCTCTATTGACCTCACCCTATTCCTAAGCGGACTGTAAGGGGCGTGCATAAGCGCACAATCATGCCTACCGTCCCTGTCCTATTGTCCCCAATTATTAGTTCCTATTTCTTATATTTAAACTTATGCTTATTCTTATTTCTATTGTATTGTAAGCTTTTGAATAAACAAACAAACAAACAAACAAATAAATAAATAAAATGTGAATGCTGAAATGCATTTGTAAGTGTGAAAAATGGTAATAAGTTACTTTTTTCAGTGCTACTATAACTTTGAGCAGTCACTATGGTATCTACTATATAGTGCAGTGTTGGTGTGGTGTCAGGTATTTCAATTCAATGTGTGGGGTGTGAAGGATGTGTGTTTGTGTTTATTTTCATGGTGATGTGCACTGATGATGGTGTTTCATTTCGTTGTACGAGGTACAATGACAATAAAGTAAACTAATAAATGGTTGTAAGTGATGGACTACCTATATGTCATATGCATTGAAATGTGGAAATCTACAATATACTGTACTATCTCCCAGTGGTGGGATTCAAATTTTTTTACTACTGGTTCTGTGGGCGTGGCTTGGTGGGCGTGGTAGGGGAAGGATACTGCAAAATCCCATTCCCTCCCCACCCCACTAACCTGCTTTCCAGCTCTGTTCTCCTATGCAGGGCAACCAAAGGAGACCCAGCCAATCAACTGGGACTCGGGAGGCAGAGAAGAGATGGGAGCCAGTTTGAGGTAGGGTTTGCCGGTTCTCCAAACTACTCAAAATTTCCACTACCAGCTCTCCAGAACTGGTCAGAACCCACTGAATACC
This sequence comes from Hydrophis major, assembly GCA_033807585.1. NCBI lineage: Eukaryota > Metazoa > Chordata > Lepidosauria > Squamata > Elapidae > Hydrophis > Hydrophis major. The sequence goes on from CM066328.1 coordinate 425,151,710, forward strand.
ACCTCTGCTATCTCCTTTTTAGAAATAAGAGGGCATTGCAAATTTCAATCTGAATTCCAGCATTGATTCCATTCTACATCTGTTTGGCCTTAAAGTTAGTCTTTTCCACATTAAATCCTTTATTATTATCATCTCCTAAATAGCTCCTTACATTCCCCCACCCCTTACAGATTAGACACAGACATTAGACAATAAGCCTTAATGCTAGAGCAAGCAAAATGCCACACACATTTAAAACCGATTTGCAACTATTTATTTGCCTAAAAGCTGCAATTTTGCCTCCACAATATACTATTAGGGATCATTCTTTTTTGCATAAAGTAAACACTGCCTTCTTCTTATCTGTTATGTTACAGCTGGGTAGACTTTTAATGCAGCAACCAAATGAAGCATTTTTCTATTAATCTTTCCTAACTCATTGAGAAAATGGGCTTAAGAAGAATGGATACTTGCCTGGATTTTTTCCTGTATTTTCAAACAGTGCCATAATCGCGCTGTAATTTTCCTCCTCCTCTGTATAGGTAATCATCAACTTATGACCACAATTCACTCTAGCCTTTCTGTTGCTAGACCTTTCTTGCCACAGTTGTTAAGTGAAACATGGCAGTTGTTAAGTTAGCAACACCGTGGTTAAGCAAATCTGATTTCCCCATTGACTTTGCTTGTCAGAAGGTCACAAAAGGGGATCATGTGAACCCAGGATTCTGCAACTGTCATTAATACAAGTCAATGGGCAAGCACCTGGATCTTGATCACATGACCATGGGGATGCTACAACGGCTGTAAGTGTGAATAACAGTCATAAATCATATTTTTCAGTGCCAGTGTAACTCTTAATGGTCACTGAATGAATTGTTGTAAGATGAGGACTACCTGTTGTAAGCAGTGTTGGGCTTCAATCAGTGTAACAACCAGTTCGGTGATCGCGCACATGGTGCATTTGAGAGCAGCTTTAAAAATTACCTTCTACTGCAGCCCCAGTGAGTAAAACAGCCGGGGTGCGGCAATCCGCTCCGCTTATCAGCGAGGCTTCAAACAAAGGAAATGTAGGACAGGCTAGCTCAGGGGCAGATGGGTGGGGCCAACTAGCCTTGGTTGTAAGGCGCATTGCTCAAGTTATGACTCTGGAGAGGAAGCAGAAAATCACCAGATCCAATTCATGCTTGGTTCATGATCAGCTACACGGTCTATGACGAACACCTCTCAGAAAGAATGCCCAGCACATTGTCAGGAGAAGAGATAGTGTGCATATTACATTAAACCATTATTTGTATTAACCAACACACTAAGCCATACACTGGTTTGTGTTTAGGGACCAGTTTTTGACTCCTGGCAATCACTTGGACAAGTCCCTTCAGTTATCTTGGTTGGAACTGGTTTGTCATTGTGAGTCATGGTGATGCAGTGGTTTAGAGTGCAGTACTTCAGGCTACTTCTGCTGACTGCCGGCTGCCTGCAATTTGGCAGTTGGAATCTCACCAGGCTCAAGGTTGACTCAGCCTTCCATTCTTCCGAGATGGGTAAAATGAGGATTCAAATTGTTGGGAGGGGCAATATGCTGACTCTAAACCAGGGGTGGGCAAACTTTTTGGCTCGGGGGCCGCATTGACTTTTAAAATTTGACAGATGGGCCGGGTCAGCACACAACTCCGCAAAATCAAGTCACTGTGCCTAATGCGCAGACATGATATTCTTCCGATTAAAAACACAACATAGATAGATAGATAGATAGATAGATAGATAGATAGATAGATAGATAGATAGATAGACAGATACTTCCCCTACGAATAAACGACTGTGTGTGTGTGTGTGTGTGTGTGTGTGTGTGTATGTTTATATGTATGTATGTATGTATATATGAATGTACCCCCTCAGCTTACACAAGTTGGCCACTTATAAGATAAGAAATAAATAAACGCCCCCCCCCCAAAAAAACATAATTCCTCCGGTGCCCACCGATAAACTGTGAACCACCAATTAGTAGCAGGTCTGACCCTCCCTCTTGAATCAACGTCTAATTGGGGGGAGCAGACCGGCCTTCAGTCTCTTGCAAGAAACTGCTGGCTAACCCTGCAAACCGCTTGCCGAAGTGTGTGTGTGTGTGGGTGGGCTTTTGCCTGCCTTTTCCCCCGCCCGCCCAGCACCCATCCCGCCACCACTTTTGCCGTTAAACTGCGAGTCCTCCCAGGTGCTTGGGAAGCCCACTCGGCAGAAAACATCTGCGCGCCTCTCCCAGGACCTGCCCGCTCCACCCAGCCAGGACGTCCACCACCGAGCGCGCCTCGGTCTGGCTGTGAGGTCCCGGCACCAGCGCTCTGAGGGCGCCGCTGTTCTTCTCTCCCATCTTACCACAGGGGAAGGCCGTGGAGGGAGGTGTGAAGCGCCTGCTGGTGCTCAGGTCTATGGGAATACGCATCACAACAGCGGGCGTTGGAGGAAGGAGGCGGCAGTGGAGCTGCTGCTGCTGGCCGAGAGGTGAGGGAAAGGTGCACCCAGGATGCAGCGAGCCAGATACCCAAGAGTGTACGGCAGGCCGCTCCGAAGCCAGACGCGGGAGAAAACCGCCTCAGGCCCCCCCTGCAAAGGTCGGTCCCTCACCGCCACTGCCAGTCCCGGTCGCTCCAGCCGCTCTGGCCGCCAGTTGCTCCTTGGGGTGCAGCTCTTAAAAGCTTGCTCCCAGCACCCGAGCAACTTCCCATCAACTTTCAGCTTCCTTTTAACTCGCGGGTGCTCGCGCCTGGCCCCGAGCTGCGCGGCGGAAGGGAAGCCCGGAGCGCCACCAGGTCGCCTCCTCCAAGCAGCCTGCCCACCCACCGGGCTTCCCCTCCGCCACGCAGCTTGGGGCCAGGCATGAGCACCCGCAAGGAAAAAGGAAGCTGCAAGTTGCTGGGAAATTGCTCGGGTGCTGGGAACAGGCTTTTAAAGTGCCGCCCGAGCAGGACCACCGAGCCGGGAAATGGGGCACCAAGGCAGGGCAAGGCTCCACCAGCAGCGGCCTAGCTTTAGGTGGCTCCAAGCAGCCCGCTCCAAGCAGTCCGCCCGCCTGCCGGGCGGAACCCTTCCCGCTCCTCGACGGGAAGACGCTCCAGCCTGCAAACTTTGCCTTTGCAAAGTTTAAGCCTGGAAGCCCCGGGAAAAAAAGGGGGATCGGCGGGGACTCACCTTCGGAGAGGTCGCACTCGAAGGTGATTTTGAACTCCCAGCCGAGGCCTTTGCAAAGTTCTTTTCTTTCCTACCCCGAGAATGCTCTGCACTGTTTTGCAGCTTTGGGGGCCACGCAGAGCAAGGCAATACGCCACGCCCAGCGATTTTTTTTCAGGGGCGGGCCAGATTGGACATACCAATGGGCCAGATGTGGCCATAGTTTGCCCATCCCTGCTCCATTTAGAGAGGGCTGTAAAGCACTGTAAGTCTAAGTGCTATTGCTATTATTGCGTGGGTCAGAAGGTGGGCTGAGAAAATATGTGCACATGTCTTACATCTTGGACATAATCTGTTTCAATTCTTCCCCTCATAACGCTGCTTATAGGACATTACATTCCAAAACAAATAAACACAAGGAACACTTTTTTCCCTTGTGCTATCACTCTGCTGAACACCTAATGCTCACAATACTGGCTTATATCTTATTCACCCATGTTGTATGGCTGGAATATTATTATTATCCTTCTCATCTTCTTTATTACCACCTCTTATTGGTATCATTGTTATGATTATTATTACCTTGTTGCTTTGCATATACACTATCTTCAATACTGGTGACAAATTCCTTGTGTGTCTAATCCAATTTGGCCAATTATTTATTCTATTCTATTCTATTCTATTCTATTCTATTCTATTCTATTCTATTCTATTCTATTCTATTCTAATTCTATTCTATTCCCATTTCATTCTGTAAGAGGAAAACATGAATAAAATCCATTGTGTATTGTGTAGCTATGACACAAACTTCAAACTGCAAGTTGATACTTTTCTACTGCAAAAGGGAGAGTTGAAACATTAAATAATCTCACGTTGTGCTCTGGGAAAATCTGGGAAAATGTGTACATGTTAGAAAGCATCCAACTTCCTGATGTCCCATATTAGGTGATGAATTGTATACTGAAATTCAATAGGTAGATTGTAAACCAAGCCATCATAGGATGGGGCGGTAGGTCAGGGTATAAAATAGAATGCAAACTTTGCTCTGAGTTCCTCCCATCTGCCAGGGTAGGAACCCGTTTCTGCAGAAATGCTACAATAAAGCTGTTTTCCTTGGATTAATATCGAATCTTTGGTGGTTTTTCAAGCCCCCACCCCACAATTTGGCGAGCCAAGCCAGGAGCCTCAACAGTGGTCTTCCGGAAGCCGGAGACTAGGTGAGTAGTGGCCACGACCTCCCGTTGAGAGGTGCCTCCTCCCCGAATTCTGGTCGGCTCCAGAGGCGACTGGAAATCCAGACGATCCTCGGAAACAACGTTTTGCCGGCTGATATTCTGGGACTATCGAAAGGAGAATAGAGGAAAGCCTGAGTTGGGGACGCCCACACATCCACTACCTCGGAGGTCTGGAGTGATCAGGTAAAACTTGTTTCTTTCGTTTGAAAAGATTAGAGGAGGGAATCCTTAAACTCTCAGGAGAGAATCCAGCGCTTGCTGGAGGATCGGACTGGTTAGTCGAGGAAGGAAGTGATGGGAAAGGGACAGAGTAAGGGATTGGGGGATCCAGGAAGGGATTATCCGGAGTTAAAAACTGAATCAGATGGCAGGAAACCAATACCCACAGATTCGCCTTTGGGACAGCTGCTCCAGCAGTGGTTCTGCCCGAATCTGAAACACTTTACGAAGGAGCTGGAGAAGAAACATATGATCTACCTTAGTAGAAACTGGTGGCCAAAATACCCTCTAATTGATCCTAAATTCCCATACCACTGGGCTGCAGACAGGGAGACCAGTATTTATTGGATAAATCAATTAAAAGAATACATAATTGGACATAAGATGAATTCGCAATTACCATATATTGAAGTGTGGTTTCATGTAAATTTTGAGGGTCCTGACCCACCGGCGGGACAATATTGCGCAAAGCAGAATGAAGAGGGATCGGATGAATACTTGTATAAGACACATCCATTGCCCCCTCCAATTCCACAGGCTCCGGAAGTGCCTAACGCACCGGTAGACCAAGCAGTGGCGATTCCTCTGCCACCATTACCCCCTCCCTCTCAGCCGCCGCCCCCATATAGACCGCTGCTAAGAGAACTGCGTCAACTTGAACAAAACGTAAAAAACTTGCCTTTTCCGGAACAACCTCAGGCATCTGCCTTTCCCCTCCGTGAAGTCCCGAATGGAGTAAATGCCCTGGGAAACACGGTTTCAATGTATGCGGTGTTTCCAATTAAGGCAAGTGAACTACGGGACTTAAAGAAGACCCTTCCAAGACTTCACAAAAATGCCAATAATGTGTCAGAACAATTAGAGTTGTTTTTGGGTCCAAATGATTACATGTATCCGGAATTGATGTATGTTTTGGGACATCTATTCACCGCAGAAGAAAGGGATTTGATTAGACAAGGGGCTATAGAAGTCTGGCGCAGATCACAACTGGGGAATAACAATGCGGTTGCTGGAGATGTGAAATTCCCATTGGCCACTCCTGATTGGGACATACAAAATGAGGAGCATAGACGGAATATGCGGGACCTTAAAACAATGATATTAAATAGTATCAAATTGCTGTGCCACAGGGGAGGAATTTAACCAAAGCCTTTGAAGTAACACAAAGCAAAGATGAATCCCCTGGTGACTATTGTACAAAGTTGAGGGAAAGTCTGGTAAAATACTCTGGAGTAGACCCAAGCACACCTGCATTTGAATCCATGCTGAAAATGCAGTTTGTGACTGGAGCCTGGCCAGATATTCAGAAGAAAATTCAAAAATTAGATAACTGGGGCACAGTTGGAATGACAGATCTCCTGAAAACCGCTCAACAAGTATTTGTTAACAGGGATACTGTGAAAACCAGACAGAAATCTCAAATGATGTTGGCTACAATGCAGGCTGCAGCTAAGAATGAGGTGAAGAAAAGTGTGGATTATGTAAGGGGGGCAATGGGAGGCCAGGTTGAGAGAAGGCGAGGCGGAATCCAAGGAAGTTTCAGAGGAAGAGGAAGAGGTTTCAGAGGGATGGGAATGAGACAGCCTGGAATGGATAGAAGCTGCTTTAGGTATGGGAAGGAAGGACACTTTGCGCGCGAGTGTCCTACCAAACAAAGGGAGAGGAGTTATGCATTGTATGATGATTAGGGCTGTTCTGGCTCCTTTAAGAGGACCTACAGGGAGCCATTGGTAAACATTTCAGTGGGTCCTGACCATCAGGAGCGGCTGTTCCTGATAGACACCGGGGCAAGCTGGACTTCTGTGTGTGACCTGATAGAGGGTGCACATAGATCAAGGAAAATGATAAAAGTAGTGGGGGTGAGTGGAAAATCACAGGATGTGAGGGTGTTTGAACAAATCAGACTGGAAATGAATGAAGTGGTGACTGAGGCTGAAGTGTTGTATATTCCTGATTCTGGAGTGAATTTGCTAGGGAGAGATCTGTTGCCTGCGTTTGGTATCCAGCTGTGGGATACCAGGAAGGGAGTAAGGATGTGGAAGATGACTGTGGAAGATGAGAGGGCAATTTCGGATGAGGTTTGGGCAGGAGATGAGAAGGTAGGGCGAATGAACATTCAGCCAATCAAGATTCAAGTGCAGCCTGGGGTGACAAAGCTTTGGACATCACAATATCCAATGAGTAGAAGGGGGAGAGAGGGGTTGAAGCCTGTGATTGATACATTGTTGAAACAGGACATGTTGGAGCCTACTATGTCACCTTTTAATTCTCCAATACTTGCTGTGTTGAAGAAGGATGGGAAACATAGATTGGTTTTGGACTTGAGGAGGATCAATAGCATAGTGGTTCCCAGATTCCCGGTGGTTCCTGACCCCTATACTATCTTGGGACGAATCCCTCCTAAAGACAAATGGTTTACTGTAGTAGATCTGAAGGATGCTTTCTGGGCGTGCCCCCTTGAGGAAAGAAGTAGAGAACTGTTGGCATTTGAATGGAATGATCCTGAGAGTGGAAGGAAACAGCAATTAAAGTGGACAGTACTTCCCCAGGGATATACTGGACAGGCTTTGGAAAAGAAGTTAGTGTCTTTTGAGAAAGGGAAAGGGATCACATTGATTCAGTATGTGGATGATTTGTTGCTGACTGGGGAGAAAGAAAAAGAGGTCAGAGCAGCGTCTGTGGCTTTGTTAAATTGGCTGAAGGAGCAAGGATTGACAGTTTCAAGGGCAAAGATCCAATTTGTGGAAAGGAAGGTGAAATATTTGGGGCATTATATTCAGCAGGGGGTGAGGTCCCTGGATCCTGAGAGGGTGAAAGGGATCATGAGCTTGGCTCCTCCCAGAAATAAGACGGAAGTCAGGAAAGCCCTTGGATTGCTGGGGTATTGCAGAGCTTGGGTGCACCAATACACTGTGTTAGCCCAATTCCTGCACAGGAAGTTGGTAGGGAAAGGAGAGAGTATAGAATGGTTAGAGGGAGATGATGAGAAGTGGGAGGATTTAAAGAAGGCACTGTCATCCGCACCGGTTTTGGCTTTGCCCAATTTGAAGCTCCCATTTCATCTGTATGTGTCAGCAGCCCAGGGAACGGCACTAGGAGTGTTGGCACAGAAAAGGGGGGGGCAGTACCAGCCCATTGCCTTTCTGAGCAAGACTCTGGAGCCGGTAGTAAGGGGATGGCCAATCTGTGTGCAGGCTGTGGCTGCTACAGCTATGTTGGTAGTAGAGAGCAAGAAATTAACCCTTGGAGGGGCCCTGGTGGTGCATTCTCCTCATCAGGTTACTTCTGTGCTAAGTCAGTTGGCAACAACCTGGATGACAGAAGAACGGATTCTCAAATATGAGACCATTTTGAGAACTAGTCCTGATATAGTGATTGGGACAGATAGGAATCTGAACACAGCTGCATTTTTAGAAGGAAGAAGGCAGGAATGGGAGGCTGAAGACCATGATTGTTTGTTGCAAGTAGATTTGATGACAAAGGTGAGGGAGGATCTGGAAGAGACTCCTTTTAAAGATGGGGAGAGATGGTTTGTGGATGGATCAAGTAGGGTTGAAGAAGGAAAAAGGAAGTCAGGATTTGCAGTTGTGACAGGAGAATGGGAGGTCATAGAAAAAGGCTCCCTTCCTTCTTCATGGTCTGCACAAAAGTCTGAGTTGTTTGCTTTGAAGAGAGCCTTGGAATTGGCTGAAGGAATTGATGTGACAATTTGGACTGATTCTAAATACGCCTGGGGTGTGGTCCATACCTTTGGCAGGAGAGGGGCTTTATCAAGGCTGATGGGAAACAAGTTGAACAATTACAGCTTGTGGAACAGGCTCTGGAGGCCCTGCAACTGTTAAATCAAGTGTCAATAGTAAATGTGAATGCTCATCAGAAAGGGAATACCCCAGAGGTAGTTGGAAACAGGTGGGCAGACAAATGGGCAAAATAAGCGGCAGGGGAGATGGAGCTGGTAATGGTATCAATTCCCTTGTTGGAAGTAGAAGAGGAGGAGAATTGGAAGCCAGAAGGGAAAGAGAAAGACGAGTTGGAAGGAGAAGGGTGCACACTAACAGAGGATGGGTGAAAAACATCAGAAGGGGGTGAAAGTCATCCCCAGGGATGTAATGAGAGGAATTCTAGAAAAAGTACATGAAGGGGGACACTGGGGAATGGAAGCATTGGTGATGGCTGTAAAACCACATTTCTGGAGCCCCAAAATGTGGACATTAGCTCAGAGCATTTGCTGGAAGTGCTTGATCTGCCTTAAGGTAAACAAGAAGGCAGCAAGGAAGAAAGAAATGAGGGGAAGGCCTTTGGTTAGTTGGCCATTTCAAAGGACTCAGATCGATTTCACAGAGCTCCCAGAAAAGGGGGGATGGAAGTACTTTTTGGTGGTTAAAGATCAATTAACAGGATGGGTAGAGGCATATCCCACCAGAAGGACAACAGCCCTCACGGTGACCAAGATCCTGTTAGAACAAATTATCCCCAGATATGGCATGATGGAAGCAATTGATTCGGATAGAGGAACACACTTTACACAAAAAGTTTTGCAGTCAGTGATGGCTGCGATTGGGGTGAAATGGGATTTGCATACTCCTTGGCATCCCGAGTCCAGTGGCTGGGTGGAGAGAGCTAATGGCGAGTTGAAGAAACATCTGACCAAGCTCCAATTGGAAAATGGATTGCCTTGGACAAAGAATCTTCCCCTGGCACTCCTTAGAATTAGAACATGCCCAAGGAAAGACACAGGGGTCTCCCCTTTTGAAATGTTAATGGGGCGACCCTACCTGGCCAGACTGGGAAATCCTATACCAGAATTTAAAGATTTGTTCCTGAGAAAATATTTGCAGGCACTGTCCAGGTCTTTGTTTTCTCTTTATAAACAGGGATTGTTGGCACAACAACCACCACTTGCAGGAAGCCAACACCCCTATGAAGTTGGAGATTGGATTCTAGTAAAGACATGGAGAAGTGAGAAGCTGCAACCTAGCTGGGAAGGCCCGTACCAGGTGCTGTTGACAACTGAATCTGCAGTTCGCACTCGAGAAGGAGGCTGGACGCATTACAGCAGAGTCAAGAAGGCACCAGATCCAAATTCTACATGGAGGGCAGTTCCAGTGGACGGTCAGCCGCTGAAACTCACCTTAAAAAGATGAAGAAGATTGGACCCTGGACTGAACTAACCACCTTGACGATAGTACTGATGATTGCACCAGGAGGACAGACTCCATATATTGGACCAGCTGGAGACTTGGGGACAGATTTATGGGAAGACAATACATACATGAAGGATTTGAAGAAGGTATCACAAGCATTGAACATAACTAACTGCTGGATGTGCATGCACATGCCAGGGAAGACAGGGGAGGGTTTAACATTACATGCAATCCCACTAAGTCAACAGGATTTGAGACCAAAGGGAAATAAATATGAACATGCTCCTATGAAAAGAAACATATCCGGGAAGGTATTTGTCCATTTGAGAGAAAAAGCATATGCGTGTTTCAAGAAAAATGTATCCAAAGGAGTGGATTTGGGTGATTGGGAAAAATGCAACAAAACTTTTGATATGCCTTTATATGTAGTAACCACAGTTATTCTAACACTCATCATCAATTGAGTTATTTTAATCACAACCAATACCAGATGTGTATGCATTTTGAAGATACAATCAATTGGACTCGGACTTCAAATCAAACATATGCCATGGAAAATTTTAGGTGGGTGTTGTGTGGGAAACATGTGTATAGAGAAATGCTACCACGTTGGAGTGGGATTTGTACCATGGGATACGTGATACCAGTAATATATAAATTGAATACCTTACCCCAGGGACGGATTCGGAACAAAAGAGAAATCAGTTCAGGACTAATGCTGGGGGGAAGGTTGAAAACACAGATAGCACGGGGAATGCTGGCACCGTTGGGATTAGCCATGAATTATAGAGATTTACATATCTTGAATAACTTTACAGTAGCCATGTTTAATGATACTATCAAGACAATCAAAATGCTCAGCATGGAACTTTCCGAAGTTAGAAAAGTGGTTTTGCAAAATAGATAAGCATTAGACATTGTATTAGCTGCAAAAGGGTGTGTGTGTGCTTTGATTCATTCACATTGCTGTGTATATATCCATGATTTCCAACCCAATATTACAAAAACAGTGCAAATGATGGAGGAACGCATTCGTTCTAATCCATTATTACAAAGAGGTGATTCCTCATTGTCATGTGGGGGGCATTATGGTCTTGGCTTCCCAGCACTGCTTGGTTGAGATCTACAATCATGGGAATTATATTAATTATTATATGCTGTGTGATGTTGTGTTGTTGTGTTCAGCATTTCCCTGGTGTAATAGCAATGTGTGGAAGATTAGGGAAAACTGTAGGTTCAAGATCCAGGAAGCAGGAGGAAGAACCTCTGATGATGTTTCAGAAGGAGATGGCTCTGAAAGAGGCTGGGGATCTGTTGCGTGAGTTTGAGTCAAGAATGTAAGCAGAAAAGGGGGGAATTGTAAGAGGAAAACATGAATAAAATCCATTGTGTATTGTGTAGCTGTGACTCAAACCTCAAACCTGCGAGTTTGATACTTTTCTACTGCAAAAGGGAGAGTTGAAACATTGAACAATCTCATGTTGTGCTCTGGGAAAATGTGTACATGTTAGAAAGCATCCAGCTTCCTGATGTCCCATATTAGGTGATGAATTGTATACTGAAATTCAATAGGTAGATTGTAAACCAAGCCATCTTAGGATGGGGTGGTAGGTCAGGGTATAAAATAGAATGCAAACTTTGCTCTGAGTTCCTCCCATCTGCCAGGGTAGGAACCCGTTTCTGCAGAAATGCTACAATAAAGCTGTTTTCCTTGGATTAATATTGAATCTTTGGTGGTTTTTCAAGCCCCCACCCCACAATTCTAACCTACTTGCTAGGGCTGAGGAAGAAGGACTAGCTCAAAGTCACTCAGCTTGGCTTTTTTGTGCCTAAGGCAGGACTCGAACTCAAGTCACCCAGTTTCTAGCCTGAAGCATTAACCATTACACCTAACTGGCTGTCTTGTAAACAAACCACAATAACAAGATCTACACATCTCAGAAGCTAATTACATCCTTCCTTATTGCTGTTTCACCATCCATTGGAAAGCTATTTTCCTAACGTTCAGCTGAAACCTGTTTTCTTACAGAATATCACTCATTGTCCTCTGGAGGAAAAGAGAACAGATTAACTCTATTTTCTCTTTGTCGACCAGCTAAGAATGCCTTCTAAGTGGATTGAGGGCTTTCCCAAAGAAAGATTCACCTTTACCTTCCCTCAATATTTTCATCATTACCTGTGAGCAAAATGTGCTTGTGGTCAGAATGGGAAATGTTTTCTATGTAAGCAGGTGCAGAATGAAGCAGAACGTGATTGAGCAAAGTAGCATGATAATCAATTCCTTAGTCTTTAAAGCATTGCAAGATTTTCTGCTTTCTTTGTTTGCATTGTTTTAAAGCTAAAGACACGTCTTCCGATAGAGCCTGAAGATGTCATCCTAAACCAGGGGTGTCAAACACGTGTTGTCACACCGTTGTCACATGACATATCATGATCTTTCCCCCCTTCACTAAACCTGGCATGGGCGTGGCCAGCGCATGACACATATGGTCTGCGAGCCGCGAGTTTGACAGCCCCGCCCTAAGTACTCTTCTACAGAGGAATTATTGTAATTCTGTAATAACTGTAATTCTACAGAGGAATTGTTGAGTCTATCATCTGTACCTCTATCACTGTCTGGTTTGGTTCTGCAACCTAACAGGACAGACACAGACTTTTGAGGATAAATAGGACTGCACAAAAAAAACAATTACTCCAACCTGCCTTCAATCGAGGACCTGTATACTGCAGGAGTCAAAAAGAGGGCTGTGAAAATATTTACAGACCCCTCACATCCCGGACATAAACTGTTTCAACTCTTTCCCTCAAATGACGCTATAGAGCACTGCACACCAGAACCACTAGACACAAGAACAGCCATCACTCTGCTAAACAAATAATTCCCTCAACACTGTCCAACCATTTACAAAATCTCCACTATTACTGTTAACCTTCTCATCACTCCTTTTCACCGATCCCTTACCACTTGTGACTGTATGACTGTAACTTTGTCGCCTGCATCCTAATGATCTGTATTGACTGTTTCCTAGTATGATTTGATTGCTTATTGTACCCTATGACTGTCATTAAGTGTTGTAACTGATGATTCTTGACTCTTGACGAACGTTTCTTTTATGTATACTGAGAGCATTTGTACCAAGACAAATTCCTTGTTTGTTTAATCACACTTGGCCAATAAAAATTCTATTCTATTCTAAAAAAAAGAATGATATAGGGTCTCCTGCTTGAGCAGGGGTCTGGATGAGAAGACCTCCAGGGTCCTTTCCAGCTGTATTCTGATTGATTGTGTTGTGAATGAATAAATGTTAAAATAAAGTTATCTTGAGCTTAAAGTCAAGTGCAGGGTTCTTGCCCTGCACTTCTGATTGGCTGTTAATGGCAAGATCGGATTGGTCCGTTCAGGAGCATCTGATTGGCCATTAACAGGCCATTCTCATTGGTTAACGGAGCTAGCACTCCCGGATTGCTATTGGTTGAATAGTTAATAAGTTGCCTATATAAGGAAGGCTATAGCAGCCATCCAGTTTAGCTGTCACACCATGTAAATAAAGAGTTTGAAGTTCACTGTTTCTACCGGCTCATCTCCAATTATTTGCACCCATGCTCCAGACTTAACACTGGCGACGAGGATGGGATTGGATGACATCAGAGCCAACTAAAACAACAACGAAGACAACCAAGCACGTGGCTGAAACGCACAATGGCGGAACCATGTCCAGCGGTGTAGTACCACCCGCTCCGTTTGACCCAGCACAAGAGGACTGGGAGACATACATGGACCGTTTCCAAATGTTTTTGGAAACGAATAATCTGAAGGATGCCACAGCCGGGAAGAAACGGGCGGTATTCCTGATGCACTGCGGGCCGACCGTATTCAAAATGGCCAAGGCACTAGCAAAACCAGCTGAAGTGAAGGCCATGGACTGGGACATCCTCAAACCACTACTAAGGGCCCACTATGCACCGACCGTTCTAACTCTTGTAAGACGGCACGAGTTCTATCAAAGAAACCAGCGGAAAGCAGAAAGCGTTGCCGATTTCATTGCGGACCTCCGAAACTTGGGAGGCCTTTGCAATTTCGATGACCTAGAAGAGGCCTTGAGAGACCGAGTAGTTCTAGGATTAGATGCTCTAAACGTGCAGAGCAAAATAATGGCTAAAGGCAACATTAGCCTTGCCGATGCCATCGCTGAGGCTACGGCAGCAGAGGCGACCAAGAAATTGGCTGCCAAACTACACCGAAATCACATTCCGACACACCAACCAACCGGCGAGCTTTCACCTAAGTCAGAAAGATAGCTTTCAACGGCCCACCATGAGGACCTCTCTTTGTCGTCAGATAGCGATGAAGAAGAGGTCCATCGACTGCAGTCTGATCGGGACCGTTACCCGAAATCCCAGCAACCGTGCGCTGGCTGCGGGGCCAACCATTACCGTTCTGATTGCAAATTCCACGACGCGCTCTGCCACGAGTGCGGGAAACGAGGCCAATCGGATGGGTCTGCAGAAGTCTCCTCGGACCCAGCCAGACCTCGAAGGGGACCAATCTTCGCCAATCGACAGGAAACCGTCCTGTAAGGCGAGAACCAGTAAACCACTCCTACAGAAACCGACCCGTGAATCGCCTAACGAGACAAGAAGAGGCTCACCAAACATTCACTATCGGCCACGCCTCTTCACTGGATGCCAAGAAAATTCGAGTTAAAGTGGACATCGAGAATCAGCCTTGCCAAATGGAAGTTGACTCGGGATCGTCTCTTTCAATGGTCTCCTGGAAGACCCTCAAGCAACTCATCCCTACTATCTGGCACCAAGACCTTCAATTCCAAAGGCTTGTGTTAAAAGACTACCAGGGAAACTGGATTCCAGTCGTAGGATCCAGTCGAGTCCGGGTTTCATTCAAGAACCACACAGCGTACTTACCCCTGACGGTGATCGACAAGGACCGGCCTAGCCTGTTAGGCCTGCAATGGTTCGCACCACTCGGCATTGAAGTGGCAGGCATTAACCAAATCGGCGGCAGTGACTGGGAGGAGGACCTTGCCCAGGAGTTCAAGGACGTCTTTGCAGAAAAGCTAGGCGAGTACAAGGGGACCCCGATATCCTTTAGCCTTAATCCAAAAATAGCTCCCATCCGCCTTAAGCCTCGTCGAGTTCCGTTCGCGCTAAAGCCGAAAATCGACGAACAGCTTGATAAGTTGATACCCCAGGGAGTGTTAAAGCCAACCGATCACTCCCCATGGGAAACCCCAATCGTGACACCAATTAAGCCAGACGGCTCCATTAAAATTTGTGGGGACTACCGAGCCACCCTAAACCACGCCCTGCAACAAAATCCATATCCGGTGCCGGTGGTGCAACACCTCCTCCATTCCCTGGGGGGTCGAAAAATCTTCACTAAACTAGACTTAGCCCAGGCTTATCAGCAACTGCCGGTTGACGAAAAAACGGCACAGGCACAGACTATCGTAACGCACCGAGGTGCCTTAAGTGTACGTGGCTCCAATTCGGAGTCAGTGTAGCCCCAGGGATCTTTCAGAGCCTAATGGAGAGACTCTTGCAGGGGATCAAGGGCGTTGTCCCCTACTTTGACGATGTGCTCATTGCTGCCCCCACTCCAAAAATTTTACGGGATCATTTAAGACTGGTTTTACAAAAATTCCAAGAAGCAGGCCTGAAGGTGAAGAAAAATAAGTGCAAGCTGTGTACAGATCGTGTTGAATTCTTAGGGTACTTGATTGACAGTCAGGGTATTCACCCTACCGATAGCAAATTGAGAGCAATAAAAAACGCTCCCAGACCTCGGAACAAGGCCGACCTCCAGGCGTTTTTAGGCCTCATCAATTTCTATAACGTATTCTTGCCGCAAAAGGTGACTGTTGCTGAACCTTTACATCGCCTACTAGACAAAAAAGCAATTTGGATATGGGGTCACAGAGAAGAGCAGGCGTTCCCTAATGTAAAAAAACTACTGACTTCTGATGCTGTACTAATGCAGTACAATGAAACTTTACTGTTGAATATCACATGTGATGCATCGCTTTTTGGAGTGGGCGCCATTTTGAGCATGTATTGCCTAATGGTAGCGAAGCCCCTGTTGCTTATTTTTCGAAAACACTCTTGAAAACTGAGCGAAATTATAGCCAGATCGATAAGGAAGCCCTGGCAATTGTATCAGCTGTTAAAAGATTCCATGAGTACGTGTATGGCCGGGCTTTTACTATAGTAACTGACCACAAACCGTTGCTGGGGATAATCGCTGGGGATAAGCCAACTCCCTACATACTTTCTCCCAGGATGACCCACTGGTCAGAATTCTTGGCTGCCTACAATTATCAGCTACAATACCGCCCCAGTAAAACCATTCCCCACGCCGATGCCTTGAGCTGTGCATCGCTCCCAGAAACCATCAACGATCCCGCACCGACGATGACAACGTTGCAGATCGAGACACTTCATACACCGCCATTAACTGCCCGGGATATCGCGAGAGAAACAAAACGCGACCCCATCATGGGGTCCACATGGGTGGAACGCGGATGGCCATTGGACCAAGTACCAGACGACTTTGCACCATTCAAAAATCGTCAAACAGAGTTGTTCTCGCAAAAGGGCTATATCATCTGGGGCGATAGAGTCGTTATCGCAGAACGACTCCAACAGGCACTGCTAAGAACCTTGCACGACGGCCACCCTGGCATCGTGCGCATGAAAGGCCTCGCACGTAGCTATGCGTGCTGGCCAGGCATAGACAGACAAATTGAATAATGGGTCAAAACTTGCCAGAGATGCCCAGAAGTAAGCAACGCTCCACCAAAGGCAACCCCAACCGAATGGGAGATGCCGCGGGGACCCTGGTCCCGTATCCATCTAGATTTTGCTGGGCCGACCAAAGGCCACACATTCTTGTTAACCATCGGTGCCTACTCGAATTGGCTCGAGATTCACCGAATGAGGAACACGACCACCGAAGCGGTCATCAAAAGACTGGAAAGACTGTTTGCAACCCATGGATTACCAGATGTTCTGGTATCCGACAACGGGCCCCAATTTATCGCGCTGTCTTTTGAACAGTACCTGGCTGACCGCGGTATCTGACATGCACTCACTTCACCTGTGCACCCTGCGGCCAACGGTAGGGCTGAGTGCATGGTACAATTTGTCAAGAAAACGCTACAAAAAATAGACTACGACAACATCGACGAGAAAATCAACCGAATCCTTTTCCTACAGCACATCACACCTCACAGCGTCACCAACAAAACTCCCGCCGAACTGCTAATGGGATGAAAGCTCCGCTCCCACCTTGACCGGTTACACCCAGCCTACGAACCGGAAAAACCCCTCGGATCCAGCGGCTGATGCCGTATCTTCCAGGTAGGCGATTTAGTATTTGCTAAAAACTTATCGGGCGATCCGCTGTGGGTAGAAGTGACCGTAATCCACGTAACCGGCCCAAGATCATACCTTGTACAGTGCCCTGACGATAGACTTCGGAAGTGCCATATAGATCAACTACGATTGCGGCTACAGTCATGCAATTCCGAACTCCCTTATAACCAAACTGAGGGGGGGGGGGAGATACAGAAGAAGACGAATTTCAACTAGAGGAAAATCTTTTCGAAGGGAACGATAGCGGAACTGAAACGCAGGAACAGGAACCAGGGATGGGAGTGAGTTCACCTCAGGGAGTTACTGAAGATAGTGGTGACAACGGAAACGCGAACTCTGAACCAGAGGCACCCCTTTCGCTAAACAATGATCTACCTCAACAAGAGTGCAGCCAAATGCCAGGCACACAGCGAAAATCAAAAAGACTAATAAAACAACCGTCCTACCTCAAGGACTATGTGACCGCGCCCCGTAAGCAGAAGCCGGGGGAAGGGGTGTTGTGAATGAATAAATGTTAAAATAAAGTTATCTTGAGCTTGAAGTCAAGTGCAGGGTTCTGGCCCTGCACTTCTGATTGGCTGTTAATGGCAAGATCGGATTGGTCCGTTCAGGAGCATCTGATTGGCCATTAACAGGCCATTCTCATTGGTTAACGGAGCTAGCGCTCCCGGATTGCTATTGGTTGAATAGTTAATAAGTTGCCTATATAAGGAAGGCTATAGCAGCCATCCAGTTGAGCTGTCACACCATGTAAATAAAGAGTTTGAAGTTCACTGTTTCTACCGGCTCGTCTCCAATTATTCGCACCCATGCTCCAGATTTAACAGATTGATTGACTTGTCTTTCATGACATCCCTTCATCACAACTCCAACCAATAGCAGAGTTTGCTGAAATTTGCTGATCTGACATTTATGGACCTACCATCTTCTTCAGAAGTCCTTCCATCTTCTTCAGACCCAACCTTTGTGTGATTTGTGGCATGTCAGTGGCAACTGTGGAACAGTCAGGAGTGACCCAGATCCTGTCTCTTTCATCTACTGTAGGTATAACCTACTCTATTATTTACCAGCCACTGTCTTCTACAGCCATCTTGGTTTGTGCTACTAGACGTAACTTTGGCATTTTCCAAAGCTCAAGTCACATCTTATATGAGTCCTGATGGAAAGCTAGACTGCTATCAAAATATGCACTATTGTCAGAATAGAGCTGGAAGGTCTGTTAGTTCAAGCTCAAGCATGAGATCCTGTACTATTTCAGACAAATGTTTGTCTAATCTCTTCTTAAAAGCCTCCAGTGTTGAAGCATCTATAACTTCTGGAGACAAGTCAGTAGTTATATTCCATTTTTTTAAACTACTGGTTCTGTGGATGTGGCTTGGTGGGCGTGGTGTGGCTTGATGGATGTGGCAGGGGAAGGATACTGTAAAATCCCCATTCCCTCCCTACCCCACTAACCTGCTTTCCAGCTCCGTTTTCCTATGCAGGGCAACCAAAGAAGACCGATCCGCTGGGACTCAATGGGAGGCAGAGAAGAGATGGGAGCGGAGCCAGTCAGAGGTGGGATTGGCCGGTTCTCCGAACTACTCAAAATTTCCACTACCAGTTCTCCAGAACTGGCTGAATACCATCTCTGAGGCCAGTCATTCTACCGGTTAATTGTTCTCACTGTTAGGAAGTTTCTCCTTAATTCTGTAAGTAAGCTCCTGAGTTTAGGTAGGAAATACCAGAAATACAGATACAGGATAGGCACCACCTGGTTCAACAGTGGTGCCTGTGAGAGGTAACTATATGTCCTGGTGGACCATTGCTTAAATATGAGCCAGCAATAGGCTGCAGCTGCTAAAAAAGCTAGTACAGTCCCAGGACACATCAACAGAGGGATAGCATCAAGATCATGGGACGTGAAACAGTTAAGTGAGTTTTGCTTCATTTTATAACCTTTCTTGTCACAGTTGTTATTTGAATCACAACAGTTGTTCAGTTAGTAACACAACTGTAAGGTGAATCTGACTTCCCCATTGACTTTGCTTGTTAGAAGTTTGCAGAAGGAGATCACATGACCCCAAGACCCTGCAACCGTTATAAATATGAATCAGTTACCAAGCATTTGAATTTTGATCACGTCTCCATGGAGATTCTGCAATGGTCATAAATGTAAAAAACAGTCTTAAGTCACATTTTCAGTGCCTCTGTAACTTTGAACGGTCACTAAATGAACTGTTGTAAGTTGAGGACTACTTGTAGCCCCTAAATGGTTAAAATCAGGAATTGGAGGAAAGCAGGTTTTATTCATTCATCTAGTCAATTGATGTAGCTGCTCCTTCCACATTGACACAAGGCGAAAAAGAATCATTCATAAAACACTAAAATATAACAGGGTCAAATAAATACATAAAAAATAAAAGCAGCAGCATTTTCTGGTTGCACAAAGGAAAGCAATAAGTCATTGTTACTAACTCCTCACAATTATTGTTAGTGCTACCATCAAGGATTCATTTGTTGTTTCAACTCATTCCTGGTTAGGAAGTAAAGGAACATTACTGCACCAACAAAAGAAAACATTTATAGTTCAGGGTTGAACTGTGGTGTCTTTGGTGCTCTTTAAGTTTAGTTGTTTGCTTGTTTCATCACCCTACTAGGTAACATCATCAGTGCTAATGAGTGTGGGGTTTACTACTTCCCGTTTTTATATATATAGTCACCAAGGAGTGACAGAAAACACCTTAATACAATTATTTAATGCATTTCTCACAGTTATGACCTTTGAAGCATTCCCCCATTGTTACATAATTAATATTCTGGCGCTTGGCAACTGACTCAAATTTATGATGATTGCCAAGTCCTGGGGTCACCTGATCCCCTTTTGTGACCTTCTGACAAGCAAAGTCAATGGGGAAGCTAGATTCACTTAACATCCATGTTACTAACTTAACAACTGCAGTGATTCACTTTACAACTGTCTTGCATAGCAACAGAAAAGTTGAGCTCAACTGTGGTCATAAGTTCAGGATCGCCTGTAATGGCATCATGCTGTTTGGTATCCCACAGATCACCAGATCGTGCCACCTCCAGGGGGCGCTCCACAAAAGGGCCCGGAAGTTGCTTTAACTATAGAGTTCCATCTGCTGCGGCATAGTCCATAGTGGCTTTCATCCGGAAACTAGGCCTGGGCGTCCCTCCTCGGCCTAGTTGCCCTAGCAACTGAAGGCCGAGCTGGAAAAATGGCGGCGGAGGCCTGCATGGCTGGAGGAGACTCAGCGGCGGCAACAGCAGTAGTAGAACCGAACCCGGCCTGGGCCGAATCCGGGTTCTGCTTGCAACGCTACCTGGCGCGGCTCAAGGCTCTGCGGCTCGTCCCCGATCCCAGCCAGGCCCCGGGAGCGGAGAACGTCGGCAGCCGCCGCCCCGAGCTCCACCTGCTCTTCGACGAGCTCATGTCCGAGACCTGCGGCCCGGGGGGAGCGGCGCCGTGGGGGCCGAAGCCGGAGGTGAGTACCTGAAGAAGGCCGAGGAGCGGCGGGAGAGCCCGATGGGGAGGAGGAAAAAGACTCCAGACAAGGGTGGGTCCTCAGGATCATCCACAGGAAGGGCCACATTGACTCACCTTTTCCCATTCCATCATTCTACATAAGTAGTCCTCGACTTACAACCACAATTGAGCCCATCATTTCTGTTGTTAAGCGAAACATTTGTGATGTGAGTCTTGCCCCATTTTATGACCTTTCTTGCCACAGCTGTTGATGTGAATCACTGCAATTGATAGGTTAGTAACCCCATTGTTAAGTGAATCTGGATTTCCCCATTGATTCTGCTTGTCAGAAAGTCACATGACCTTGGGACACTGCAACGGTCATAAGTGTGAATCAGTTGCCAAGCATCTAAATTTCAATCACATGACCACAGGGATGCTGCAAAGGTCGTAACTGAAAAACGGTCATCAGTCTCTTTTTTTCAGTGCTGTTGTAACTTTGAATGGTCACTAAATGAGCTATTGTAAGTGGAGGACTATCTATTTTTTAAAAAATTCAATTTTAACCTTGCAACAAGAAATCTATAAGATAGGTGGGGTTGAAAGATACAGGTATTCCTCAACATATGACCATAATTGATCCCCAAATTTCTGTTGCAATGCAAGACAGTTGTTAAGTGAGTTTTGCGCCATTTTACAACCTTTCTTGCCACAGTTAAGTGAATCACTGCAATTGTTAAATTAGCAATATGTTTGTTAAATGAATCTGACTTCCCCATTGACTTTGCTTGTCAGAAGATTGAAAAAGGGGATCACATGACCTCAAGACCCTGCAACCATTATAAATATGAATCAGTTGCCCAGCATCCAAATTTTGATCACAACTGGGGATGTTGCAATAGTCATATATGTGGGAAAAAACTTTTTCAGTGCAGGTATAATTTCAAACAATCGCTAAATGAACTGTTGTAAATTAAGGACTACCTGTATTGACATTCAATTTCATCTCACTTCTCTGTGTCTTTCAGGGAATTAAAAGTAACTAATACACCCCCTTTTTGTCATCTTTTATGTGGCAGGACATTTGTGAATTAATTGTCCAAGCTTGTAAACTAGTCCAGCTTAATCAAGAACATCTTGTCAATAAAGTGGGTCAATTAATTCACCAGCTGCTCAACAGATTCCAGGTGAGAAAACTATATTTTTTACCATATTCTGCTGGAGCACCTAATTTAAGTCAGCTACTGTTTCAAATTTTCATAATTGTTTTCATTGACTTGATAGTATATTTAGTCTTCTTACGTACATTATAAACAAAGATTATGCTGCCGTTAGAAAAATGATACAGTTACTATACATGTAGCACACTTTTTTCTCTTCTCAGTATACAGATGAAACACTCATGGATTTTCTAGCTGTTACATTCTTCTGGATGTCATTTTTGAAGGATAGAAGCAACAGTTAATGAAACTGATTTACTGCTTGCCGAATAAGATATTATCCTGAATTCACCAATTCAAGATTATGCTAATTTTGTTTTTCTTTCTGCGATTGCAGGTTGCACTGGATGAACAGAGCCTGAATTATCTTCTGCCTTATTTCATCTCTGCTCTGAGAAAATGCAGCACTTGGACACACGTTGAAATTCTGCAAGCCTTGGCAGCCTCTGTCTACAACAATGGGCACAAGTGCCAAAAGGTGGATTGGAATATAATTTTGAATATTTTTCTTAGAAACATTTTCTCTTTGCCTAGGGCAGAGGAATTATGGTCAGAGGAGTTAGAAGTCAGAAAGAAATTTCAATACCTGTTGCGGAGAATTGCCAACTGAATAGTAGAACCATAAACAGATAGGTAACAGATAATTCAGTTCATCCCTTTGGATACCTATGGATTTTTCCAGTAGCTCCAAGCAGAAGGGCTAATCAAACTTTTTAGGTTCTGGCAGAGATAGTCCTCGACCTACAACAATCCATTTAATGACTGCTCAAAGTTACAGTGACACTTATGGCCATTTTTCATAGTTACAACCTTTGTAGCAGCCTCATGATCATTTGATCAAAATTCAGATACTTGACCCTTGCTGTGTCCCAAGGTCATGTTATCACTTCCTGACCAGCATAGTTAATGGGGAAGGCAAATTCACTTAACAGCTGTGCCTACTAACTTATCAATTGTAGTGATTCACTTAACATCTGTGATAAGAATGGTCGTAAGCTGGGGCAAAACTCATTTAAATGTTTCACGTAACAACAGAAATTTTGGGCTCAGTTGTGGTTGTAAGTCAAGGACTACCTGTATATTTTTTTGAAGATTAGAAGACAGTGGAAATGCTATATGTTATCCTGACACAAAGTAATTTGGAGTTCTTGAGTAATGTTTCTACATCCTCGGTTTTGTTTTGATATTTTTATACCGCTTTCACAATATAGACAAGTTAAAAATTAAAAAAAAAAAGTTGGGTTCTTTGAAATTTCCTGTAGTAAGAATATTTTTTAAACTTAACTATCTTTCAGATATATTGGTCCAACTCATGTAATATAAGCAATAATTTCTAGTTTAACGCAGTACAGGTTAGTATAGGCTGTTTGGTAGCTAAATAAGATAATTTCATATCCCATGCTAACCCAGAATAATTCCTGCTATCTGATTATGGGAAAAACAGATGACCTGAATGAAATTTTAAACTTTTACCTCTTTTTTTTAATTGTAGCCTGAGCTTCACCCAGGTTGAAAACCATACAAAGACATAAGATGGCTGAGCTTCTAGAATTTGTACACTAAACATGCTTTTGTCATATAACTTAGCTAATTCTAAGGTTTGTTTTGTCCTTTTCTCCAATTTCTTCAACAAATATGTGCTGACTGGTATTTTTTTAAGTATCTCCCAGATTTGCTGGGGGAAAATGGACTTCTGATACAGTTCAGCAGCCCGGCTGAAACCGACCCTGAGAAGAAAAGGGCTGCGATACACAGCATGGCAAACCTGTGTCTCAGGTATGACTGAAACAAATACCATGTTTCTCACAAAATAAGGCTGGGCCTTTTTTTTTTTTGACCCCCGAAAAAATGGCTAGGCCGTCTTTTTGGGGGTGACTTAATTTCCCCCTCCCTTGCATCCTCGAGCAGGCAGCGACAGCTTGGATGTTGACCTTGGCGTTGGTAGGGCACTTCATATCGGGAGTCCTTCCACCACCGTTGCTTTCCCTTCTCCCCGTGCTGCCGCGGCATTTAGAGCAATGCCACAGCGTTTGGTGCAGCCACGCGCGGCCAGCAAGGGCTCCTCCCTGCAACCGGAGCCCGGCGGAAACACTTGGCTTCAGGCGCTCCTGTCACCGCCTTCCCTTCAAAGGCAAAGCCAGTTCTTTTAGAAACAACGCCCTACTACCGGTACGACAAAGCCTCCTCTCCCCGAGAGGGCAGCCCAACCCCACGTGGGGAGGCGAATCTCCTGGGGCCACAGCGCAGGATTGGCCCACCCCGGGAGAAGCGCCCAGCCATCCTCCCTGCCTGGCGCCGGGCAGATCGTGAAGAGCTTTGCCTGGGGTGCCCAGCACAACTGACAGGCAGGCCCTCCGCTCATCCCGCCAGAGCAGCACCAGAGCCGTGCGGGCTGGGCACAGCCGGGAAACCGAGCTGCGAGTGTGCCCCATCCTGCCAAGTGAACGAGCCAGGCCGACCCGAGCTTGGCTTCCTTCTCAAGTCCCTCCAGCCCAAATCCAAAGGGGCTACCGGGAGAGGCCGCCCGAGGCAGTGAAAGCACCCACCCATCCGTGGACAGGGAGGCAAGGCGACGGCCTGTGCCCTCTGAGCTGAGCCCCGCCAAGTGAGTGCCTCTGCCCGATGCTCGTGCCGCTGCACGTTTGGAGCTGCCGGTGCATTTGGAGATGCATGGGGATGGGGACGGGCTGGGCAAGGGGTGGAAAGGACGGGCGGCTTCGGGCTCTCTCTGCTGGACCCACCGGGTAGGGAAGCAGCGCTGCCGTCGCCTCACCTCCCTATCCACGGATGGGTGGGTGCTCTCATTGCCTCGGGCAGCCTCTCCCGGTGGCCCCTTCAGGTTTGGGCTGGAGGGATTTGGGAAGGAAGCCAAGCTCGGGTCGGCCCGACTCTTTTGCTTGGCAAGCGGGCACACATTCGCGGCTCGCTTTCCTGGCTGTGCCCAGCCCGCATGGCTCTGGCGGGATGAGCGGAGGTTCCGGCAGGGAGGCGCTTGCTGCCTTGGCGAGAGCTCCACCGCCAGACAGGAGGGCCCACGTGTCAGCTGCGCTGGGCGCCCCAGGCGAAGCTCTTCATGCTCTTCCCGGCGCCAGGCAGGGATGGCGGCTGGGCGCTTCTCTCGGGGTGGTCTTATCCTGCACTGCGGCCTTACGAGATTCGCCTCCCCACGTGGGGTTGGGCTGCCCTCTTGGGCAGAGGAGGCTTTGTCATACCGGTAGTAGGGCATCGTTTTTAAAAGAATTGACTTTGCCTTCGAAGGCGAAGGGAAGGCAGCAGCAGGAGCACCTGAAGCCGAGTGTCTCTGCCGGGCTCTGGTTGCAGGGAGGAGCCCTGGCTGGCCGCACGTGGCTGCGCCAAACGCCGTGGCATTGCTCTAAACGCTGCGGCAGCACGGGGAGAAGGGAAAGCAACGGTGGTGGAAGGTCTCCCGATACGAAGTGCCCCACCGACGCCAAAGTCAACGCAGGCAGCACCATATCTGGATATGCAACAAAAGTACTTCTTCACAGCAAGCCCCCCCCCCGCCATTCCCCCCCATTTTGCATGTTTAATATAGGCCTTAATTTGGGGGGAGGGGCTTAATTTGATTTTATGCCTATAAAACATGCTGGGACTTCCTATTGGGGGAGGCCGTATTGTTGGAGAAACACAGTAGGTCGGGCTTGACTTCTTTCCATTATGTTGTGCCTCTCCTAGGGATAGAGGGTTCAATCATTCCAGCATTTGGGGGGTGGGGGTCCAGAAAAAAAATGTCTAAATTCAAGGCCCACAGATGAAGATGCCCATACATTCCATCTTACAGCACCTTTTTTGAAGAAGTGTGTTTTCTTTAAGTGTAATAATAGACTTCCAAAGAGCTGTTGTTAACATTCTAGTTCAAATGTTCTTCACTACAGAAAAACAATTTTAATAGATTAATTTCAGTTGATTTATTTAATTGTTTTAAACACACCAGTGGAAATAATGGAGGTGATATGGAAGAGCACTTTCTAAAAAAAAAACACCTGGTACTGAGCACATGGTACTAAACCAGAATGTAGTTTATTTGGTTATAGCTTAGTGCAAAAGATGAACCTAGAGTTGTGGTTTGGATATTAAGGATTGTGGCTTATTAATTTGTGTGAACGGTCCCTGTGTGTTATTCAGCAAGTAGTGACTAATCACAATATTTGAACCCAGTCACTGTTAGGCTATAATATTATGTATTACATGGAAGAATCGAAATAGAGATGTAAAGAAAAGTCTGTAATTTCAACTGAAATTGCCCCCAGAAACTTCTAGTATTTAACATTCTTATAGCAGAATTGCAAATACAGACAGTACAGAATTAAGTTTGCTGCAGAAAAAACAGGTCAGGGCACATACTTGGGGATATTTTTAGCTTAAACATGCTTTGGATAAACCCCAAAACTAAAAAACACTCGAAGATCAGACTCAGTGGACCACTAGGCCTTTTCTGCCATCACTTTTCTATGTTTCTACGTTGTCTAATACTTGGAAGAATAATAGCATAGTGAGATGTTGCTTTTCTTAATAAATCCTCTCCTTATTTCATTGGATAAAGCTATTTGCCCCCTTCCACGGGGGTTTCAGATACTATGAGCTTCCTGATATGAAGTGGTTGCTTCTGTGTTCTACTGCATTTTCTAAACAGACAGATAAAAGTGTTACTTCTTTTCTGCAGTTTGTCATTCTCCTTTGTACCTGCCTGTCTTTTAGCCTACCTGGACAGCCCTACCTGGAGGAATCTTACAGAGAGATCTGCTTTCAGGCTTTCCTGAGCATCTTGCAGTCTTCCAAAGGAACTGAAGTAGACGACATCACCTTTTGCATGGTAAGGGCAAAGGAGATTCTTTAGAATAGAGGTGGGCAGTAAGGGAGAGATTGGGGAATGACAGCTTAGCCTCCCTACTTTCAGGGAACTGCAGAATGCCATCTGATCTTTTGTAAGGGACGGGCTGAACTGTTTCAATCCTTTTTTAAATTTCCATTCCCTCACCTATCTCATTCCAATATGCAATTTGAGAGTCAAGACTATATATAGCCTGATTTAAAAGCACTTCCCAGCTGCAGATCCAATTTTTCAGGAAGAATACATTCCCACCAACACTTACCTTCAACTGGCTACTATCAAACAATCCTTCTGGGGATTGTTATTTCTCTTTCCTTGTTTTTCACCATGGCTTCAGAGGTGGTATTTAGCAGGTTCTGACAGATTCTGGAGAACCGGTAGTGAAAATTTTGAGTACTTTGGAGAACTGGCAAATCCCACCTCTGACTGGTCCCACCCCCATCCATTCTCTGCCTCCTGAGTCCCAGATGATTGGTTGAGTCTTCTTTTGTTGCCCTGCACAGGAAAACGGAGCTGGAAAGCAGGTTAGTGGAGTGGGGCAGGAATGGGATTTTGCAGTATTCTTCCCCCAGGAATGGGGAGGGAATGGAGATTTTACAGGATCCTTCCCTTGCCACAACTATCAAGCCACACCCACTATACCACACCACACCCACCAAGCCACACCCATGGAACCAGGAGTAAAAAAATTTGAATCCCACCACTGCCTGGCTTCTATTTGCAATTTCCCCATTTTTTTCCTGTCACTGTTGGAAAGGAAAAATAAAGCGGACTCGCCTGTATATTGTCAATGTACAATGCCAAATCTCCATCTCTGTTAGTAATTTCCATAGGATGGAGGCTTCGTTCCCAGAAGAAATGCACGGCCCTGACCCATGAGGAACAGACCTGCTAAAAACACCCCCCCCCGCCCAACATGACACGAAAGTTTATTACATTCAGGAGATTGTAGAGCAGAGGTGTCAAACTCACGTCATCATGGTGGCGGCATGTGACGTATCAGGACTTTATTAAACTCTTTATTAAACTGGGTGTAATCTAGGCCATGGGCCAGGAATTTGACAGCCCTGTTGTAGAGCGTGATTTCTTAATCTCAGCAACTTTAAGGTGGACTCTCCAGAATGCTGGTTTGGGAATTCTGGAAGTCCACACATCTTAAAGTAGCTGAGGTTGAGAAAATTGATGTGGAGACAACTACAACTGAAAGACGGAATGGGACAATCGAGCACAGCTATGTATTATGTGCCTTCCTTGATCACTCTTTGGAAGTGGGTTAATTACCAATCCTGATGCCCTCGGGCAATCTTCTCAGATAGGATTTAAACTGTGAGGTCCTTGGTGCTCTCTGAGCTTGGTTATTTTCTTGCAGACATCCAAAGTAATGGAACATCTGCAAGGAAACAACCAAGCTCAATAGAGCACCAAGGACCCCACAGTTCAACCCTGAGCAACAAATATTCTCCTTTATCAATAGAACTTAAGATGTTGTTTAATCAAGACAGTGCTTTTTCCTGCAAGCATGCTTCAAGTGAAGCATTTCGGGATTTTCTTCTTGTGAACCTGCAGCTAAGATTCAAGAAAGGTAAATTGGGACATCATATAATGGAAATCATATCCCAGATTATTAAACTTACACGGGGGAACTGTCTGAGGTTGCTAATTAGTTGCTGGTGATAACATTTAGAAATTGATTTCACTCAGTGAACTTAAGCCCAATGCTTGCTTAATCTAAACCACAGGTTGAGTTTGCGATTAGAGTTGGGTGTGATATTATTATAGCAACTTCTCAAACTGTAGTCACTTGAGGGAAACTTTTGCCCTTGGACTTTTATCTCCTAGATAAAATTTCACTCTAGATCAGGGGTCACCAACCTTTCAGACTTCATAATTTTAAATCTTGTGGAGTACAAATATGGTCTGCCTAATGACTGGCTGGATGGGCGTGGCTAGGTGGTCATGTGCCTGGGTAGGCGTGGCCAACTCACATTGAGGAGTGCCTTGCCAGCCTCTACTTGCCCCTCCCCTCCCAGCCATTCCTTGCCTGCCCCTCCAGGCTACTTAGGGCCCTAACTGGAAGTATTTGTTGGAGCTAAGCAGCCACCACAAGAAACGAGTTGGCATAACAGCTGGCTCAGTCTGGATCTGACCGAGAAGGAGGCTTGGCAGAAGCACCTCACTGAGGACTACAAGCAGCATAGGCTTTCCAAGCAAAGGGAAGACCTGCACGAGTGCAAGGCCTGATCCTGGCACCTGGAGGCTCAGTGGGCTGAGATGGTTAGCCAGTTCCAGGCCATGATGCAGTCCCACTGGGATGAAACCCTCCGGCTCTTCTCTACCAGTGGCACTTCCCTCCAGCCTTTGCCCAAAGCCCTGCACCAGGACGTTGAAGCAGACCCCAAGTCGGAATTATTGCCCCCCTCTGACCCACATAAAAAGACCCCAAAGTGGGAGACTCTCTGCAGCAACGCAAAAGTTCATTGCATGTATCCGGCCCAAGGACCCCCGATTTAGTGCAATACAAAAAAGTGCAAAGAATTTTTCTGCGGACCACCAAAATTTTCTCACGGACCACCAGATGGTGACCACTGTTCTCTAGATGATAGAGTTGTGCTATTCCTGGATGTTTGGAAGAAGGCTGATTGGGTTTTTTTTGTTTTCCTTCCAGCTGTTACAAAATGCTTTGAAAGGAATGCAGTCGCTCTTAAACGGAGGAAAGATGAGGCTGACCCAGACTGATCATCTCGGTTCCCTCCTTGCTGTGTTAAAGGTGACAAGAGATTTAAAGTTTAAATCTTCCCTGTCTAACAGAGATTCCCTAAGTGCCCCAAAACAACCCTGAATTTATTCATTTTTTTAATGGGCCTTTGTATTCAAATGTGTAGAATGCTTTTGAAATGCCTCTGGTTTCTAAAATTAGAATTGCACAAGCCACAGTACCCATAATTGATTTGATAGCAAGCGAACCAAGCAGCTTTGTTTTCCTCTTGGCATGTTTGAAGAAGTGGTCAAGATTTACTACAGGTAGTCTTTGATTTACAATCACAATTGGGACCAGAGGTGGTATTCAGCAGGTTCTGACCAGTTCTGGAGAACTGGTAGTGGAAATTTTGAGTAGTTTGGAGAAGCAGCAAATACTACTTCTGACTGGCCCCGCCCCCATCTATTCTCCGCCTCCTGAGTCCTAGCTGATTGGCTGGGTCTTCTTTTGTTGCCCTGCACAGGAGAACGGAGCTGGAAAGCAGGTTAGTGGGGTGGGGAGGGAATGGAGATATTTCACCTTCCCCCAGGAGTGGGGAGGGAATGGGGATTTTACAGTAACTTTCCCCTGCCACGCCCACCAAGCCATGCCCATAGAATGGTTGTAAAAATTTTTGAATTGGGACCTGAATTTGCATTGCTAGTCAAGGTGGTTGATAAATGAGTTGAACCCAATTTCATGAGCTTTATTGCCGCAGCTGTTAAGTGAATCACGTGGTCGTTAAGCTTTCCCCATTGACTGCTTGTTGAAAGCAGGCTGGGAAGACCTCAGAAGGTGATCACATGATCCCAGGATGCTTCAACCATTATAAACACAGGTAGTCCTCGACTTACGCTCACAATTGAGGCCAGAATTTATGTTGCTAAGTGAGAAATTTGTTAAGTGAGTTTTGCCCCATTTTACGATTTTTCTTGCTACATTCATTAAGTGAATCTGGCTTTCCCATTGACTTTGCTTGTCAGAAGGTCGCAAAAGGTGATCACTTGACCCAGGGACATGGGAACCGTCATAAATATAAACCTGTTGCCAAGCATCCAAATGTAAATCATGTGACCATGGGGATTCAGCAATGGCGTAAGTGTGAACAATGGTCATAAATCATTTTTTTCAATGATGTAACTTCAAACGGTCACTAAATGAACTTGTAAGTCGAGGACCACCTGTAAAGTCAGTTGCCAAGTGTTCAGGTGACCATGGGGATGCTGTGATGGCTGTAAGTGTGAGATCTGGTCTTACACTGAACTAAAATGTGTGATTTATTCAGTGTGGTTGAGCAGTTGTTAAAATAAATGGCTGTAAGTTAAGGACTATCTTATTGCTGTTTTAGGTACATCCCAATTTTTGTTGTTGCTGAAATTCAAAATGAGAGTATTAGCATCTATGTTTGTTTGAAATAGATCAGCCAAATCATGGATTATGGTACTTCTGTACTGTAATCACCTTATTCACAGTTTTGAGTGTGGGTGACACACAGAATAGGGCTAACTCCCTATTAAAATAGTAACGGAAGTGTCTAATCTTAAAAGCCCTATGGGAGTGGTGTTTGTCTCTGTACTGTATATGTATAATGGGGGAGGCTAGACTGACATCTGTCACAATAATCCATTGTGCATTATGATGTCCAAAGATAGTTTGCAGCTGGTTTCACATGCCACCCTAAGCCAGAAGGTGATTTGTGGCTTGAGCTTTGCATCACAAATGCAAATCCAATAAATCTTTGCACAACATGATTTTTAGCTCAGCTATGGGGTGTGACTCAAGTCATTATGCTTTATTCAGCAAACCGTGGTTTGTTGTGATGTGGCAGTTCAGTACCGTGTGCACAGAAGCGGTTCCCTGTGCTTTGTAGAAGTGCAAATGAAACCATTGCTGTGCTGAACAAACTACCAGCTAGTAAGGATTTGGATTCCCATGATATCCAAAGGATTCTGATCAGTTTTTGAACAAGCTTTGCATTAGACTTTCGTCATCCAGGGTATTAAATTTTACCAGAGGTGGGATTCTATCTGATCAGTCTAGTTCTATAAACCGGGTGTTATGATTTTGCCCAGTTTGGAGAACTCGCAAATCGTGCCACTAGTTGGCCCCTCCCTTCCCCGCCCACTCACTCCTTACCTGGCATGCGCGCCATCAAACTTGCCTGGGTTTGGTAAGTTGCTATTTTTCCTTTTTTTTCCCCCCGACCATCAGCTGTTCTGCTGTGCCGGGAGATTTAGATTAGCTAGAAAGCAGGAATTTGTTGGACTTTTTGCTTTCTAGCTAATCTAAAAGCAGAGCTGAACCTTCCTTAGAACTGAAGCTTCTATTTTTTTAGTGTGGACTCAGGTAGCAGATTGCAGAATCATAGATCTCTAAGTGAATCTGTGATTCTGTGAGCAATTCAATCTGCCTGCCTGCTTTGCCTGATTTTGGGTAAAAGTTGCTCCTTTTTTATAAAAAAATTCAATATTTATATAAACATTTATAATATTTACATACAAGCCACGTCCACCCAGTCATATGACCACCAAGCCACACCCACAGATTACGCCCACAGAACTAGTGGTTGAGAAATTTGAATCCCACCCCTGAATTTTACCCTATAAAAGTATGACATCCAACCATGTTTAAAAGAATAGATAGGTTGTTTTTTTCTTTGTTTCAAGAAAGGAGAATACAACATGTACGAATTACAACATGTTCATTTAGTGACCATTCGAAGTTACAATAGCACTTAAAATAGTGACTTCTGACCATTTTTCACACTTATGACCATTGCAACATCCCATGCTCACATGATTTATATTTGGATGCTTGACAACTGACTCATATTTATGACAGTTGTAATGTCCCGCAGTCACATGATCCCCTTTTGCGACCTTCTGACAAGCAAAATAAATGGGGAAGCCAGATTCACTTAACAACTGCTATTAACTCTGGGGTTCCCAATAGGGGGTGCGAGATGATATTCCAGGCAGTGCCAAAACTTGGGCTTAGAAGTTTCAAAATTATAGTGTGTATATGTATAATTATATGCATATAATTATTTTTTAATGGGTGCGAGAATATATTGGAAGCGCTCTAGGGGTGCAGGGTGTAGAAAAGGTTGGAAACCCCTTACTAACTGAATAATAGCAGTGATTCGCTTAACAACTGTGGCAAGAAAGGTCGTAAAATGGAGCAAAACTGACTTAAAACAACTGCCAGACTTAGCAAAAGAAATTTTGGGCTCAATTTTGGTCATAAATTCTTTGCAAAAAAAAAAGCAGATTTAATTTTTCTGTGGTAGATGCTGCCACTAAATAGAATACAGTATTGATGTCTAGGATTTTCTTTGATGATTTCAGAAATGCATGTTTCATGGACTCCCTGGAATCAACATAGAAATGCCCACCATCTTATATCCAGCACTCCTTCCTCAATACGACAGCCGGTCACCAATCGAGCAAGAGAAGTTGGAACAGAACAGTGTTAAACTGAAAGGGGTAAGCTTTTTAAATGTGGTTTGTGTGCATTGCGTGTTAAACCTAAACCGCTTCAAATGTCATCTGGTCACAAGCTGAAGGCTGTTTTTGTCTGTTTGGAAAAAAATGTAATATTTTAGTAAAAGCACCTTACAGCAGTGAATGGAATTCTTTAGAGTCGAGCAGTATTTCTTGGTCACTTTAAGCTGTGTGGACTTCCAACTCCCAAAATTCCTCAGCCAGCACTGCTAAGATCAAGATACATTGCTGTAGAGGAGGGGTGTCAAACTCAAGGTCCAGGGGACAGATCCGGCCCACAGGGTGCTTAAATCTGGCCTGCAGGGATGCTCTGGAAATGGTGAAGGACTGGCCCATGGTGTCTCTGCCAGTGAAAATGGAGCTCGGGAGGGCTGCTGACAGAGGGTTGCAGGAGGCTGTCACAGCCAAAAATGGAGCTTGCGAGCCCGTGTTTGTTGACAGGGCTCGGGCCACCACAGGCACCCCCAACACGAGTGATGTTGAACTGGCCACACTCACCTTGACCACACCCATCCTGCCCCCCCCCCCGCAAGGCCCAACACAACCGTGATGCGGTCCTCAGTGAAATTAGTTTGACACCCCAGCTGTAGAGCAAAGCCACTATTTATGAGCGTATATCTGCCTTTATTAATTACTGCTTCTGGGGCTTCTAAATCCCATAATCTCCATGAATGGCAGCTTTCATTGGGGATGAGAGGTTTAGCACACCTGGAGGGCAGCAGAATATGAAAGGAAATTCTGTTCTAGCTGACAGCTTCTTTTCATATTTTCAAACAGGGATTTTCCATTGCTAGAAGGAGATGCCAGGGATTTGAACTGGAAGCTTTTGCTTAACCAGAGGGCCTGAAAATGGGACAGGATGGACTTCCAAAGCAGCTGTTGTGAAACATGAAATATTTGGTTTACTTTGATTTAAATCTTGAGCTGGAAGCACTGTTAACCGGATGGTGCCTTAAGCAAAGAGAATAAGTCGTACAAGGCTTCTTAAGTTGAGATCAATTTCTTTTTCTTTTTCTCCCCAGATCAAAGAGAGGACATTATAGTTTTATTTATCTTTAGCATCCATAAGTGCTTGGTGAACAAAGTATTGTCTGGGTCAATATATTTTAAACACAGTGATAATAATAGTGTTATTTAAATATATATAATCATAATCTTTCAATTTCTAACATTTGTATATACATAGTAATCATAATGTATTCTATATCAGTATAGAAAATAATATTATTTTTCCAATTTCTAACTTCTATCTCTTTTTTCTAACTCTTTAATAAAATAAGAATAAAATAAGAAGTATTCTATTTCGAACCATCATCTCTTGTCCTTTTTAGAATTTCAACTCTTAATCGACTTTTTGATAAATCTTTCATGCCAGTTGAGATAGATTTCTTGATGCTGGGAGAAGAATCCTACTCAGGCTATTCTATATTGTGTTTCGCTGAAAATAAGACCCTGTCTTATATATTTTTGAGCTAGGACTTACTTTCAGGGTAGGTCATATTTCCAGAGAAACAGGGTATTAATATTTAGGAAAAAACATTCGATGATTGGATTGAATAAAGAGAACTACGCCTAATTCATTGAATTGAAAACAAAACTTGTGCTTGTATCTTTTCTACTCCCCACAACCACCGCTAACAGAACAGGAGGAAGAAACCTAAGGGAAAACTGAAGAAAGGGAAACTGGAAGAAGAAGGAGTAAAAGAGCAGCCAGGGGGTGCCGAAGGAAGCCGAGTGGAGAAACCCTCATTAAAGGATGAGTTGTCGCAAGATCAGGACTCTAAGATGACAAATTGGGCATTCAGTGATAAATATCCATCGCTTGCGAAAGAGCGTTTATCTTCCCACGCTTTTAGCTGGAAGAGAATCAGTAGCAGTGACTCAGAATTTTCTGATGCGGAAGGTGGAATGCAGAGCAAAACAAGGTTTGTGATGGCAACCACTCAACAGCTCCTTTCCTCCCACCCTCAGCTGCCTTTATGCAGCGTTGAAGTGTCTGTTCATTTTACAGCAACGTGGCTGAATTCTCTTTGACTCAAGAGTTCTTTCAAAAGCAGATTTTTTTCCCCTCTCCCTTGGTTCCTTCCATTTCCTCCCTGCCTCTGTTGCTAACAAACGCAGGTAGTCCTCGACTTAGGACCGCAATGCTGTTGCTAGGTGAGACGCTTGCTGAAAGACTGTTTCTTGCTGCAGTTGTTAGATGAATTGCTGCAGTTGTTAAAGTTAGTAGCACGGTTGTTAAGTGAATCTGGCTTTCCTGGTGAGAAGGGTGCAAAAGGGAATCACATGACTTTCCCGGACACTGCAACCGTCATAAATATGAGCCAATTGCCAAGCACCTGAATTTTGATCATGTGATCGTGAGTGTGAAAGAAACGGACATAGGTCACTTCTTTCAGTGCCGTTGTAACTTGGAATGGTCACTAAACGAAATGTAAGTGAAGGACTGCCTGTATCAGGAAGAACAAAAAGAGGGTTTTTTCCTATTTATTTATGGGTTAATATTTTGCATACTGCCACCTTCCAATGACACATGGCAATTTGCATTTGCAAAAAACAAAACCATGGCAACAAATGCTATCCATACTCTCAACCGTGGTATCCTTCCTGATCATCTCAGAGGATCAGGAGTGGCAGCCTGGTTCTGTGTTAGTTTTCTTCCTTTTTCCTGGGGTTGATTCCAGGCAGTGGTGGCTGGGGAAGGGAAGACACACCCTCCCCAGGAAGATGCTGTAAAGTTTGGTACTCTCCCTCCTCCTGTTGAACATCTAGGTGAGGCCCCTGGGTGAGCTCATCTGTTACCATGGGGTGAGGTATCATCAATATGCTGATGAATTAAGCAAGTACATGCAATCTTACCTCAGTGCTTGGAGACTGAGTGTATGGATAGGGAACACCCTGCTTCAGCTGGACAGTATCAGAGTTGGAAGGGACCTTGGAGGTCATCTAGTTCAACCCTCTGCCATCGCAGGAGACCATACTATTTCTCATAAATGACTGTCCAGTCTCTTCTTACAAACCTCCGTCTGAAGGCAAGCTGTTCCACTGATCAATTGTTCTCACTGTTAGGATTTTCTCCTTAGTCCTAGGTTGCTTCTCTCCTCTCCTTCGTTTCCACCCATTGTTTCTTGTCCTGCCCTCAGGTGCTTTAGTAAATACAATGACCTTCCCCCCCCCCTTTCTTTTTTTTTTTGTGGCAACCTCTCAAATATTTTGTTGTTAGTCGCCAAGTTGTGTCTGACCCATCACAATCCCATGGACAACATTCCTCCAGGCCTTCCTGTCCTCTACCATCCTCCGGAGTCCATTTAAGCTCAGGCCAACTGCTTCAATGACTCCATCCAGCCACCTCCTTCTCTGCTGTCCTCTTCTTCTTCTTTTGCCCTCAATCATTCCCAGCATTAGGCTCTTCTCCAAGGATTCCTTCCTTCTCATTAGTCTTTGAGTTTCATCTTCAGGATCTGGCCTTCTAACGAACAGTCAGGGTTGATCTCCTCTAGGACTGACCGGTTTGATGGCCTTGCAGTCCAAGGGACTCGCCACGGGAGTCTTCTCCAGCACCAGAGTTCAAAGGCCTCCGTTCTTTAGCGCTCAGCCTTCCTTAGGGTCCAACTTTCACAGCCATACATTGCAACTGGGAAAACCAGAGCCTTGACTATATGCACTTTTGTTGGCAGGGTGATGTCTCTGCTTTTTAGTAAGCTGTCTAGATTTGCCGTAGCTTTCCTCCCCAAGGAGCAGGTGTCTTTTAATTTCTTGGCTGCAATCTTCCTCTGCGGTGATCTTGGAGCCCAGGAAAATAAAATCTATCACTACCTCCATTTCTTTACCATCCATTTGTCAGGAATTGAGAGGGCCATATACTCAAATACTAGAATACTGCTATCATGTCACCCCTAATTTATGGCTAAGGTGGGTTTCAGCTCCTTTTCCAGAAGGAACCAGGTCAGCGGCAAGCCAAAACTGCATACTGGGAAGCACCTTTTGGGAAACTGCTCCCATAGTGGAAAAGTAGGGAGAATTTATTCATCTCTTCCAAGAACTTCAGAACTGCCAGAACTCTACTATTCAAGAATAAAATAACAATTTCAAAAGCGAAATAGAGGTTAATTGTTCTCACTGTTCAGGAATGTTCTCCTTAGTTCTAGACTGCTTCTCTCCTTGGTTAGTTTCTATACAGTTGTGGGTATTCCATCACTGGAGGTTTCCAAGAAGAAATGGACAGCAATTTATCTGGATTGATATAGGATCTCATGCTTGGGCAGGGGGTTGGACTAGAAGATCTCCAGGGTCCCTTCCAACCCTATTATTCTATATTCTAAGATCAAAGACTTCCCCTTCTCCCACCCCATTGGCAAATAGGACAATGTCATTTACTTAAGGTGTTACATCAGTTTTTCCCCCTGCCTGTTTTCATTTTGTCTTCGGTTCATGCCAGGTCTTTCCAAGGTAAAGTTCGCCAAGGGGCTTTAACCTGCTTCCTTTCCGCTGTGAAATCCATAGAGAAGAAAGTGCTCTATGGTTACTGGTCAGCTTTTATTTCTGATGAACCTGGAATAGGAAGCCCACAGACAGTGTCTTTGATGACAATTGCTTTAAAAGATCCATCCCCAAAGGTAAGAGGATTCGTTATCTTTGTAATGACTACTCATCCTGTATGATCCAGCTTAAGCTCTCTTCCAAGCACTCACTGCAATAGAATAGGATCCAATTCAATGCAGTTCACTTTTTTGTGGTGTCAACTCTGAAGCGAACCTGGCTGAAACCATCTTAGTTGCCACGAAGCCTGAGAGGGGGAAGGGAGGGTGGAAATAGATAGCCCAACTAGCAGTCAAAACAAAAAGTTTTCCTGTGGGAATCAAGGTCATCGTAACAGGTGGCTGTTGAAGGAGGACAGGAACCTGCCAGCTATATTCAATGGACAATGTGACCGGTGACACCTTGGAGGGGGGATTTTTTACTCTTTTAATTAGGTGAAAACTGCAGGAACTTTCAGGGTTGTTTTTCACCAGCTGTGCCAATATGATGTATCCAATAAACAAGTTCTTGAGGATTTCTGATTTCAATGGGTACATTACATTACTCGGAACGCTGACATGTGGTGATAGAACACTATAGCAGAGTTCTCCATCCCATCCCACTCTACCCCACTCCATTCCATTTTATTTATTCTGCCCTACCCTATCCTAACCTACCCTATCCTATCAAAAATAAATAAAATAAGGTTTAAGATAGAATTAAAACAACTTAGCTAACATCTATAAGTGAGGTCCAGGATGCAGGAGTGTAGTTGAATATGGGTCTTAAAGAGAATTCAGTCCAATTCACTTCAGTTCCTCCACAAGCACTCCAGCCCTTTATCACTAAAGCCCCTTATAACAACAAAGCTATCAAGGTATTTTGCTAGAGGAAGGATATGCTTAGGAGTGATCATATCAATGGCTGAGGCCCTCTCTGCCTTCCATAGGTCACCCAGGATTTCTGGTGGTATCCTTGAGAAAGGATGCAGAAGATAATTTGGATCCATCAGGTGCCTAGGCTCAACTCCTTCACTGATTTTGTTCTGTTGCAGACACGGGCCTGTGCTTTTCAAGTTATGTCAGCCATTTTGGAAGGTTCCAAGCAATTCCTGTCCATTGCCGAAGATGCCATTGATCACAAGAGAGCATTCACTCCCTTCTCGGTGAGCATTGCCTCCAGCATCCGAGAACTTCACCGGTGCATGCTGTTGGCTTTGGTGGCCGAATCTTCATCCCAAACCCTCACCCAGATAATCAAGGTAATTGTTTGTCTACAGAAGTTGCTTTTGTTCTACTAGTTCTAGTAGTTCTGAGCATCAGAATAACAGCATTGGAAGGGATCTTGGCGGTCTTCTAGTCCAACCCTCTGCTCAAACAGGAGACCGTACACCATTTCAGACAAATGGCTGTCCAATCTTTTCTTAAAACCTTCCAGTGTTGGAGCATTCACAGTTTCTGGAGAGAAGTTGTTCCACTGATTCATTGTTCTCACTGTCAGGAAATTTTTCCTTAATTATAGATTGCTTCTTAGTTTCCATCCATTGTTTTACATAAAAGATGATTCAAAGTTAATTGCAAAGGTTTATCTTAATTATTTTACATAATCATTGCTTTCTTCCTCCTATTGTTGGTAGAGTGGCATTATAGCAATCCTAGCCACACCTTGCTATTCCAATTTTCTCCAGCCTAGAGTACTCTATGAAGGAGCTGGTTCTATACAGGTAATCCTTGACTTACAACCACAATTGAGCCCAACATTTATATTGCCAAGCGAGAAATTTGTTAAGTGAGTTTTGCCACATTTTATGAACTTTCTTGCCACAGTTGTTAACTAATCACTTAACATGGTTGTTAAGTGAATCTGGCTTCCCCATTGGCTTCCTTGTTAGAAGGTTACAAAAGGTGATCACATGATCCCAGGACACTGCAACTGTCATAAATATGAACCAGTTGCCAAGGGTTTGAATTTTGATCATACGACCATGAACTGTAAGTAAGTCAAGGACTACCTGTAATCTCCAGACAAGCCATTTAACGCAGCGTATTTGAGTGGCTCCACATTGGAGAATGATCCCTAAGAGACAAACTTTTAATTGTTTGTGTGTGTTTTTTGTTTATATGTCTTCAATCATAAGGCTAATTACCTGGACAAATCCCTTGCTTTCTTAGGAACATTTTTTGGAAATGGTTTGCTACTTCTTCTTGAGGCTGAGAAAGAGGGATAGGCCGAAACTCAACCAACTTTCTTTGGTGCCAACTCACATTCTCTTGCCTAGTGCATTTAATTGCTGCAGCGAAGTGACTTGCTCCATTATACTTAAAGCATTTAAAATACAAATGGGATAAGGACACAACAGAACAGAATACTTTATTGGCCAAGTGTGATTGCACACAAAAGGAATTTGTCTCTGATGCATAAGCTCTCAATGTACATAAAAGCAACAAGTGATAATTCATGATTATAGTCATCAAAAAATATATATTCATTATAAATCATAAGATACAACATTTAGTGATAGTGATAGTCATAGGATGCTAAATAAGCAATCAGCATACTAAGTCATACTAAGATACTAAATAAAACAATTTAAAATGAAAGATACAATCAAAGTTAGGTGCAGTAGAACCTCCAGAGGGTCATGAACGCTTCTGACCAGACCAAATCAGGTTCCAACCAAAAAATTCACAATTTTTTTTTGTAGCTGATTTCCCCTTCTGTGCCTTTTTTCTTTTTGTAAGCGCCAAATTTCCAAAATTAGGTTCGGGTCATGACCAAATCGGGTTGTGACCAAAGTTATGGAACAAATTATGGTCATGACCAGAGGTTCTACTGTAATAGGAAAAATGAGAATAATAATAGTAATATAGGCTTACTAGATAGTTTCACAACGTAGTTGTAAGCAAATTAGTTGTCTAATCAAATTAGTTGTTTAGCAGAGTGATGGGATGGGGAAGAAAACTGTCCTTGTGCCAAGTTGTTCTGGCGTGCAATGCCCTATAGTGGGGGTGTCAAACTCGGTGTCACCACGTGACCTATTGGGACTTTTTTCTCCTTTGCTAAACCAGGCAGGGGCAGGACCAGCATGTGAGGCATCTGTCCTACAGGCTGTGAATTTGACACCCCTGCCTTTTAGCGTCATCTTGAGGGTAAAACAGTTAAAACAGTTTATATCCAGGATGTGAGGGGAAATTTATCTGGAAAAGCTTACAGAGCACTAAAAAAATTAAGAAAAGGACAATCCTCATCCTTTTTTTCTTAAACTGACATTGCCTTCCCCCCCCAAGTAAAAAAGTGGGGTGAGAAATAAGAAAACAGAACATTTCCACGATGTAGAATCCTAATCCCTCTTTCATACAGGTAGTCCTCAACTTATAATCATTTGTGTAGTGACTGTTCACAGTTACAACGGCACTGAAAAAATGGCTTATGACTATTTTTCACACTTATGATGGTTGAGGCATCGCCCAGGGTCCCGTGATGGAAATTCGAACTCTTGGCAGCTAGCATTTTCTGGGGTCACGTAATCAACCAGCAGATTTTTGGCAAGCAAAGTCAATGGGGAAGCCAGATTCACTTAAACAACCATGTTACTAACTTAACCCTTGCAGCAATCCACTTGACAACTGCAGCACGAAATGTTGTAAAATGGAGCAAAACTCACTTAACAGCCATCTCTGGAGATTCTCAGCCATCCAGGTCATGTTTGTCCCAAAGGTCCCTTTTCAAAAGGCAACTGGACTTCCTTGGTTTTTTTTTTTTTTTAAATTTTTTTTTTTTTTTTGAAAATGTTCTGCTTCTCATCCAAGAAGCTTCCTCAGTTCCAACTTCAGTCAGAACTGAAGAAGCTTCTTGGATGAGAAGCAAAACATTTTCAAAGGAAAAACAAAACCTCCCCAGAAACTCCAGTTGCTTTTTAGAAAAGCCCCTTTGGGTCACTGTCTTGCCTAGCAACAGAAATTCTGGGCTTGTTTGTGGTCATAAGTTGAGGTAATTTTTCATTTTTCTTCCTCGTTGACAGTGCCTTGCCAATCTGGTCTCAAATGTACCGTATAACCGTTTGAAGCCTGGCCTGCTATCAAGAGTATGGAACCAGATAAAGCCATACATTAAACATAAAGGTATGCAGTTATTTTACATTATTCCTCTGTGCAGCCCAGGGGTGTCAGTCTCAAGGTCCATGGGTTGCTTAGATCTAGCCTGCAGGGCCACCCTGGAAACAGCGAAGGACCAGCCCTCAGTGCCTTTGCCAGCAAAAATGGCCCTTTTTGCTGGCAGAGGGCTGCAGGAGGCCATCATAGCCGAAAAATGGAGCCTGAGGAGGCACGCCCCCAAGCTCCATTTTCCCTGGCAGAGTGCTAGCAAAACAAACTACTAGCAAAAATGGATCCCTTCCAGCCCTGCCTGGGCCACCGTAGGTGCCCCCAACACTAGTGACATTGAGCTGGCCACACCCACTATGGCCATCCTCACCTGGACATGCCTCTTCCCCCCCCCGCCCCCTGAGGTCAAGCACAACCTTGATACAGCCCTCAATGAAATCGACTTTGACAACTCCTGGTGTAGCTGTTTTGATACTTGTATTATTTGCAGTAAAACGTATTGTCCAGCTGGTTGTTTTGGATAAAGCAATGCTGTGTGTGGCAGTTACAGAAGCATCAGATGGTGGGGTACAACAGGTTTATATCCCATCTGTTTTTAGAAGTTTTGCTGGTGGATTGTTTCTTTTTTTTTTTCTCAGATCACAAGTTTTGTTCTTTTAAAAGAGAGACAGGAATATGCCAGCACATAATTATGCACCTTTGTGTCTCTACAGAAGTTATTATCAAATTGGTTAGCTCTTGCATATGTGGTTGTGAGCCATCCATGCAAATTTGTGTGGATGTGGGGAACTCCTGTGTAATATTAATAATTAGTGGCATATGGAACTGTGAAGCTTTTGCTGGATATCATCTGTGATTATGGTACCAAGCAATCTTCTTGCCATGGTGGCGCAGTGGTTAGAATGCAGTATTGCAGGCTACTTCTGCTGACTGCCAACTGCCAGCAGTTCAGCAGTTCAAATCTCACCGGTTCAAGATTGACTCAGCCTTCCATCCTTCCAAAGTTGGGAAGGTGAGGACCCAGATTGTTGGGGCCAATATGCAGATTCTGTAAACTGCTTAGAGAGGGCTGTAAAACACTGTGAAGTGATATGTAAGTCTAAATACTATTGCTAAGTGCTATTGCTGTTATGGTTTAAAAGAGAATAATTTGCTGTAGGAAAGGAAGGGTGAATTAACACAGGTAGTCCGTGACTTACAACTGTTTGCTTAGCATTCAAATTTACAACCTACCTAAAAAGGAGACTTACAATCTTGATGCAAAATTCTGACAGTTGTCCCCACCCCTCATTCACATGACTGAACTTTGAATGGTCATGTACGGTTGTTTGCAGCATGCTGTGGTCATGTAATCAACTGTGCCACAGTTTGTATTTACAACCACTTTGTGTGTTTTATTAGCCACCAAAAAAACAACCGTAGTAAGCTTCATTATGGCATATGTCAAGGACTACCTGTAATTGAACATATCTTCTTTTGTTCCATCCTACTTCAGCCAGAGGTTTCATAGAAATCCCGCTATGACAAAAATACGGAAGATGTAGGCCAGCTTTATCTCTGAAGTGATAGTTCTGGAGCTAAAATTCTCTGAGGTGCAAGGACAAATTTAGCTTTGGAGACCTTACTAAATGATGATTATGGAACCACTAGGGGACGTGATGGTTCAGTGGTTAAGAACTTACCAACTGCAAAGTCCGGGTTTGAGATCAGCACTGTGCAATCAGGTAAGCACCTGTCCTCACCTCAGTTCCTGCCTACCTAGCAGTTCGAAAGTATGAAAATGTGAGTAGATCAATAGGTACCACTTATTTGGGAAGATAACATTGTTTTGTGTCTCTCGGCGTATAGTTGATGTTGGCCACATGACTATGGAAGTATCTTCGCATAGTGGTGGCTCCCTCAGCCAAGAAATGGAGATGAGTACTGCACTCTAGAGTCAGAAACAACTAGATAGGGGAAACCTTTACCTTTCATGGAACCACTGGGCACAATACACAAAATACCTAATGCTGTTTAATTTGAAGCTTTTTCCTTGTGTCTTTTTGAACCGGGCCATTTTTCAATCTTCCTTTCATCATTCCCATCTTCCGGAGTGCTTGCTGTTTCTTTTC
Organism: Hydrophis major; assembly: GCA_033807585.1. NCBI lineage: Eukaryota > Metazoa > Chordata > Lepidosauria > Squamata > Elapidae > Hydrophis > Hydrophis major. The sequence continues at coordinate 425,195,354 of CM066328.1, forward strand.
CCAGCCCCATTCTGATTGCTGCATCCTTTGTCAAGTGGTTTAGGTCAGGGGTTGGCAGCCTTAAAGACTCAAAGAGCTATTTGGACCCATTTCCCACAGAAAAGATAACACCAGGAGCCACAAAAACTTTTCCATGTCTGTCTACTTACTGAGCGGCCACAAATCTAGCATATGTAATGGAATTAAATGTTCTGTTCTCTTCTGAAACTTTTCATTTCTTGGATTTAGCCATGGTTGGCTTACCGGGGGCCAAAAAGCTCAATAAATTACATGCCAGCAAGTGTTGCACATTGATGGTTGTGACGCATATTTTGAGCGATGGAGCCATAGCAGAGGGATAAAAGAGCCACATATGGCTCCAGAGCCGCAGTTTGCTGACCCCTGGTTTAGGTAACAGGCTTGGATTTCCAGGCTGTTCTATGACATTGAGCAGCGTAACCAATCCATAGCCGTTGCTCCTTTCCTCCAGAATCCATGATGCATTAGGGGGTGCCATCTTTCTTTGGTTTAGAATAACAATAACAACAGCACTTAGACTTACATACCGCTTCCCACTGCTTTACAGTCCTCAGTTTACAGAGTCAGTCTATTTTCCCCAACAATCTGGGTCCTCATTTTACCAACCTCGGAAGGATGGAAGGCTAAGTCAACCTTGAGCCTGGTGAGATTCGAGCTGCCAAATTGTAGAGGCAGCCGGCAGTCAACAGAAGTAGCCTGCAGTACTGCACTCTAACCACTGTGCCAGAATAGCTGCTCCATGTGTGCCATCTGTGTTTTCTTTATTCCCAGATGTTAATGTTCGAGTGTCAAGTCTGACTCTGCTGGGTTCCATCGTGTCGGCTCAAGCCCCTTTGCCTGAGGTGTGTCTCCTTTTGCAGCAGCCGGTCTCTTTGGGGATGAGCAATGGCACCCCCGCCCTGCTGCTTCGTTCTGGTGCTCCTGAATGGCGCAGAGAACCTCTTCTGGTCTCAGGAGAACCATCGCTTGCCCAAGAGAAGACAACAACTGAGCCCTGTTGGCTCCTGCGTCTCTGCATCTCTCTTGCTGTGTTGCCCCGAGAAGATTGCTATTCGGATAGCGACACCACCTGTCTGTCAACCGTTAGCACCTATGAACCCTCACCAGTTCGCCTGGAGGCATTGCAGGTACGTGGATAAGGAGAGACAGCTGGTTGTTTGCTGATAGAATCTATACCCACCCAATTTGATTCAGCAAATTGGACACGTTGAGGATCCCGTCAACTAAAAGGGTCGACTGTTGGGAACTAGAAGATGGGCCTTCTCTGCTTTAGCCCCTGCCTTGTGGAATATTTTCCCATGAGGGATTAGAATGGCCCCAATCTTTGGAATACGTTAACACCCCCATTTCTTGGTTTGGTTTTTTTTTTACAACAATTTTATTGATTTTCTACAAACAAACAAAATAGACAAGACATAAAAACATCAACTCTCTTATGTACATACAGTGTGTCGGTTGGTTCATCAGTTTTGTGCATTCATTTCGTAATCTCAATTACAGTTGTATTACATAACAACTCATATTGTCAATCCAAACTTATATATCCTAATATCGCTATAAAAAATCATTTGACTATACTTTTAATCATTCATGCTTTTTGAGGTAACAATACTTTAAATAGTTTAAAGTATATAACAAATCATATAATCATACCAAATCTATCCTAAAAACACTTTATAAATATAATGTCAAATAACAAAGGCGAAAGAAAAAATAAAGATATTCCTTACTGTCTAACATTCTAAATATTCTATTATCGTATTTTGTCATCTAGCCATTGACAAAAAAGACCCCAAATTTCATAAAATTGTTTATTCTCTTGCTCTCTAATTTCAAATGTCAATCTACTCATCTCAGCACATTCCAATATTTTCTTAATAATTTCTTCCTCTGATGGTATTTTCTCACTCTTCCAATTTTTAGCAAATACAATCCTAGCCGCTATTAATACATTTACAATCAAATATTTCAAGTCTTTATTGTATGTATCTGGTAAGATTCCCAATAAAAAGAACTCCGGTTTCAAATCTATACGTTTCTTTATCATTTTTTCCAACCACATGCGAATTTTAGTCCAATATTTTCTAGCGTCCTCACAAGTCCACCACATATGGTAATATGAGCCAGGTATCTGATGACATTTCCAGCATTTTTCAGATTTATTCTTGAACATTCTTGCTATTCTTGTCGGGGGAAAGTGCCACCTGTAAAACATCTTATACAAATTTTCTTTACATGCTGTTGACATTGTCATCTTATAATTTTGAGACCACAATTTTTGCCATTTCTCTAGATCAATCCCATATCCAAAATTCTTCCCCCAAACAATCATAGTTTCTTTAACTTGTTCTTCCTCTAACTTAATTCCCAGTAAATAACCATATAATTTTTTAATCACCTTCTCATCAGTACCTGTCAAGATCTTATCTAGATCAGTCTGTTTATCATAAAATCCCTTTGTTTTAGAATCTTCATCATACCTTGAATGTATTTGCGCATATGAAAACCAATTCATCTTTATACCTTGTTCCTCTAACTTCTGTATCGATTTAAGTTCACCCTTTTCATCCAATAGTTCCCCATATCTAACTGTTTGTTCCTTCTTATAAATTATAGGATAGGAAAATGCTTCAATAGTTGATAACCAAACTGGAATTTTCAAATAACATTGTCTTTTTATCTTCTCCCAGTTTAACCACAAAGACTCCCGTATATAATGTCTTCTAAAGTAACCCTGTGTTTTAGTTCCCTTATACCATAAAAAAGCGTGCCAACCCAACAGCAAATCATGACCTTTTAGTGTCAACAATCTAGTCTTTCTTAATGTTATCCATTCCTTGACCCACATCAAACTTGCAGCTTGATAGTACAATTCCCAATTGGGCAGGCCAAAACCTCTAATTCTAGCGTCTTGCAAAAGCTTTAGCTTTATTCTTGCTTTCTCACCTTGCCATATATACTTCAGCATAATTTTATTTAAATCTTCAAAATAGTCTTTTACGGGCCTAATTGGTATTGTTTGAAACAGAAATAGAATTCTGGGTAAAATATTCATCTTGATTGTTGAAATTCTCCCTATTAATGTCAATTGTAAGTTTTCCCATTTCTTCACATTTAAAGCTATCTGCTATTTAAGTTTAATATAATTATTCTCTTTTAATGTGCTACATATTGCTGTCAAGTGTATCCCCAGATACTTGACCTTATTCGTAACTTGGATTTTCAGCAGGTCTGCCAGTTCTTCTCTCTGTCTCAGTAGCATGTTCTTTGTCAAAATCTTTGTTTTGTCTTTATTTATTTTCAAACCAGCCACCTCACCATATATCTCTATCTTTTCCAATAATTTTGGAGCTGTTTCTAACGGATCTTCCAAAATAAAAGCTAAGTCATCATTAAAGGCTTGCAGTTTAAATTCTTCCTTTTTAATTTTCATTCCTTTTATGCTTTTATTATCTCTAATATTTCTATTCAACACTTCCAAAGTCAATACAAATAGCAAAGGAGATCGGGGACATCCTTGTCTTGTGCCTTTTCTTATATTAATAAAGTCTGTAAGTTCTCCCTCCATCATTACCTTTGCTGTCTGTTTATTGTATATGGCTTCTATTGCTTGAATAAATTTTCTGGCAAAACCCATCTGTTCCAATAGGAATAACATAAATCTCCAGTTCACATTGTCAAATGCCTTTTGAACATCTAGGAATATCAAAGCCATTTGCTTTTCAGGGTGTGCCTCATAGTATTCCAAAGTATCCAGGATTACTCTCATGTTGTCTCTAATTTGTCTCTTTGGCAGAAATCCATTTTGATCTGGGTGAATAAAATTATTTAAGTATTTTTTAAGTCTTTCTGCTAAAATTGAAGCAAAGATTTTATAGTCTGCATTTAATAAGGAAATAGGTCTATAGTTCTTAATTTGCAGTGGATCAGCCTCTTCTTTTGGAATAAGTGTAATATAAGCCTCTGACCATGTTTTGGGTATCATCTTCTTTGACATAGCTTCATTGATAACTTCTAGCAATGGAATATTCAATGATTCTTGTAATGTTTTATAAAATTCTGCCGGAAGCCCATCTGGACCTGGTGCTTTCCCATTATTTTGTTTCTTAAGTGCTTCAGTTAATTCCATCATTGTTATATTGCTTTCTAGCATTTCTTCAGTCTCTTTAGATATCTTCGGTAGGTTAGCATTCTGTAGATACTGTTTGACTTTTTCCTCATCAATATTCTCTTGTTTATATAGTTGCCTATAGAAGTCTCAAATAATTTCTTTTTTCTCCTTATTACCATAACAAACTTGGCCTTGATAATCTATTAACTTCAATATTTTTCTTGATTCTTTCTCCTTTCTCAATTTATATGCTAGCCATCTACCTGGTTTATTTGCATCTTCAAAATAATTCTGTTTAGCTGGTTGGTTGCTGATAGAATCTATACCCACCCAATTTGATTCAGCAAATTGGACACGTTGCGGATCCCGTCAACCAAAAGGGTCGACTGTTGGGAACTAGAAGATGGGTCTTCTCTGCTGTAGCCCCTGCCTTGCGGAATATTCTCCCATGAGGGATTAGAATGGCCCCAATCTTTGGAATACGTTAACACCCCCATTTCTTGGTTTTATTATTAGTTGATGAACTATCTCGGCAGCTGTACACCATTATGTTTGGATGCTTTTATTGCTTTCATTGTATTGGCGGTGGAATGCAATCTGTAATTGTGAGCAAGAGCAACAATTCATCCTTGAATTGTTGCTATGCAGGAAGCAGCTGCAGGAGGGATTCCCCTCTTAACTTCTTTCAGCATTTATCAGATAGTTTGAGTGGCATGGTGACCTAGAGGTGGAGCTCTTGCCCTCACAATCAGGAGACTACGAGTTCGATCCCAGGTAGAGGCAGATATTTCACTCTCTGGGCACACTGAGAATATATCTGCTGGAAAAATAACCTCTGCATTGGTGCCAAGAAGGGCATCCGGCCAGTAAATATTCAACTTCATTCAGTTGTTCAGACTCCACTCCGCAAGGGATTATGGGATCGTTAAAAGAGGATGATGATTTATAAGATAGTTGTGTGTCTAGCCAGAATCAAATAATTGCTTTGAGCTTTTATATCTGTTATTCTTGATTTCCCGTGCCTTATGGTATTATAGTTTTAGAATTGCAAGCTGCCCAGAGTCACTTGGCTAAGATGGTGGCTATAAAAACTGATAGATTGGTTGATTAATTGATTGAATACATAGGCATTTGTTTAAATAAATAAATAGAGATAGAGAAGTACAAAAAGCAAGACTATACTAGGCAAAGAGCCTGGAATACATCAAGATCATCTGTAACATTGCTCCCAAAGTTATTAAAGAGATGCAGAAATCATTCCCAGCAGAGTTATAGCTGAGAATGCTCCTATTTAGCTTCACTTTAGGATTTTAGGATGCATTAGATACTAGAACCTTACTCTGGGGTGCATCTTTAAATAGCGTTCGGTTTGCAGTTTAATTGATCTGAAAGTCCATAGGACTTGACAGTACATCTGTTCACCTTTTATATGCTGGATAGTTTATTTCAAATTTTCAAATATCAGCTGACAGAAAATAACTTCTATTTTTTTTAGTTTATTCAGTTGATATTGATGCCCAGTTTGTATAAACAATTTGAATAGTGAACACTATTTAAAAATATTAATATAAAATTCAAAATAAAAATAAGAACATATGACAAGAATAAAATGAAAAAAGGGCAGCCATCTTTGATCACAATTGCTATTGGCAATACTATTTAAATGGCAATTTAGATATGTTCTAAATGTCATGCAATAGCAATAGCACTTAGACTTATATACGGCTTTATAGTGCTTTACAGCCCTTTCTAAGCAGTTATTGCCTCCCAATAGGTTTCCTATTAAATATTAAAACTCCCATTATGTTTCTTCCCTTTCCTTCTCCTGGCTTCAATCTATTATAGGTTTTAGCACTGCTTGTGAAGGGCTATTTTGTCCTTGCTCAAAGCTGTTTACTAGAACTTGGCGAAGTGGCTTGTAAATGCATGGAGGAAGCAGATCCATCACTTCAGCTCCATGGAGCAAAAGTAAGTACAAACATCCATTTAATGCAGATGTGTTCATCCCGCAGCCCATGGATCACATGTGGCCTTGGACAGCTAATAATGTGGTCCCACAAGATCGTAGAAATATTTAAAAAAATAAAAGATATACATTATACATGTATGTATATGCATAAACTATACTATATTTATTATTTATTATCTATTTATATACATTATTTATATACTGTGCATTATTATATGCTTTATATGTGGCTCAAGATAATTTCTCTTCACTCAGTGCGGCCCAGGCAAGCCAAAAGATAGGACAATCATGATTTGAAGCTTTGGAGAAAAATATTTTTTGTTTTATATGGGTATATCTTATGGAGAATGGTATTTAGCTTATAGAAATATTTTATTTTTTTTTTAAAAGAATTTTATTAATTTTCTACAAACAAACAAGACAAACAAAACATTAAAACATCAACTCTCATATGTACATCCAGTGTGTCGGTTGGTTCATCAGTTTTGTGCATTCATTTTGTAGTCTCAATTACAGTTATGTTACATAACAACTCATATTGTCAATCCAAACTTATATCTCCTAATATCACTAAAAAAAAGAAATTTTTGACTATACTTTTAATCATTCATGCTTTATGAGATAACAATACTTTAACCAGCTTATTCTGTAACAAATCATATAATCATACCAAATCAATCCTAAAAAACCCTTTATAAATATAATGTCAAATAACAAAGGCAAGTAAAACAAAATAAAGATATTCCTTACTGTCTAGCATTCTAAATATTCTATTATCGTATTTTATCATCTAGCCATTGATAAAAAAGATCCCAAATTTCATAAAATTGTTTCTCCTCTTGCTCTCTAATTTAAAATGTCAATCTACTCATCTCAGCACATTCCAATATTTTCTTAATAATTTCTTCCTGTAATGGTATTTTCTCATTCTTCCAATTTTTAGCTTATAGAAATATTGATTCCTTGTTGATAAAAAAAAAATTCTTACAGGAAATCCATAAAGAAACATAGCTGTACATGATTTTTTTAAAAAATACAATCTATCTGTGCCATTGTATTAAATAATGATGGTTCAAAATTACTTATTTTGTGATTCAGAGACTCCGCTTGGTGATTTAAATTACTAAACTATACTTAAATGCTGGAATTAAATGTTATTCATACAAAAAATGTGAGAATATTTCAAAGAAACCAACAGGATTTCTTTTCATTGGTTTTCCTTGATTTATTCTAAAAAGAAGCAAAACCTATCAGTAATGAGAATCATGTTAAGCTATAGTTACTACATAACCCACACCTGAATAACTTAATCCAAATTAAACATATTGTGATTTAGTGCAATATTAGTTCTGGTCCAGTACATGTAGTCCTCGAGTTACAACCATCATTTGGCAAGAATTTCTGTTGCTAAGTAAGGCATCTGATAAATGAGTCATGCCTGATTTTATGACCTTTTTTGCCACGGTTGTTAAGCAAATCACTGCAATTGTTAAGTGAATCTGGCTTATTCCATTGACTTTGCTTGTCAGAAGCCAGCTGGAGTGTGGCAAATGGGAATCTCTTGATCTTGGGATGCTGCAGCTGTTATAAATACAGGCTAATGCCAAGCAACCAAATTTTTGATCATGTGACTGTGGGGATGCTGCAACCATCGTAAGTGCGAAGATTGGCTGTAATTCGCCTTTTCTTATGCCTTTGTATCTATGAACGGATACTTTGTAACTATGAACAAATGTTGTAAGTTAAGGACTACCTGTGTAACTGTCTCTGTATGGTATCTTGCTTTGTAAATTCATAATATTCCTTTCTGATATTCCTTTCTTTTTCTTGTTTCTGGCAGCTCCTGGATGAACTTGGAGTGGGTATAATACAACAGTGCAAGCCAGACCTAGTTGCAGATCAGCGAGTACCCATTGACTTGGTATGTCTTGTACTGTTATGGTATTATAGCAATAGCACTTACTTATATAACGCTTCACAAGGCTTTACAGCCCTCTCTAAGCGGTTTACAGAGTCAGCCTCTATTGCCCCCAACAATCTGGGTCCTCATTTGACTGACCATGGAAGGCTGAGTCAACCTTGAGCCTGGTGCGATTTGAACTGCCAAACTGCAAGCAGCCAGTACTGCCTTCTAACCACTGGGCCACCACGGCTCCTTTTAAAATATAAAATAATTATATTTTCTGTCCCCTGTTTTGTTTGTCTTTATTACTTATTTATTGTATGGTAATTCCCATCACATTTCAAATAAAAAGCACGAGAAACACAAATATCAAATGTAAAATATTGTTGTGGTCTACGGACAGCCTGCGGAGACAGCAGCAGAGTCAGACAGTGGGTAGGAACCTGGGAGTCTGAGGAGGATCGGAGGAGGGTCCTGTGTCCAATACAGAGACGGGACCAGGACCATCTGGGAATTATGTGCTGACTCCAGAGCTTCCAGAATCTGACAGCAGCAAGGCAGAGGAACAAGGGGAGCCTGTTCCCAGTGCATGCGTGCGCAGAGCTGCCAGAAGGCAAGAGCAGTTAAGACAAAAGGAGCAACTCGGGGGAGTAAGGCTTGGAGGACGAGCAAAGGGACAGGAACCTTTGCAGGAAGCAGCCTTGTTCGGACTGGTCAGTTTGAAACCTGAAGCTCTGTGTTGAATTTGGCCTTATATAACTAATTGGAAATTTCGTTGTTGGCAGCATTTCAAGGAAGATAAAGGTGCGTGCTTACCAGATTTATTCTGAAGGACTTTGTCAGACTTCCATGGGACTATTGCAAACTGTTTGAGACTCATTGCGGGCTGTGAATGATTAAAATTCACAGCTGTTGAAATAAAGAAAAAAGGGTTTTGGGACTAACGTGTGTTTGTTAGTGTCTCAATAAACCTTGTCAGAACAAATATTACAAACGTATACCTACAGACATAATGTTCCACTTCATTTATCGCAGTCAGGAAATTGGCTTTGGGTTGTTGTTTTTAATTTGAAACATTTTCTTCCCATCTCCAGTTGAAAAAGTTTTTTTTAGGGTAGCTCAGTAGTAAAGAGACCCCTATAAATCACAATGATAGAATAAAAATTCAATAGGAAAGGTAAATAAAGTAAACTTGTCCTCCGCTTCTTAATTAACTTGTTAGAAAGGGCAGCTGGAATGAAAAATAATTCAAAGGAAGGAAGTCAAAAGATAATGATTGCCTTTTGAATAAATCTGATGCCTAATTGACTAATTTGAAATCAATAGGAATCTTGAAAAATAATTGAAGCCGTTTTCTGGAGGAAGAGATGATGGGCCAGTTTCTCTTTCTCAGTTCAACTCCCTCACAGGGTTGTTGTCAGGAAAATAGAAGGAGAGATTATTCAATATTTATTGCTTTGAGTTATTTCTAATAATAAAAAAGTGGAATTAAAAAAACAAATCAGTTAAATAAATAAATAAAATACATGAATGATGGCAAGATTTGCTTTTTTACAAACAGTAGCCTTTGCCTTATTTCATTCATATCTAGATTTATAGTAAGAACCATGGTGGCGCAGTGGTTAGAGTGCAATATTGCAGGCTAACTCTGCCCACAGCCAATCCTGACTGGCTCAAGGTTGACTCGGCCTTCCATCTTTCCAAGGTTGGTAAAATGAGGACCCAGATTGTTAGGAATATGCTGACTCCATAAACCACTCAGAGAGTGTAAAAAACTATTGGGTGGTATATAATCTCAGTGCTAGAGATAAAAAATACATCTCTGTGAATGAAAAATATATCTCTGTGAATGAAACTGCAAGGATTTTCTTTACCACTGCATAGGTCGTGACATTCTGGACAAGGATGCTGAATGGACCTTTACCAGCTGCCCTCCAAAACATCGAGCACCCAACTCTCCAGACCAGCACGTGTGATGCCCTCTCCTCTATTTTGCCGGAAGCTTTTAGCCGTCTCCCTGTAAGTGCATGGCTAGGACCTGTGTTTGTACTAAGTTTGCAAGTGCAAGATTTGAAAGCCATCAATAAATGTTGTTTGGTTTTGCTGACAGAGATACTTCTTGAGACTGTGAAGCTGGCAAAATGGCATCCAGTCACTTCATGTTGTGAACTATTGCATCTGTTGAGAACTAGATTGCTTCTGGCGCCCCCTCCTGTAAATGTAGGAGAAGAACAGAAAGAGGTGGGGGAGGGTGGAGTTAAGCATGTCATCAGCTTATAATTGTTACAGTCCCACAAATGATCTAAGTCCATCCCTTTTGAGTTCTGTTGACCATTATCTCATACAGGTAGTCCTTGACTTACAACAGTTCATTTAGTGACTGTTCGAAGTTACAATGGCACTGCAAAAGTGCATTTTTCACACTTTTGACCATTGAAGCCTCCTCATGATCACGTGATCAAAATCCAGATGCTTAGCAACACACTCATACTTATGACAGTTGCAGTGTCAGGTTGCAAGAACTGTGTTACTAACTTAATAACTGCAGCTGATTCACTTAGCAATTGTGGCAAGAAAGGTTATAAAACGGGGCAAAACTCACAACAAATGTTTCACTTGGGCAATAGAAATTTTGGGCTCAGTTGTGGTCTTAAGTCAAGGACTAACTGTATTGAACTTTATTGACTAGATTCTTATGTATAGCAATAAATCATCTTAACTGCGACTTGACATATGATCCTGGTTCTTTGCACTGACAAGTCATTCTAAAAAGGGTACACTGTGCCAGTGCTTTGCCATCCTTTGGCATTGCATCAGTTTTTAGGTTGGCATTTTAATTTACTCCTGGGATAAAATACGTTAGTAGATTGAGTTTAATCCACTAAGAGCCGCAGTGATGCAGTGGTTAAAATGCACTACTGTCTGCAGGCTACTTCTGCTGACTGCCATCTGCCGGCAATTTGGCAGTTCGAATCTCAGTAGGCTCAAAGTTCCATCCTTCTGAAATCGGTAAAATGAGGACCCAGATGGTTGAGGGCAATAGGCTGACTCTGTAAACCGCTTAGAGAGGGCTGTAAAAGCACCGTGAAGCACTATATAAGTGCTATTGCTATTGCAGTCTAACTCTGCCCACAGCTAGGAGTTTGATCCTGACTGGCTCAAGGTTGACTCAGCCTTTCATCCTTCCAAGGTTACTAAAATAAGGACCCAGATTGTTGGGGGCAATAGGCTGACTCTGTAAACCGCTTAGAGAGGGCTATAAAGCAGTATATAAGTCTAAATGCTATTGCTAAATGCTATTAAGTTTTGCAACTCTCAAGGGCTGACTTCTTTCTGTTGTTGATGCAGGACAACAAGCAGATCCTTTGCATCACGATCCTTCTTGGACTCAGCCACAGTGAGAATCCTCTGGTAAAAGCCGCAGCTTCACGGGGGCTTGGGGTGTACATTGTCTTCCCGTGCCTTCAGCAGGTAAAGCACCTGAGTTGCTTTGGTGTTTGTTTTATCCGACTGTGAAATGAAACTTCCTCAACCAACACCTAAACAGCGCCGTACCCAGAAAGAGGAACCCTGTTTTGTAGTGCTGGGGAAAGTTTTCACAGTTTTATGGATTCTCAGTCCTCCAGATCATGGTTGTCCCAAAAGTGCTTTTTTTTTCAGGAGGCAACTGGACTTTCTTGGTTTTTCTTTGAAGATGTTTCTCTTCTCATCCCAGAAGCTTCTTCAGCTCTCTTTTCACTGTTTTGTAAAAGAGCAGTGGACAAGATCTGTTCTCATACCAGAGTGATGCTTACAGCCAATTTTTCCCCTCTGTACAAAAACCTCTCAGTCCCACAGATATTATGCACTGTGTACAGATTGTCCTCGACTTACAACAGCTCATTTAGTGACCGTTCAAAGTGATGACGGCACTGAAAAAAGTGACTTGTGACCATTTTTCAGTTACAACCTTTGCAGCATCCCCATGACTATATGAACAAAATTCAGAGGGTTGGAAACAGGTTCATACTTACAACTGTTGCTGTATCCCAAAGGGGATCCCCTTTTGCGACCTTCTGCCCAGCAAAGCCAATGGGGAAACCAGATTCACTTAATAACCATGTTAGTAACTTGGCAATTGCAATGATTCACTGAACAACTGTGGCAAGAAATGTCATAAAATGGGCCAAAATTCACTTAAGAAACATCTCACTTAGCAACAGAAATTTGGGACTCAATTGTTATCATAAATCGAGGACTACTTGCGCAGAATTTTTGCCACAGCATGTATTATTATGATAATTAAATAATAATTATAACTTTAGAGCCACCTGAGTTCAGGTGCCTGTTCCTTAAAAATTAGAAACATAGAGCTAAGCAAGAAAACTCCAATTTTTGTCTGGAAAAGATAATATATGATAAAAACATAAAAACCAACAGGGGAATGGCTCGGTATTTACCTTAGAGAAAGGTCTGGGAGAACCGGCTAGGTCTTCAGAGACTTTGGGAATATCATTAGAGTGGGAGGCCTGCGTTGTATCCTGTCCCAAAAGTGAGGGGGGGGGAACCCCCAGGCATTTAAATCTCTAATTGCAAATGAGATCTCTTGCCTCAGCAGATGGCAGCATCTAGCCAACCTTGGTTGGTCTCAAAAGTAATTGACAGGCTCCAGGGAACCTCAGGTCCGTAGGCCAGATAAGGGAGTCGGAACAGAGAAAGCATTGATAAACCACTTTTGAATAAACTGCAGAGATGCATACCCACAATCAACTTGACTTTTACATTGTAAGCACGAATCACACTGTCTGAATTGGGCAGCCTTGTAAAGCTATGAATGCAGGATCCCATCGGCCACCGGGACCAGAGGTTTAAACTTCTGAGTTTTCAGACTCAATAACCCAAAGGACAACTGTTTAGTTGTTGATTGGGGTATTGATGGCCAGCTATGAAGTTGTTGACTGCTGATTCTTTGTGCAACAGCCAAAGTTCCTTGTGCAACAGCCAGCTGCTTAAAAGCCACCTGTCAACAGCCCAATTGACAATTAAAAATCCACACACTACCAGGCACCACATAAATACGATAGACTAGCCTTAAAGCATATTAGACCCTGCAGCATTATTCTTAGGCATGTATATTTGCCTTCATTCATGGAAGCAATGAAGGAATGACTGTCTGGAAATGTGAATGTCTCCTGGGGGCAGGGGGGTGGAAGCAAGATTAAATAGTTTAGCAATTGAAGTAGAAATAGAGTTAGGGGCAGGTGACAAAAGAAAGTCAGTTAGGAAGCAAGAAAGGAGAGTCCAATAAGGCTGTGGTTCTGAAGAGCGGCGTGGAGCTGCACAGATAGCAGGAAATGCAAAAAAGCAATTAAAATAATGATAAGATTGTGACAAGGGTATACATATGGTGCATTGAAGCGATTGTGGTTGATTCTTAAGTAGCTATGATAGCATTGAAACGAAAAGTTTTTTCCAAACCATTGCAAACATCAGGGGATCAGACAAGTTTGGCTACAGCTCATCTGTAATTAAAAATTGGTAAAACGATGAACATTTGGGGTAAGACAATACTGCTTCCTTAGAGAAGATACATTCTTAAAATTTGATGGTGTTGAGGAAGAAATTACACAATACCACGTTTCCCCGAAAATAAGACCGAGCCTTATATTCATTTTAACTCCAAAAGACACATTAGGGCTTATTTTCCTGTTAGGTCTTATTTTGGGGGGAAATGCATCTGGGTGACAATCTCAATTAGTGCTTATTTTGGGGGGTTGGGCTTATATTACGAGCCTCCTGAAAAATCATGCTAAGGCTTTTTTCTGGTTGGGGCTTATTTTCAGGGAAACAGGGTATGTAGCAGACTATGAGGGGGGCAGGGGGATAACAATATATTAATGACCAATATCTGATCTTAGGATGTGATGTTTGTCACTGACATGGCCAACACAGTTCTGAATTCTCTCGATGATCCTTCTCCAAATGTCCGTGCCAAAGCAGCTTGGTCTTTGGGAAATCTGACAGACACTCTAATAATCAACAAGTAGGTTGCTGGTTTCAGGTTATTTCTTCTTTCCTTTCCTTTCTTTAATGATGAATCCAAGTTCCTGGAACACAATTCAAAACAGAAAAACATACAGAAGTATCCTAAAGGGAAGGGAATTAGCTATGAGAGGCCATTTTCAAATGAATACTATAACTCAGTTGTGGTTAACCTTTTTGGCACCAAGTGCTGAAACGGGAGTACGTGCGCATATGTTGGAAACCAGAAGAGCAGCTTCCTGACACGCAGACGGTAGCACCGGAAACCGTAAGTTAGCTTCCCAGCGCACACATATGCATTGGTTGCCTGATCTTCCGGTTTCTAACATGCATATGCATGTGAAGACCAGTTGGCTGGCATGCGCATGCGCTCTGGGGAGCTGTTTCTTCCTTTTTCCAGTGCTCCCGTACACATAAAGACCAGCTGGCTGGTGTGCGCATGCACTCTGGAGAGCTGGTGTTCCAGTTTCCAGTGCTCCCGCGTGCGCAAAGATCAGCTGGCTTGTGCACATGTGCGTGCCAGAACCCGGAAGAGCAACGGACAATGGCTGTCATGCCTGGAGAGATGGTCCTGCGTGCCACTTCTGGCACATGTGGCATAGGTTTGCCATCACAGCCATAACTAATTCATATGTTGAAAGGGACAGACAAAAGAATATAAAAACTCAAAGCCCCTTTATTCATCAGATGTAGAGATTGCTCATCATGCCACATTTTTCTAATGTCTTCTCAGATATGAACATGTTATTTTAAAAAACACTTTAATCTCTCCAAATCAAGCCCTCTTTAAAAATAATGAAAGATACAAAAGGTATAAATTAGAAGGGCTGCTTCAAGATGGATTCCTGTGGATATTTATTGGTATTTTTGATCCTGCTGGAGTGGTTTCTGATTTCTTTGTTTTTGTTTGGCGGAAAACAGGGAGCTAATGGGACAAAGTTTCCAGGATGAATTCTCAGACTTGTTACTCCTGAAAATGTTACGATCAGCAACCGAGGCATCGAAAGACAAAGATAAGGCAAGTATCTCAAGATTTGCGCATGTGAGCTTATAAATGGGCAGCAGATTGTACAGTTTGGCAGGCAACATTTGTCAAGTTACATATAAGTGGGAAAGTGCTAAGAAAAACACCAAGCGATTCAATGGGAACAGAAAGAATGTGGTGAGATGGACTAACTTGTGAAGGACATAGAAACCAGAGTTACTTATTTAAATGGGGAAGATTTTCATTTAAAAATGGACCTACTGTGGGTTTTCTCTCTTCAAAGCCAGCTTGGTATAGTGCAGGGCTGTCAAATTCCCGGCCTGCGGGCCAGATGCGTCACCCCCTGGACCCGCCCACTCCCAGTTAAGCGAAAGGGGGAAAAGCCCCGATACGTCATGTGACACTGCCGTGAGGACGTGATTTTGATATCCCTGGTATAGCGGGTAAGATGCTGACTAAGAAACCAGGAGATTGTGAGTTCTAGTTCCGCCTTAGGCATGAAAACTGGCTGGGTGACTTTGGGCCAGTTACTTTCTCTCAGCTCAACCCACCCCACAGGGTTGTTGTGGGGAAAATAAGAGGAGGAAGGTGTTTTAGGTATGTTTGCCACCTTGAGTTACTTAAAAAGTGAACTTGTTCCTCAGTTCTCAATTAACTTATTAGAAAAGGCAGCTGGAATGGAAAGTAATTCAAAGGGAGTCAAAAGGTAATGATTACCTTTTGACTAAATTTGACCCCTGATTGACTAATTTGAAATCAGTAGGAATCAAGTCTTGTCTTGAAAAACAATTGAAGCCATTTCCCAGAGGAAGAGACCATGGGCCAGTTCCTCCCTCTCAGCCCAACCCACCTCACAAGGTTGTTATGGGAAAAATAGGAAAACGTGTTTTAGGCATGTTTGCTGCCTTGAGTAAGCAAGTAATAAAGGCAGGATAAAAATCAAATAAACAAATATCTATATATAAAGTATACAATTCCCTGTAACACATCTTGATATTTTTTTACCATTTATTCAACAGGCTCATGGAGAAAATATATCTAGGCGGTTGCTAGGAATTGAAAATGACTTGATAGCACACACTTTTAACAGGCTGGTTCTTTTTAGGGGAATTTGAAGCTTGACAATTGCATTTTTTTACAGATGATTCTTCACCACGGGAAACTCTGTTTGCAACCTCTTTTAAGTATTTTTATATCATCTGTACAGCCTGCTCAGGACACTGTACACAATGTGATTTGTATTTGTATTTTTGCCTCATACAATAGACAAAATTACAAATCCCTAATGTGACAGCATTTGTGAGAGAAAAAAAACAGAAATAAAAATACAATGGAATATTACAATAACATTTATTTATTTGTCTCTATCCTGCATTTATTGTTTTTACAAATAAGTCAAAATATCCAACATATTTTCCTCCTCCTATTGTCCCCATAACAACCACCCTGTGAGGTGAATTGGGCTGAGGGGGAGTGGCTGGCCCAACATCACCCAGCTGGCTTTCATGGCTAAAGCAGGATTTGACTTGCTCAAAATCTCCTGCTTTCTACTGATGCCTTAACCAATAGACCAAGCATATACCAAGTAGATAATTTACTGATTTTCTGTCTATACAATGCAGAATGTCGCTTCAGGGTATAAGAAAAGCAAGCACAAAGACATCGAAATGCTTTTCTAAATAAACCAAGTCCAGTGGTCCCTTTTTATAACCCCAGTAATCCCATAATTCAGGATAGAGTCAAGGCGACTGTATGGAGCTGAGCATTTACTGGCTGGATGCCCTTCCTGACACCTATGTGGAGTTTGCAGCAGATTTTTATTTTATTTTTTTGCGCCCAGAGAGAGAAATATCTACTATTACCTAGGATTGAACTTTCAACCTTCCCAGTAGGAAGCGACCTTCTTTACCACTGGGCCACCATGCCACTCAGTCAAAAATAAACATCATGCCAATTGATTTTTTTACACACTGCTAGCTTGCAAGAAAGAAGGTTTGAAGCTGAACCTTTGTCCTTACGAAGACCTGGTCCATTCTATCAGCTCAAAGGGCTGAAAAGGCCGGACTTCAGAGCAAGATGGATTCATGACATTGTTCAGTACTTTAAGGCAGTAACAGCTCTAGTTTTTATAGTACAAGCCACAGACTTTTCCCATCTCTCTTCAGGTCAAGAGCAATGCTGTCCGAGCCCTAGGAAACCTCCTTCATTTTCTCCAGCCATCCCACATCTCCAGCCCCAAATTCAGCCAACCCATTGAGGAATCCATCCAGGCTCTGACGTCGACGGTGCAGAGTGATGCCACGATGAAAGTACGTTGGAATGCCTGCTACGCCCTCGGAAATGTCTTTAAAAACCCTGCCTTGCCGTTGGGTAAGTAAAAATGACAAGTGTTATTTTCAGGTGCAATTCAGAGGTGGCATTCAGCAGGTTCTGACCAGTTCCGGAGAACCGGTAGCAGAAATTTTGAGTAGTTTGGAGAACCCATTGGTACCTTCCCCCCAGGAGTGGGGAGGGAATGGGGATTTTGCAGTAACGTTCCCCTGCCATGCCCACCAAGCCACGCCCACAGAACCAATAGTAAAAATAAAATCGAATCCCACACTGCCTTCAGAAGTTCTGGTGCTCCATCACTGGAGGCAGTTTTTAAAAAGAAGTGAGAGGACAGTCACTTGTCTCAAATGGTGCAGGGTCTCCTGGTTGAGTAGGGAGTTAGACTAGAAGATCTTCAAGGTTCTCTCCAGCTCTGTTATTCTGTTATCCTGTGGCGGGTACTGTATAATCTTATAGGTTGCCCTCAGGTTTTGATTTTCCAGACCTCCATTCTCTGGATTTCAGATAAAACAGACAAAGTTTTAGGTTGGATTTTACACACACATTCCCTCTAAAGCAGCGGTGTCAAACTCAAGGCCTGTGGAGCCAGAGGGTGGCATTCAGCAGGTTCTGACCAGTTCCGGAGAACCAGTAGCGGAAATTTTGAGTAGCTTGGAGAGCCGGTGGTAACCTTCCCCCAGGAGTAGGGAACGAATGGGGATTTTGCAGTATCCTTCCCCTGCCATGCCCACCAAGCCACACCCACCAAGCCACTCCACGTCCACCAAGCCACGCCACAGAACCGGTAGTAAAAAAAAAATTGAATCCCACCACTGGTGCCATTGAATTGAATACTTGATTTGGCCAAGTGTGATTAGACACACAGAAGGATTCATCTCCGACAAAGAAGCTCTCAGTGTACAAGCAAAGCCACAGAATAGTGACTGTTGTGACTCCGGGTTTGGAATCTGCTCCTGTGGCAGATATGAGTTCCAGCGACGAGGATATGGCAGCAAAATATGAGCCGGCATTGCTTAGTGACTTGGATAGTAGCCAGGATGAGGAGATGGATTTAACAAGGGGAGATAAACCTGATTTAATGGAGTTGTCAGGACCTTCGACCTCCTCTGGTTCTTTATCTGAGCAGCAGCTGGGAATGGCTGACAAGGAAGGCATGAGAGAGTTTTCCAGTGGAGAAGAAAACTTGGAGAACTTATGGCTTGACGTCAGAAACAGGAGGCTCAGACGCCAATCTCAATTAGGAGGAGGCGTCGAGCCAGTAACTAATTAGGGAAATTAACATGCTGCATAATAAGTGGATAAAAGGACACGGCTGGTGGAACGCCAGAAACAAAGTGTCTAAATGGAGTGAAGACATGCAGCAAACTCTCTGAGGCTTGTGAATTATTGCTACGCCAGGATTGCCGGACAGAGTGTGGATTTATTGTTGTGTTTTGGAATTACTCCAGTCATTCTCTTGTGGGTTTTTTTTTTTTGATTTGAGTTAATTCTGAAACAGCTGAATTTTGTTTTGCTCACCTGCAATTAAAGGGGAGACATAACTGTTAGGGATAACATTGTTTACCCTAACTGGTTTAGGTAAAATAATAAATATGTTATCATGGTTTGTTAGTTAAAGTGTCTGTAACTTTAACTGTAAGAATGTAATTAAGGGTGTGGTTGTAAAAGCATCATAAAAGAAGCAAGGCAGGGCAGCTTGCTCTCTCTGGCTTGATGATCCCTAATTACTGGATAGACTGAAGACTGCGTTTTTCCCCTACTGGAACGGGAGAGAGAAAGGACTGTTGATTTATCAACGGTGAGAGGACTGATTTATTATAAGTGTACTGACATTGGATATTCTACACGGACTTTGCTAATTGAATATCCTTGAATGGACTGACTAAAATGATACATGACTAATGGACTGTTATTTTGACTGTGCTATAAAACTCTAAATGGAATAAACTATATTTTTGATAACACAAGCGTATCTGTTATTTTTACTGTATGTTAACTAACATACAAACTTATCTCACACATTTATCTGTATGCCTATCTGATTAACGCTGCACATTCTGTTTAGCTTGTCTCCTTAACCCTGGTTGGGGAACCCAGGCTTAACACTGGTTATGGGCCCAGAGGCTGCAAAGTCAGTTTAACTAGGATAAAACAGATATATATAAAAAGTGAGAGTTTGTGTTGTTACACATTACAGTAAACAGACAGCTGTGTTTTATTAATTATAGTTTTATATCCATAAAAAAAAATGGCACAAGTCAATCTACAAAGTTTGTCCCTTATATCCAAGCTGGATGGAACAAACTATATATCATGGTCTATGAAATGTAGTCTACTTCTATGAAGAGAAGGTCTGTGGAACATAATTGAAAATCCACCAAACGTAGAGGAATGGGATCCAGAGATTGAGGAAGATAGACAAAAGATAGAAGACTTTAAACAGAAGAATGAACAAGCTCTTTGCATAATAGGACTAACACTATCTGACCAGCAACTTGTTCATATCCACGGAGAACAAACGGCTGTTGAGTGTTGGCAGAAGCTGAAGAGGATTTATGTTCAAGATAATGTTGGTGCTCACATAAATCTAACACGGAAGCTTTTCAGGACGCATCTCCAAACGAATGGTGATATGCTGAGTCATTTGAAAACTATAAAAAGCATTTTTCAAGAACTGCACGAGAAAGAACTTATTTTCTCTGAACTACACCAAGTCTACATAATTCTATCTTCACTAGACGAAAGTTATGATAACTACGTCACTTCCCTTGAAATTTTGCCGAAGGAAAGTTTAACTTTAACTTATATAACTGGCAGATTGATTGAAGAGGCAAGAAGAAGATTTGAAAGAAATAAGTTAAGGAGGGAGCAACCTCAAAAAGAAGATATTGAATCTCCTACTGCATACACAATTAAAAAGTGTTTTAATTGTGGAGGAAGAGGACATTTGGCAAGATTTTGTAAAAAAGCAAAGCGCCAGAACGCTGGCCAGAATACTAAAAGTAACCAAAAGAAAAAGAAAAATTTAGAGTTAGCCATGTATATTAACGGAGCTGTAAAAAATAATTTATGGGTGGTTGACAGTGGAGCATCCCACCGTATAACAAATGATAACAAAAATTTTATTAAAATGTCCCAGAGTACACAGCAGATATTGTTAGCCAATGGCTGGAAACTGAAAGCTAAAGGTCAAGGTATAGCATATTGTTCTTTCATAAAAGAGAATGTAAAAATGTTATATGTACCACAACTTAAGTTTAATTTAATTTCAGTTAGAATTTTGGTTAAACTAGGATATGTAGTTACCTTTAGGGGAGATAACTGCATAATTGAAAAAGAAGATAAGAAAATTATTGCATCTTTAAGAGGTGAATTGTATGTTTTAAATGATAATGGTTTAGAGGTGGCTAACACGGTTTATGATAATAAGAAACCTCATGATGAATGTATTCACTTGTTACACCGACGGCTAGGACATTTAAATTTTAAAATGCTTAAGAGAACTGTTCAACTATCTAAAGGAATAAGTTTGAAACCTTGTAATAAGTATTTGCAATGTTTTGCTTGTAATCAAAGCAAAAGCAAGGTCATACCGGCAAATATAGTTGATGGATTTACTACCAAAGAGCCTTTAGAGGTAGTATTTGCCGATTTAATAGGTCCGAAAAAACAAGTGTAGGAGGAGCTCGATACATATTAAGTATAATGGACCACTATTCTAGATATGGGTTTTGCTATTTAATGAAGAGCAAAACTGAAACGTATCTAAATCTCTTTAATTGGATTAAATTTGCAGAAAGAAAAACTAAAAAGAAATTAGTAATTCTTATAACAGATAATGGTGCAGAATTTACAAATAATAAATTCCAGAATAGACTTAGAATGTTAGGTATTCAACATAAAAAGTCTGCACCATATAGGCCACAACATAATGCCTTTATAGAGAGACGAGGCCAAACACTACAATCAATGGCACGTACTATGTTGTCTGATTCAGAATTACCGGACAATTTATGGGGAGAAGCAATAATTACATTATTAAACATTATTAAATAATGTTGTTAATTCAATAACAGGTGAATTACCATTCACACTGTGGCATGGTACAAAACCTGATTTAAGTTACATGCACACATTTGGAGCACCATCATGGGTGCATATCCCTATACAACTCAGACACAAAGGACAGCATAGAGCTAAAAGATTATTTTTTGTAGGATATGAATCTAATCACAGATCTTATAGATTCTGGGAACCAGGTACATCTAGAGTTTACACCAGTGCTAGTGCTAAATTCCTAGAACATGTAGGATGGAATAGATTAGAGCAAGATTTAAATAACGAAGTAATTATTGAACCCTACAAAAGGCAAAAAGATCAGACTAGTTATATGAAGAGTGCAATTAAAGAAGAAGTCCATGAAGAACAAATAGGACCAGAACAAGAGGAAACAGTTGATCAGGAAGAGTTAGATAATCAAGAACAATTAATAAATGAAAGTCCACCTGTAAGTCCTGTAATACCTAGACGTACTACATGTGTAACTAGACTACCTGATAGGTATCAAGCAAGTATAGTTTGCCAAGTAACTAAAGTTTCAACTCGTGTAGATGAACTTAGGATGTATCCTGTTAAGGATCAGGAGAATTGGCAAAAGGCAATGGAAAAAGAACTAAATTCATTAAAGGTAATGAAAGTATATGAAGATGCTAAATTACCTCCAGGAGAAAAATCCATTGGGTGCAAATGGATATTTAAAGTAAAAACTGGAAATGATGGGACTGTTTCCCATAAAGCTAGGTTGGTAGCTCAAGGATTTAATCAAACTGCATCTGATTACGATGAAGTTTTTGCACCAAGTCTTAAAGCAACATCTTTGAGAGCAGCTTTAGTGTGGGCAGCTAAGAAAAACTATGTCATTAACCATTTAGATGTAGAAACTGCTTATTTGCATGCACCATTGCAGCACACTATATATTTGAAAAAGCCAGTTATTATAAAAGACAATAAAGTAAATAGTAATGATTGTTGGAAACTCAAAAAGAGTCTTTACGGGTTGAAACAATCTGGCTTTGAGTGGAACCAATATATTGTGAAAGAATTAAACCATATAGGATTTAAATCTGGTTTAGCAGATCCATGTGTGTTTAAAAGAGAAAATAATGGAACGGTGTCATTGTTGTTATTATTTACAGATGATATTGCTTTGATAACTAAGACTAATAATGAAGCTAATGAGATTATATCATTATTAACTAAAAAGATAAAATTAAAGCATTTAGGTGAAATTAAAAAGTATCTAGGATTGACAATTAACAAAACAAATAATGGATTTAAGATATCTCAAGAAGATAAAATTTGCCAATTAATTAAAACGTATAAAATGGAACTTTGTAAACCGGCAAAGACTCCAATGAATCAGGAAGTTTGCCAAACTGATGATCAAAGTCCCAAATTTGATAAGTCCATATATCAATCTTTGATTGACAGCTTATCATATATAAGCAATTGGTCAAGGCCAGATATAGCTTATAGTGTTAATCAGCTGGCACGTTTTAATTCAGATCCACATCAATGTCATTGGCAATCATTAAAGAGAATTTTAAGATATCTTAAAGGAACAATGAACCATGCATTGTATATAGAACCAAAGGATGATTTGAGTCTTAGTGTCTATGTAGATGCAAGTTTTGCAACTGACAAAAACACTAGAAAATCAACATCTGGGATGGCTATATTATTTGGTAAGACACTAATAGGGTGGAGGTCAATCAGACAGCAGCATATCAGCTTGTCCACGATGGAAGCGGAATTTTCATGTCTGTCATTACTATGCACTGACTTAATTTTGTACAAACAGTTATTATTAGACATGGGTATAACTGTTAAAGATTCCATTATTGTGTAAGAGGACAACCAAGCAGCCATAAAGTTAGCTACTAATATTGCTGTAAAAACTAGATCAAAACATAGTGATTTAAGATTCTTAAATGTTAGAGAATCTGTAAAAAATGGGCTAATTAAATTGGAATACTGCATGACGGAAGAAAACATTGCAGACCAATTTACAAAAGCTCAAGGAGTAATTAAGTTTAAAGAGAGTTGTAACAAATATGATTTAAAGATGTAAATAGTTATAGTATTATTATTACGTAAAAGGGGAGAATGTTAGGGATAACATTGTTTACCCTAACTAGTTTAGGTAAAATAATAAATATGTTATCATGGTTTGTTAGTTAAAGTGTCTGTAACTTTAACTGTAAGAATGTAATTAAGGGAGTGGTTGTAAAAGCACCATAAAAGAAGCAAGGCACGGGCAGCTTGCTCTCTCTGGCTTGATGATCCCTAATTACTGGATAGACTGAAGACTGCGTTTTTTCCCCTACTGGAACGGGAGAGAGAAAGGACTGTTGATTTATCAATGGTGAGAGGACTGATTTATTATAAGTGTACTGACATTGGATATACTACATGGACTTTGCTAATTGAATATCCTTGAATGGACTGACTAAAACAATACATGACTAATGGACTGTTATTTTGACTATGCTATAAAACTCTAAATGGAATAAACTATATTTTTGATAACACAAGCGTATCTGTTATTTTTACTGTATGTTAACTAACATACAAACTTATCTCACACATTTATCTGTATGCCTATCTGATTAACGCTGCACATTCTGTTTAGCTTGTCTCCTTAACCCTGGTTGGGGAACCCAGGCTTAACAATAACAAGTGACTATCCTCATAATAACACAGGCAGTCCTCAACTTACAACGGTTCATTTAGTGACCGTTAGAAGTTACAACGGCACTGAAAAAAGGTGACCGATAATCATTTTTCACACCTACATCCACAGCAGCATCCCCATGGTCACGCAATCAACATTTGGATGCTTGGTAACTGTCAGGTATTTATGACAATTGCAGTGTCCTGGGATCAAATGATCCCCTTTTGCAACCTTCTGACAAGCAAAGTCAAGGAGGAAGCCAGATTCATTTAACGGCCATATTACTAGCTTGACAACTGCAGTGATCCACTTAACAAAAGTGTCAGGAAAAGTTGTAAAATGGGGCAAAACTCGCTCAACAACTGCCTCACTTAGCAACAGAAATTTTTGGCTCAATGGTGGTCTTAAATCATGGACTACCTGTACAGGTAGTCCTTGACTTACAACAGTTCATTTAGTGACCAACGTTATGATGGCAGTGAAAAAAGTGACTTATGACCATTTTTCCACTTATGACCACTTATGACTGTTAAGCTTCCCCATGGTCATGTGATTTACATTTGGATGCTTGGCAACTGACTCACATTTATGACGGTTACAGTGTCCCAGGGTCACCTGATCCCCTTTTATGACCTTCTGACAAATAAAGTCAATGGGGAAGCCAGATTCACTTAAAAGCCTTGTTCCTAATTTAAGAATTGCAGTGATTCACTTAACAAGTGAAAACATGGTGAGAAAAGTCATAAGATGGGGCAAAACTCACTTAACAAAACTCTCACTCAACAACAAATGTTTTGGGCTTAATTGTGATCATAAGTTGAGGACTACCTGTATTACCAATAACAGCGGGGAGCAAGAAAGATAATAGGGATAAATAACAATACTACAGCCATACTCCATGGATAAATACAGAAATGTCCCCCAGTCCTTTATTAGTGCTAACTCCCCCTCCCATCTTGTGTTAACTGGCCATAATTTCTGGTTGTGTAAATCTCTTTGCTTATCCATGGAGACCAAGTGGAGCAAGTGGTCAGTTTTAAGTTTCTGGGTGTTACCATAAAAGAGGACCTTACCTGGGGTGCCCACATTGCAACACTGGTCAAAAGGGCCCAGCAGTGATTATACTACCTGAGACTTCTCAGAATACAACAACTGAATGAAAAACTGCTGGTGACCTTCTACCGCTGCACCAGAGAGAGTATCTTAACTTACTGCACCTGTGTATGATTTGCCAGTTGCACAGTGGCAGATAGGAAAACACTCCAGAGGGTTAACGTCATTGCCCAGAAGGTCATTGGTTGCCCTCTCCCCTCTATGGAAGAGCTTTATAGCTTCACTGCCTTAAGAAAGTTCAAAACATTCTCAAAGATCCATCTCATCCTGGGCACCCTTATTTTGAACTATTACCATCTGGCAGGCGGCACAGGACAAATAGGCTGAAAAACAGCTTCTATCCCAGGGCACTAGCTCTTTTGAATTCTACTGTATAGTGCAACATTAATGCAATATCAGTAGTTTTCAATTCAATGTATAGAATGTGAAGGATGTGTGTTTGTGTTTATTTTCATAGTCATAATGTACACCGAAGATGGTATTTAATTTCATTGTACGAGGTGCAATAGCAATAAAGTAATCTAAAAGTAAAAATAGGCTGTGAGATGCGAGATTATGAAGAGAGGCAGCCTGGGCCAGCCTGAGAGGGACATCTTTGTCCAGCTTTCTTTGTCCAAGATGCTGCCCAAATTCCTGGAGAAAGTTCACCTGTGGATTTCACTGTAGTAGCTAGAACTCCACTTACGACCAAAATTGAGCCCGGAATAACAGTTGTAAGTTTTTACGGTTATAAGTCAAGGAACCCACATGACCTGAAGTAAATTTCCAGCTTTTTTCACTGCTGTTGTTAAGTGTATACAGTGGCCCTTAAACAAATGATATGGTCGTTAAGTGAACCCGTTCATTTGAATGGCCGTTTTTTGCTGGAAACTAACCAAATGATCACAAATCTGGTTGGAGGAGATATTTTAAAAGAAAGGAGCAATAGATGGCTTCCTGAGAAGCCTGGTAATATATATGTCAACTCATAAAATATTTCTATGGTTTTGAGAGTTGCCAACAGAAAGGGAGGGGGGAGCAGTGGGCAACTTGGATGCCATAAATGTTTTCAAAGATAGTTTCTAGGTGACTGAAGTTTCTGCCATGCAAAATTCTAATGATGGATGACTCTTGGTTATGGATGTATCCCATTGGAGAATATGAATTATGATACAACCAGGGGGTGGGGGAAAACCAGGGTCAAGGATGACAAGGAGTGATGTATCTCAGAGTCGGCTACACCCAGGCAGCACTGGCATGTTTACTCCTAATAAATCTTGTCTGGAGCCCTGACAATACACACTGCTCAAAAAAATAAAGGGAACACTTAAACAACACAATGTAACTCCAAGTCAATCCCACTTCTGTGAAATCAAACTGTCCACTTAGGTAGCAACACTGACTGACAATCAATTTCACACACTGTTGTGCAAATGGAATAGACAACAGGTGGAAAGCATAGGCAGTTAGCAAGACATCCCCAATAAAGGAGTGGTTCTGCAGGTGGTGACCACAGACCACTTCTCAGTTCCTATGCTTTCTGGCTGATGGTTTGGTCACTTTTGAATGCTGGCGGTGCTGTCACTCTAGTGGTAGCATGAGATGGAGTCTACAACCCACACAAGCGGCTCAGGTAGTGCAGCTCATCCAGGATGGCACATCAATGCAAGCTGTGGCAAGAAGATTTGCTGTGTCTGTCAGCGTAGTGTCCAGAACTTGGAGGCGCTACCAGGAGACAGCCCAGTACATCAGGAGACGTGGAGGAGACCATAGGAGGGCAACAACTCAGCATCAGGACCGCTACCTCCGCCTTTGTGCAAGGAGGGACAGAAGGAGCACTGCCAGAGTCCTGCAAAATGACCTCCAGTGGGCCATAAATGTGCATGTGGCTGCTCAAACAGTCAGAAAGAGACTCCATGAGGGTGGTATGAAGGCCCAACGTCCACAGGTGGAGGTTGTGCTTACAGCCCAACACCGTGCAGGACATTTGGCACTTGCCACAGGACACCAAGATTGGCAAATTCACCACTGGCGCCCTGTGCTCTTCACAGATGAAAGCAGGTTCACACTGAGCACATGTGACAGACGTAACAGGGTCTGGAGACGCCGTGGAAAACGTTCTGCTGCCTGCAACATCCTCCAGCATGACCGGTTTGGCAGTGGGTCAATAATGGTGTGGGGTGGCATTTCTTTAAGGGGCCACACAGCCCCCCATGTGCTCGCCAGAGGTAGCCTGACTGCCATTAGGTACCGATATGAGATCCTCAGATCCCTTGTGAGACCATGTGCTGGTGCGGTTGGCCCTGGGTTCTCCTAATGCATGACAATGCTAGACCTCATGTGGCTGGAGTGTGTCAACAGTTCTTGCAAGACGAAGGCATTGATGCTATGGACTGGCCCGCCTGTTCTCCAGACCTGAATCCAATTGAGTACATCTGGGACATCATGTCTCTCTCCATCCACCAACGCCACATTGCACCACAGACTGTCCAGGAGTTGGAGGATGCTTTAGTCCAGGTGTGGGAGGAGATCCCTCAGGAGACCATCCGCCACCTCATCAGGAGCATGCCCAGGCGTTGTAGGGAGGTCATACAGGCACGTGGAGGCCACACACACTACTGAGCCTCATTTTGACTTGTTTTAAGGACATTACATCAAAGTTGGATCAGCCTGTAGTGTTTTTTTCCACTTTAATTTTGAGTGTAACTCCAAATATAGACCTCCAGGGGTTGCTAAATTTGATTTCCATTGATAATTTTTGTGTGATTTTGTTGTCAGCACATTCAACTATATAATGAACAAAGTATTTAATAAGAATATTTCATTCATTCAGATCTAGGATGTCTTATTTTTGTGTTCCCTTTATTTTTTTGAGCAGAGTGTATATATATATATGTGTGTGTGTGTGTGTTTGTGTGTATGTATATGTATATGTGTATGTATATGTATATGTATATATATATATTTTTTTAACCTATTTTGGATTTTTTAGGAGAAGCCCCTTGGACTGGCAAAGCCTATGATGCCCTTACGTCAGCGGTCAAATCCTGCAAGAATTTTAAAGTCCGTATCAAATCAGCCACAGCTCTCTCTGTGCCATCTGAGAGGAGGCATTATGGGACTCCCAAGCAGTTTTGCCAGATTTGGGATGCGCTGGTGACCGCTTTGCAGCGGAGTGAGAACGCTGAAGACTTCTTGGAGTTCAAATACAGCGCTAGCCTCCGCGTGCAACTATGCCATGCTCTGCTCCATCTGCTGAGCCTGGCCGAGGAGACTGACCTACCAGATATCAGGAAGTCCGTGCTTGAGCAGGGAGAAATCATTCGGCTTTATATGTTGCAGTATATGAAATCAGGAGCTGAAGGGGAAGAAGCTGGAATAGGAGAGAGAATTCCTGAAAGGGACAAAACCCTCGAAAGGGCCATTGAGCACGTGAAAAGGCTGGAGGAAGCGTCTGGAGGCTACCCAGTGAAAAGGGGGGTGTTGGCTTACTTAGAAGACCTCTTGAAAACCCATACCTGTTCCACAGAATTCCCCAAAGCTTAAGCTGGTATGATTAAGAAAAAAGCCAGGCCAGGCCTGTGCTTATTATGAATACCCCCCAGGTCTTACCACTCAGCCATTGTCCTGCGGAGAATTTTAAAAATTCCTTTTTGGTGGTTCCTTTCTCCTTTCCTTTTTAATCACAGGGACAGACTTCACTGAGTCTTTTTTAAACATTTGCCTTACCAACTGCCCTCATTTCCAAGTACTTCACACAAATAACGTGAGCAGCAAATGTCAGAAATTGGGAAAGGATTTGCTACGTTATGCACACAAAATGAGAAAAAAAAAAAAACACTAATCAAGGACCTCTATATTAACATTTTCTAAAAATATTACTTTATTCCAATGAAGAGTAATAAATTATTCGGTTCTAAACATATTTCCGTTGATGTTCTTTTGCCTTCCATATTTATCTTTTTGTATCTTTTTTTTAACTTTTATTTATTTTTTTCACCCTTACTCTGTAGAATAGGAGAAGATGACCTAAAGTGGTGAGGAGAAGAATTTCCTCTCTCCGTTCGTCATGAATGCATCTTCTCCTATTTTCAGATATCTGTTCCCAATTTAAAATGGCAATCTGATACCAATAGAAAAGGGTATTTGTAGCTCAGCATTGAACAGTAGAGTCCTTGGTGCTTTTTGAACTTGGTTATCTTCCGCAGTGAAGATGGGTAAGGGAATGTCCGCCAGAAAATCACCAAGCTCAAAAGAGTACCAAGATGATAAAAGAGGTGTGGTGGCGCAGTGGTTGGAATACAGTATTGCAGGCTAATTCTGCTGGCTGCTAGGAGTTCAATCCTGACTGGCTCAAGGTTGACTCAACCTTCCATCCTTCTGAGGAGGGAGAAATGAGGACCCAGATTGTTGGGGGCAATAAGCTGATTCTGTAAACTGCTTACTATGTTTCCCTGAAAATAAGACCCTTTCTTATAATTTTTTTTTTGCCACCAAAAGCACCAGGTCTTATTTTGAGAGGATGTCATCCACTGACTAACCTCATTTGTGCACGTCACCCCTGGCCTTTTCGCTGTCAGAGGCCTTTAGGAACTTCTTCTCCTGCGGATGGCAAGCCTTTCTTGAAGGCCTCTGCAGCCGATAACATAGCTCTGGATTGATCCGGAGCTTTGTTATCAGCTACAGAGGCCTTCAAGAAAGCCTTGTCAGCCTTGTGGGCTGCAGAAGAAATGCGCCAGCAAGGTAGATGTCGGGGTGTGTGAGGCCTGGCTACAACTGTCCAAAGGTAAGTAGAAGGGCAGCTCCACACCCCCACCTCCATCCCCACTCTAGCTTAATTTTTACCTGTGTATTCTGTAGTGGGCAGGATCTTAATTAGGGCTTATTTTGGGGGTAGAGCTTCTATTGGAAGCACGTGTAAAAATCAAGATAGGACTTACTTTCAGGGTAGGTTGTATTTTCGGGGAAACAGGGTAGAGGGCTGTAAAGCACTGTAAGTGGTATATAAGGATTATTGCTATTGCTATGATAATCTGAGTTTAACATAGCAAATTTTAACTGCATTGAAGCCCAGCTATCCATTCAGTGTACTCTTTTTTTTTTTTAAAGGCAGGTCTTTATGTCTCCAAAGTTAAGGAAATACCTTTGCTAGTTAGAAAACAGCTGGGAAGGTTGCCAATGGTGATCACACAACCTCTGGGTTGTTCTCACCTCCATAAATACATGCCGGTCGTGAAAGCACCCAAATTTTGATCACATTACGGGGGAAGCTACTATGGTTGTAAGTGCGAGGACCAGTTGTAAATCACATTTTCAGTGGTGGTGTAATTTCGAACAGCTGTTAAATAAATAGTTGTAAGTCATGGATGTTGGAACAGAACAACAAAGTTGGAAGGGACCTTGGAGGTCTTCTAGTCCAACCCCTGCTCAAGCAGGAAACCCTATGCCAGTGGTGGCTAATCTTTTTGGGTTCCTGTGCCAAAAATTGTGCATGTGCTTGCACGCTCGCACTCGCGTGCCAACACATAGCAGGCAATGTGGACCCCCCCCATCTCCCCTACGCATGCGTGTACAATCCTCCCCCTTACCTGCACTTTGCTCACAGCTGATTTTCGGCTGGTTTGAGGCCTTTTTTGGCCTTCCAAAAGCTTGAGGAAGGCTTCTGCAGGTTTCTACAAGCTTTGTAGGCCGAAATCTAGCCCCATTTCATCATTTCCTGTTTTTCTGCAAAACCTTAACCTTTGAGAGGCCAAAAAAGGCCTCAAACCAGCCAAAAATCAGCTGTGGCACGCACATGCTCTGTGAGGTAAGTTTGCCTGCAGCTTGCATGGTGGCACAAATGGCTCTGCGTGCCACCTGTGGCATGTGTGCCATAGGTTCGCCATCACGGCCCTATGCCATTCCAGACAAATGGCTGTCCAATCTCTTCTTAAAAACCTCCAGTGTTGGAGTGTTCATAACTTCTGGAGACAAGTCGTTCTCATTAATTGTTCTAACTGTCAGGAAATTTCTCTTTAGTTCTACAACCTGTAACTGCTTTTGATAATAAAAATGAAAGACCCACATAATTATTTTTGGTATAATTGTTAACACAGGTGTAGAAGGTCAATGCAAAAAACCCAGTCAAATGGAAAAAAACCTGTCCAAGATCTTTCCTTGCACTGCAGTAGTGTAATTAGAGGTGATGTCCCTTAGCCAACCTCTAACACATTCGCCCATTTAAGACGAGGGATCAGTAAAACAACTGCAGTGTTGGCAGGAGAGAATCTGCTCACCATATATAGATCCTTCAGAAGGAATTCAAGCTTCACTGAATTTTCATCTTGTTCTTCTCTTTGTTTACCTTTGCTGCAGAAGTCAACTTGATACTCTGTGGGTGAGGGAAGCTATCCTGAGTGGTCTATCTTTCCCATTGTCTTAATACATTGAAGCTTTATCTAAACGTACGGGGAGCTCTCGACTTACAACAGTTCATTTAGTGACTGTTCAAATTTGCAATGGCACTGAAAAAAGCAACTTGGAACCATTTTGCACACTTACAACCTTTGTAGCATCCTCTGTCAGCGTTGCAGAAAACCTCCACTCCAACCAATAACTCCGGGACAGACATCTTCTCAAAAGTTCTTTTTATTTTGGATAGTAAACAGGCACAACTGGGGAATCCCAAATCTGAAAGTTCCGGGCTTCCTTGCGATAAATAAAAACTACAAATCCATCCCCTGCGCCCATCATCGCATCACATGCCCCAATCACTATCTGTCCCAACTTGAGACTGCCCCTCACTTATGCGCAGAATAACATGACCTTGAATTAAAAAAGGAACGTTATGTCTAACTACGTACACTCCAAGAAATTCACCCCTCCCACTTTCCCAGGCTCAAAATGTGGAAGCGTGGGAGCATCTGGTCTCAATATGGCTTCCAAAGCTGACATGATCATGTGATCAAAATTCAGATTTTTGACAACTGGTTCATACATATGACCGGAGTCATGGAGCCATGGAATCCCCTTTTGTGACCTTTTTTTTTTTTGAAAAGAATTTTATTGATTTCCTACAAACAAACAAGACAAACAAAACATTAAAGCATCAACTCTCTTATGTACATACAGTATGTCGGTTGGTTCATTAATTTTGTGCATTCATTTTATAGTCTCAATTGCAGTTATGTTACATAACAACTCATGGTCAATCCAAACTTATATATCCTAATATCGCTATAAAAAATCATTTGACTATACTTTTAATCATTCATGCTTTTTGAGATAACAATACTTTAAATAGTTTATTCTATAACAAATAATATAATCATACCAAATCTATCCTAAAAACACTTTATAAATATAATGTCAAATAACAAAGGCGAAAGAAAAAATAAAGATATTCCTTACTGTCTAACATTCTAAATATAATTTTTGCCATTTCTCTAGATCAATCCCATATCCAAAATTCTTCCCCCAAACAATCATAGTTTCTTTAACTTGTTCTTCCTCTAATTTAATTCCCAGTAAATAACCATATATTTTTAAATCACCTTCTCATCAGTACCCATCAAGATCTTACCTAGATCAGTCTGTTTATCATAGAATCCCTCCATTTTAGAATCTTCATCATACCTTGAATGTATTTGCGCATATGAAAACCAATTCATCCTTATACCTTGTTCCTCTAAATTTTGAATCGATTTAAGTTCACCCTTTTCATCCAATAGTTCCCCATATCTAACTGTTTGTTCCTTCTTATAAATTGTAGGATAGGAAAATGCTTCAATAATCGATAACCAAACCAGAATTTTCAAATAACATTGTCTTTTTATCTTCTCCCAGTTTAACCACAAAGACTCCCGTATATAATGTCTTCTAAAGTAACCCTGTGTTTTAGTTCCCTGATACTATAAAAAAGCGTGCCAACCCAACAGCAAATCATGATCTTCTAGTGTCAACAATCTAGTCTTTCTTAATGTTATCCATTCCTTGACCCACATCAAACTTGCAGCTTGATAGTACAATTCCCAATTGGGCAGGCCAAAACCTCTAATTCTAGCGTCTTGCAAAAGCTTTAGCTTTATTCTCGCTTTCTTACCTTGCCATATAAACTTCAACATAATTTTATTTAAATCTTCAAAATAATCTTTTCCAAGCCTAATTGGTATTGTTTGAAACAGAAATAGAATTCTGGGTAAAATATTCATCTTAATTGTTGAAATTCTCCCTATTAATGACAATTGCAAGTGTTCCCATTTCTTCAAGTCTGTAGCTATCTGTTGTTTAAGTTTAATATAATTATTCTCTTTTAATGTGCTACATCTTGCTGTCAAATATATCCCAAGATACTTAACCTTATTCGTAACTTGGATTTTCAACAGGTCTGCCAGTTCTTCTCTCTGTCTCAGCAGCATGTTCTTTGTCAAAATCTTTGTTTTATCTTTATTTATTTTCAAACCAGCCATCACACCATATGTCTCTATCTTTTCCAATAACTGGAGCTGTTTCTAGCGGATCTTCCAGAATAAAAGCTAAGTCATCAGCAAAAGCTTGTAGTTTGAATTCTTCCTTTTTAATTTTCATTCCTTTTATGCTTTTATCATCCCTAATATTTCTATTCAACACTTCCAAAGTCAACACAAATAGCAAAGGAGATAGGGGACATCCTTGTCTTGTGCCTTTTCTTATATTAATAAAGTCTGTAAGTTCTCCCTACATCATTACCTTTGCTGTCTGTTTATTGTATATGGCTTCTATTGCTTGAATAAATTTTCTGGCAAAACCCATCTGTTCCAATATAATAACATAAATCTCCAGTTCACATTGTCAAATGCCTTTTGAGTATCTAGGAATATCAAAGCCATTTGCTTTTCAGGGTGTGCCTCATAGTATTCCAAAGTATCCAAGATTACTCTCATGTTGTCTCTAATTTGTCTCTTTGGCAGAAATCTATTTTGATCTGGGTGGATAAAATTATTTAAATATTTTTAAGTCTTTCTGCTAAAATTGAAGCAAAAATTTTATAGTCTGCATTCAATAAAGAAATAGGTCTATAGTTCTTAATTTGCAGTGGGTCAGCCTCTTTTTTGGGAATAAGTGTAATATAAGCCTCTGACCATGTTTTGGATATCTTCTTTGACATAACTTTATTCATAACTTCTAATAATGGGATGCTCAATGATTCTTGAAATGTTTTATAGAATTCTGCTGGAAGCCCATTCGGACCTGGTGTTTTCCCATTATTTTGTTTCTTAAGTGCTTCATTTAATTCCATCATTGTTATATTGCTTTCTAGCATTTCTTCAGTCTCTTTAGGTATCTTCGGTAAGTTAGCATTCTGTAGATACTGTTTGACTTTTTCCTCATCAATATTCTCTTGTTTATATAGTCGCCCATAGAAATCTCGAATAATTTCCTTTTTCTCCTTATTGCCATAACAAACTTGACCTTGATCATCTATTAGCTTCAATATTTTTCTTGATTCCTTCTCCTTTCTCAATTTATATGCTAGCCATCTACCTGGTTTATTTGCATCTTCAAAGTAATTCTGTTTAGAATTTCTAATTTTCTGTGCCAATTCTTCTTTCTCTATTAATTCCATTTTATGTTTAATTACATCCAGCTTCAATTTAATATCTTTTTTCTGTGGCATTTTCTGTAATTCTTTTTCAAGTCTTTTATACTCATCTTCCAAGGCCTTAGAAGCTTGCCTTTTCCTAATATTCTTTTTTCTTGTATAATCTATTATCAAACCTCTAGCATATGCCTTCATTGTATCCCAAACATTCTGCGTTGAAGTATCTTCTTTTTTATTTTCTCTAAAGAAAAAAGTCAGTTTCTTCTCCATCCATTGTATAAAATCTTTTTCCTTTAAGATAGTATTGTTTAATGTCCATCTCGATCTTTTTTTTTGTCCCTTCCATTTAATTGTCATTGGGCTGTTATCTGCCCAAGTACTTGTTTCAATATTTGTTTCTTGAATATTAGATATTAATTCTGTTGCGATCCAAATCATATCTAATCTGGACCATGATAAATATCTATTTGAGTAAAAAGTATATTGTTTAGCTTTAACATTTCTTTCTCTCCAAATATCTTTTAAAATTAATCCCTTTTGCAACCTTCTAACAAGCAAAGTCAATGGGCAAGAAGCCAGATTCATTTAACAAATATGTCACTAACTTATCAACGGCAGTGATTCCCTTAACGATCATGGCAAGAAAGGTCATAAAAGGGGGCAAATCTCACTTAATCAGTATCTTGCTTAACAACAGAAATTTTGGGTTCAGTTGTCCTTGTTAGTCAAGGACTACCTGTATCCATTTTATGCAAGCACAACGTTTTAAGGATGGGGCTTTCAAATGGAAGCTCCCTGTTTGGGAGGGGCTTCCATCTTTCAGGGGGGAGGCATTGTGTTGGGGCAAGGCTGCATTAGCAACCTTTAAGTGTGCAGGTGGCAGGTTTTATGGGGATTCTTGATTCCTTGTTCTGTTTGCAAGCTGGCCCTTTCACATCCTTCCTTGGGATTGTTTCAAGGTGAGGGCACTTTGCTTATCAGCTGGAGGTATGATTTATTATAGGCCAGAAAAGTGACAGGCCTTTCCAAGTCTTCTGTGGCCTCTTTGAAAGGTAAGTAAAAAATTTCAGGTGTGTGTGTGTTGTCCTCCATGAATAGAATGGCTTTGGATAGCGAAATGGGTGGTATGTAAATGTAATCAATAAATAAAAATAGTATCTGTCTATTTGACAGAAAGAAATATTTATTTTAAATTATTACAGCCAAAAGACCAGAGCCCATAACGAATTTTAAAAAAACAACACTCAAGGAATATCCAGTTAAAAATTCTAGAATAAAATAACAACAGATAAAATCTATATTAAAATCACAATGTGGCATCTGGTCTGTCAGTGGCCTACCTGTACTATAACATCAATCCATGAACGGTAAGGCCCACAGTCATTAAATAAAGGTAAATGTTCCCCTTGTACATACGTGCTACTCGTTTCCGTCTCTAGGGGATAGTGTTCATCTCTGTTACAAAGCCAAAGAGCCAGCACTGTCCGAAGACATCTCTGTGGTCATGTGGCCGACATGACTAAACACCCGAAGGCACACAGAACACTGTTCCCTTCTCACCAAAGTTATTTTTCTACTTGCATTTTTGCATGCTTTCAAACTGCTAAGGTTGGCAGAAGCTGGGACAAGGAATGGGAGCTCACTCAGTTACTCACCCAAACTGCCGACCTTTCTGATCAATAAGCTCAGTGTCTTAACCACTGAGGCACCGCAACCTTAGTCATTAAATACTGAAATGCAAAAGACTAGTCATGGGTTTGCTACATTATTTGTGTAAAATAGCTATAATCACATGTTTCCAACAAATCTCCAGTGCTACTGCGCAGAATCAAGCCACCTGCGTTGTAGTCCTAGCCTGTTCATCCTTAAGCACAGTGGTCCCCAACCTTTTTTGTACCAGGGACTAGTTTCACGATTATTCATTCTTTGCGGCCCGGTACAAAATGATCCATGGACCGGTACCGGCATCAGCACACACGACCAAGGCAAGGCGAGCCGAGTGACCGGCCAGCCAGCCATCCTCCGCTTCTCCCCGCCACCTTCAACTCCTCCTTTGTTCCTTCTCACGGTCGATGGGCTTTTCGGGCTCTTTCTTAATCTCCTCCTGAGTAACGCGAGACTCCACTGCCATCAGGACGGCTCTTCGTTCAAAGCCGCCCCCCCGGTCTTTGACGAAACTAAGGTGCGAAGATTCCTTCAGCACCCAAACGCCACTTTCCAACCGACGACAAGCTCACCCGGAAGCACTTTCTCAAGCGCCGTCGAAACAAGATGGTGGCGCCCGCATTCTTTGCGGCCTGGTACAAAATGATCCACGGACTGGTACCGGTCCAGGGCCTGGTGGTTGGGGACCCCTGCTTAAGCAGACACTGGAGTTAAGCAGGGTCAGTACAGCCAGAATACCTATAGATAATTGGGAGGACAGGTTCTTCCCCAAAAATCTTTATAGAAAGAGCATAGAAGGAGTAGGTGTCCAACAGCCTCCATCTCTCCTGAGCCATAGAAGCAGAGTCTTTCAATCAATGGTATCTTGTTATACTTGCTGTACAGGACGGCCAAAGGACTATTAGGTCAGCAGTGTCAAACTCAATCTGGCCCATGAGGTGTTTAGATCTGGCCTGCAGGGCTGCCCTAGAAACAGCAATGGACCAGCCCATGGTGCCTCAGCCAGTAAAAACAGAGCTCGGGAGGCCCACATATGGTCCTCTCAGGCCCCGTTTTTGACCATGATGGCCTCTTATAGAGGCTCCCTCCCGAATGTTAGGACTCCGACATGCTTTCCCCCCTCCCTTTCTGCTGACAACTAAAAGGACCAAAGAAGTATTTTTTAGTTGACACCGAGTTCTGTTTTCACTGGCAGAGGGCTGCAGGATGCTGTCGCGGCCAAAAACGGGGTCTGGGAGGCAGTTTTCACTGGCAGAGCACTTGGGCTGCCACACAAGTGACATCAAGCTGGCCAAGCCCACCCTGGCTATGCCCACCCTGAGGTCAAACACAACTCTGATGTGGCCCTCAAAGAAATTGAGTTTGACACCCCTGTATTAGGTGGTCTTAACCACTGACCCATGCCAAGGAAGGCTTGCGCCTTGCAAAAAAATCAAAATAAAGGAAGTCCTCATCTTACAAGCGAAACAGAGTCCACATTTCTGTTGCTCAGCAAAACAGTTGTTAAGTGAGTTTAGTCACTACCATACAAGTAGTCCTCAACTCACAATATGGTTCCTTTGGTGACCGTTCGTAGTTACAATGGCATTGACCAAAGTGACTTATGACCATTGCAGAATCACCATAAGACACAAGACCAAAATTCGGCCGCTTGGCAAGTGGCTCACATTTATGACTGTTGCAGTGTCCTGGAGGTCAGAGGATCACCTTTTGCGACTTTTTGACAAGGGGAACCATCCTGTTTCTGTACCTCTCACCTTCCAATCCCTGAGCAATCAAAAGTCCAAGGTTCAGGTAGTAGCTTCAAGTTATACAACCTGAGGCGCCAAAACCTGCAGCTTTTTGAAAAAGTGAAGAGTTAGTGATCTCAAAAGGTCGGCCTAAGCTTTGAACTGCATCCCAAAATTGTCTTTAAAAGCCCTAGCTTGATTGTATATCAGGAGTCAACAGCACGGTGCCTGCAGATATTAAGGTCCCCTTTGGAGTCTGTTAGGCTCCGTGTCCCACCTGCATTTAATTCTTTTGTTTAAATCTTGTTAATTTAAAAACAAACAAATGAAACACCCCAAACAAAGCATCCCTTTGACAAAAGTGCTTTGTGAACATATTTCAGTCCTATGAACTATTCTTATAAAATGAACGTAGTTGATTCCTGCAAATTACTGCTTTGTTTTGTTTTAATATGTAAAGCAATTTGTCCAAATTTTCTACAGATTGTTCGGGAAGTTGTAGGTCATCTAATCCAACCCCACTATCCAAGCAGACCCTATACCATTTTTGACAGATGGCAGTCTAGTCTCTCCTTGAAAGGTACCAGTGATGAAGCACCCATAATTTCTAAAGGCAAGCTGTTCCATTGGTTAATTGTTCTCCCTGTCAAGAAATTTCTTATTTCCAGGTTGAATCTCTCCTTGTTCAGTTTCCATCCATTATTCCTTGTCTGGCTTTGAGGTGCTTTGGAGAATAGCTTGACCCCTTCCTCCTCTCTGTGGCAGCCTCTCAAAAACTGGGACACTGCTATCAAGTCTCCCCTGGTCCTTCTATTCATAGAGTATCCATGCCCAGTTCCTGCAACTGTTCATTGTATGTTTTCGCCTCCAGTCCCCTAATTATCTTGGATGCTCTTCTCTGCACTCTTTCCGGAGTCTCAAAATCTTTTTTATAGTGTGGTGACCAAAACTGGATGCAGTACTCTAGGTGTGGTCTTACTAAGGCTTTATAGGGTGGTATTAGTACCTCACTTGATCTCGATTGTATCCCTCTGTTAATGTAGTTTAGGGTTACATTAGCTTTTTTGGCTGCTGCTGCACACTGCTGGCTCATATTTAGCTGGTTGTCCACTAAGACTCCAAGATCCCTCTCACAGTTACTACTATTGAGCCTGGTTTCACCCAGTCTATATGTGTACTTCTGGTTTTTCTTGCCTAAGTGTAGGACTTTACTTTTCTGTATGTTAAATTTCATTTTGTTAATTTCATTTTGTTTACTCTGATAAAATAAACATAGCTGATTACTGCAAGTTACTGCTTTGTTTTTATTTTTATACATAAAGCAATTTGTACAAAGAAAAAGATAAAATGAAACCAAAAGGGTATATGACATGTGCTCAAACTGAAAATAATGGATGCTGGACATAATGAAACTCTTATTTTCTAAGACCTGGAAACTCTCTTGATGTAACCTAAAACTGAATTTTCCTCTTTAGATTGTTGTCTTCTTTAATACTCTTTCCAACAACGGTAAAGAGGGATCTCTTCTGGAAGACATGTGGACAATGATATTGCTGCTGTTGTTACGGTTTGTTTGTTTAGATTGTTGGGGGCAATATGCTGACTCTGTAAACCTCTTAGAGATGGCTATAAAAGCACTATGAAGCAGTACATAAGCCTATATGTTATTGCTATTGTTTATTGTACAGCTAGTCCTCGACTTACAATCACAATTGAGCCCAAAATTTCTGTTGCTAAACAAAA
Source organism: Hydrophis major (assembly GCA_033807585.1). Classification (NCBI taxonomy): domain Eukaryota; kingdom Metazoa; phylum Chordata; class Lepidosauria; order Squamata; family Elapidae; genus Hydrophis; species Hydrophis major. Next base: position 425,235,214 of record CM066328.1, read on the forward strand.
TTTAAACAAAGTTTCTGTTGCTAAACCGAAGCAGTCGGCCTGAGCTTAAATGGACTCTGGGAGATGGTAGAGGACAGGAAGGCCTGGAAGAATATTGTCCATGGGGTCACGACAGGTCGGACACGACTTTGCAACTAACAACAACAACAGCTAACGAGACATTTGTTAAGTGAATTTTGCCCCATTTTATTACCTTTCTTGCCACATTATTAAGTTAGTAACATGGTTGTTAAGTGAATCTGGCTTCCCCATTAAATTAGCTGGTCAGAAAGTTGCAAAAGTGGATCCCATGACCCCAGGACAGTACAACCATCATAAATATGAGTCAGTTAGCAAGTGTCTGTATTTTGATCAGCGACCACGTGGATATTGCAATGGTTGTAAGTTATAACAGCACTGAAAAAAGTAACTTATGACCGTTTTTCACATTTTTGACTGTTGCAGCATCCTCATGATCACGTGATCAAAATTCAGATGCTGGAATATACATTATAAAATAACAAAATCGGCGGCCTATAAAGAAAATCAATATAAAATGGCGCCCATAAGATTGGCTAAGATTTACCCGAATTTAGACTCAAAACGTTGGAAATGCGGACCAAAAAAAAGGTACCTTCTATTACCCATGGTGGTTATATCCCAAAGCGAAAAAATACTGGAAGAAATATAAAAATGGATACAGGATTTAATTGGAAATCAAATAGAATTTACCCCAGAATTATTCCTCCTAGGGATAATTAAAGGTAAATATAATAAAAGGACAAAATATTTGATGCTACATATAACAATAGCAGCCAGGATAGCCTTTGTGCAGTGTTGGAAGAATGAACACATACCATCCAAAGGCCTAGTAATCAAAAAAAAAAAATTGAGTGTGTGGAAATGGATAGGATGACTATAGAATTAAAAGGAAAAGAAGATTCGGAATTTTATGCAATATGGGAGAAATGGTATGACTGGACAAAAGATAGAAATAAGAAAAGAAAATGTATTATATAGTTGTGAAAGGTATAGAAATAGAATGTATAGATTTTCTTGATATTATATAGAAGTAATTGTATAAAAATGTGTCACAGCACTGTTTAACATCGATTGAGATATGTAAAAAAGAAAAATTCAATAAAAACATAAAAGGTAAAAAAAAATTCAAATGTTTGGCAAGTGACTCATATTTATAACCATTGCTATGTCCCAGGATCATGGGATCCCCTTTTGCAAAAGTCAGTGGGAAGCCAGATTCACTTAATAACTATGTTACTAACTTAACAACTGTGACAAGATCCCCTCTTGCAATCTTTTGACAAGCAAAGTCAATGGGAAAGGCAGATTCACTTAACAACCGTGCCACTAACTTAACAACTGTGGCAAGAAAGGTTGTAAAATGGGGCAAAACACACTATGTTTTGCTTAGTGACATAAGTTTGGGCTCAATTGTGGTCGTAAGTTGAGGACTACCGGTAGCTTGTTAGAAGGGTCTTGGATGACAAGTGAAATATCTACAAGTAAAAACAAAGAAAGTCCAGTTGCCTTTTGAAAAAGCATCTTTGGGACAATCATGACCTGGATGACTGAGAATCTCCATTGACACCTGCAACACTGATGTGTTTTAATTTAAAAAAAACCAAAAAACCTTTGTTCAGTTGGTTTTCCTAGCTATTAATCTCCTCTAGCTTTTTTAAAATAATGATTATTATAAATTGTATAAATATAGATTGTTTCCACTCCTATTTTAATTCTGGGTTTAGCACCGTTAGTCTTCTAAACCACTTCAAACATGAAAAGCGATCAGAAATGGTTTAAAATAAATTTTACCTTCCTTACTATAGTGATGCCTTTGGAAAGCTGTTATCAGACAAAGTTGGGCTAACTAAGGAAATCCATGATGTGATAACCAGGAGTCCACTATCTACCTGTCTTCGTCTGAACAAGGTGGAAGAGATAGCAGAAATCAGAGGAGGTGAATCTGTGGAATGCTCCCTCCAAGTTAAACATCAGCTTTCCTCCATCATAAAAGTAACCCCATTCGGCTCTTGTTTATCTTCCAGAGAGCCTTGCAAAGATCACCCTGGCTGAGGTGTGGTTTGTTTAGCTTTAGCTTGGCATCCTCTGGCTTAATGCAATGTGTGAACCCAGCCAAAGCTTTGGTGTTTTTGTCTCACAGTGAAGGAAGGGATGGTTGACAGGCATGTCAGAATCTGTAAACATCGTTGCCATCAATATTGGTGGGACAATCCAAGAACAACAGACTTAACAGACTAGTAGAGTTGGAAGGGACCTTGGAGGCCTTCTAGTCCAACCCCCTGCTCAAGAAGGAAACCCTGCACTATTTCAGACAAATGGTTGTCCAGCCTTCTCTTAAAAACCTCCAGTGGTGGAGTATTCACAACTTCCGTTGTTCTACTGGTTAATTGTTCTCACTGTTAGGAAATTTCTCCTTAACTCTAGGTTGTCTCTTTCCTTGATTAGTTTCCATCCATTGTTTCTTATCTTGCTTTCAGGGTGCTTTGGAGGATAATTTGATTTCCTCATTTTTGTGGCAGCCTCACAAACATTGGAGGACTGCTATCATGTCTCCTCTAGTCCTTGTTTTCACTAGACTCAACATACTCAATTCCTGTAACCGCTCTTCATAAGTTTTAGTCCCTTAATCATCTTTTAATCATTTTCTGCACTCTTTCCCGAGTCTCAACTTCTTCAAACCTATTCTTTCTTTCTTTCTTTCTTTCTTTCTTTCTTTCTTTCTTTCTTTCTTTCTTTCTTTCTTTCTTTCTTTCTTTCTTTCATCCAATTTTGATATCCATCCATCTCAGTCAATGACTCAGGACAGCTTACAATTCCAAAAATTAAATTACAATTAAAATACCCCAAAAAGTGTGTCATTATCCTGAATGTATCCTCTGTGGTCCAGAGGAGGAGCAGATCTCTGGGAATCCCTTTCGGTTGCTAGAATTAGATCAGGATGGTATTTTGGGGTGGGTGGGAAATCCCTCTAAAATTGCAATGCATCAAACCTAGACAAGACAAGCCATGATCTGGTTGATTGTCTTTGGGGAAAGAGAGCAATCAGACCTGTTGATTCCTCTTCATTTTTCTCCTGCCTGAGATGATAACAACACATCCGGGAAATGCCATCGGTAACCCTTTGACAGATAAAACAAAAATCCCAATTTAAAATAGAAGCTTGTGTGTTTTTCCTCAGAGTTACAAACAAGAAGTTAATCTTAGGTCAAGCAAACCCAAGTACAAGCTTGTAGCGGTTTAGGTCTGAGTCTAAAGGTTGAGGTTGGGATGGGGAGTGGAAGGACAGAAAATCAGCTGGGAATCTGCTGACCACAACTTATGTGACAGTCTTCCATTCATCCTGGGTAGTTTGCTCTAATGGTCTTCTAGGAAGGGGATGGAAAAGACTCCGTAAATAGTAACAGAGTTGGGAGAGACTTTGGAGGCCATCTAGTCCAACCCCTGCTCTCGTAGAAAATCTGTACTATTTCTGATAGATGGCTGTCCAGTCTTTTCTTAAAAGCCTCCAATGTCAAAGCATGCACAGCTTCCGAAGGCAAGCCATTCCACTGATTAATTGTTCTCACTGTTAAGAATTTTCTCCTCAGTTCTAGGTTGCTTCTCTCCTTTTCTTCTTAATTCTAGATTGCCAACTGGCATGTATTTAGGACAGTTGCAGTGCCCTGGGTTCACATAATCTCCTTTCCCGACCTTCTGACAAGCAAAGTCAATGGGAAAGTCTGTTTCACTTAACAACCATGCTACTAACTTAACAACTGTGGCAAGAGAAGTCGTAAAATAGGGCAAAATTCACTTAACAACTGTCTTGCTCAGCAACGGAAATTTTGGGCTCAATTGTAGTAATAACAGTCCTCTACTTACCATCTGTGAGCAGGTAGCCTATATAGATGTCGATTTAGTATGAACAAGTATAATGAAATATACTTTATTTATTGATACTTATTATACTTATTTATTGATACAAAATACTGTAGTTAAAAAAACACGATTATATGAATGTGTTAGAAGTTTGGTAAAGCAGCCACCACATTTTTCACACTTACAAAGAGAGTATGGCTTAATAAGATGCTGATGGAACATACAAAGATTCAGGTCTACAGATCCTGTGTCTTCAGCACACTCTTGTGTACTGCAGCGAGTCTTGGACCCTTTACGCATGGCAGGAGAGAAAGTTGAGAACCTTTCATATGCGCTGTCTCCGATGTATTCTTGGCATCCCCTGGCATGACAAAGTTCCAAACAGCGCAGTCTTGGAATGTGCTGGAATTCCTAGCATGGATGCACTATTGAAACAGCAACATCTACACTGGCTTGGGCATGTCGTGAGGATGGCTGATGGGTGGATTCCAAAAGACCTCCTGTATGGGAGAATTCGTACAGGGAAAGCGCCCTAGAGGGAGACCCCAGCTGCGATATAAGTATATCTGCAAGAGGGATCTAAAGGCCTTGGGAATGGTCACCAACAGCTGGGAAACCTTGACTTCTGATCGTTCAGCTTGGAGGCTAAAGACGCAGCATTTATTTATTTATTCATCTATCAAGCAAGTATTAGGTAACAGGTATAAGGAGAAACATGATTATGAATACATGAAATGGATATGAATAAAAAGAAGCATTAGGACAGGGATGGTAGGCACGTTGGTGCGTTTATGCACGACTCCCACAGAGCTCTTAGGAAAGGGGTGAGGTCAACAGTAGACAGTCTAAGGTTAAAGTTTTTGGGGTTTACACTCGTTCGGTAGGCTGAGGCAAAGAGGCAGTTCCGGAACCAGCGAAATCCAGGAGCTGGACAGAGGACAGACTGTATCTGTCCTCAGTGTGGAAGGGATTGCCACTCTCAAAGTCTTAGCCACACTAGATGCTGTTTTAGGACCTCTTTTCAGAGCACGATACCATAGTCTCTTGAGACTGAAGGATGCCAATGAGTAGTAGCAGGATCTTGGACTCCTGGTGGACAATCACTTAAATATGAGCCAGTAGTGTGCTGAAGCTGCCAAAAAAGCCAATACAGTTCTAGGCTGCATTAACAGAGGAATAGAATCAAAACAACATGAAGTGTTCATAGCACTTTATAATGCCTTGGTAAGGCCACACTTGGACTACTACATCCAAGTTTGGTTGCCACAATATTAAAAAAAATGTTGAGACCGTAGAAAGAGTGCAGAGAAGAGCAACAAAGATGATTCAGGGACTGGAGGCTAAAACATATTTAAAGAACAGTTGCAGGAATTGGGTATGTTTATTTGATGTAAAGAAGGACCAGGAGTGACATGATAGCAGTCTTCCAATATCTCAGGGGCTGCCACAAAAAAGAAGGAATCAAGCTATTCTCCAAAGCACCTGAAGGCAGGGCAAGAAGCAATGGGTGGAAACTGATCAAGGAGAGAAACAGCTTTCAACTAAGGAGGAATATCTTGACAAAACAATTAATCAGTGGAGCAACTTGCCTCCAGCTTGTTTGCGTGGCCTGGTTTCTGGCATGCTGTGGCCCAGTGCTGGTCCATGGGGGTTGGGGACCCCTTTCTTAGAGCACTTCCATTGTACCTGTTACTTTTATTTTTCCAGATTTTTTTTTTAGGTGGAATAATGACTGTGGAATGTAGCCATTTTAGCAATGAATGAGGGCAATGGTACAATACGTCTTGTTTCAGGATATAATAGATGAAATTCCTGGAGATATTTGGCTATCATGGTGGACGGTACAATCCTGAACAGCTTTTTTTTTTAATGCAAGGTTATAGGAGATGTTGACCCTTTGGGGTCATGCTAGCAATGCATGCATGCACTTAGGGTCACGTAATCCAGATTAGTTAAGCCTTGGCATACATCTGGCTCCTTTTTATTGACACAAACAGGAAGACTAAATAAAACTGCTTCATTTAGTCTCCTGTTTGCACAAAAAGGAGGCGCAGAAAGGGAGAGAGAGTTCCCGCTTGCAGGCATGGTTGTCTTCATTTTATTATAAATGAATGTATATATTTTAATCTACTTCCAATGTCGTCATTTCAAAGCCGTGTCCAAATACAAGGAGTCCTCGGCATACGACCACAATGGAACCCAACATTTCTGTTGCTAAGTTGTTCAGTGAGTTTTGCCCAGTTGTGGAATTCAACCGGTTTGCACCAGTTTGAGTGAACAGGTTGTTCAATCTCTCCCCTATCAAAGTGGGTCCTGGGTGCTGCGCAGCAATGGAGAAACGGGCAACGGAGCAGCTGGCATGAGGGAAGAAGAAGGTTGCTTTCCCTCTTTCTTGTCCCTTCTCCTCCTCCTTCCCTCTTGCCAGCTGCTCTGTTGCCTGTTTCTCCATTGCAACATAATGCCTAGGAAACATTTGGATTGTGTGGGTGGGTAATTTAACAACCGGTTCTCCCAGGATCAGGTTGGCCATTGTGGGAGGCTCATCCTGCATTGCAGTGGAGCTGGAGGACGGGAATGGGCCACGCCTCCCACGACAGCCAACCTGACTGCATTCCCACTCACGCTACTAATACTATTACTAAATTTGCAGATGATACAACATTGGTGGGGCTCATGTCTGGGGTGGGAGGATGAGTCTGCCTACCAAGATGAGGTGGACTGGTTGCTTTCGTGATGTGGAGACAGTAACTTGGTCCTCAACACCAATAAGACCAAGGAGCATATAGTGGACGATAGAAGGAATGGATCAGACATCCAGCCCTTGCTTATCAATGGAGACCGAGTGGAGCAAGTGGCCAGTGTCATGTCCGTCGTGGCAAGGAGACCCGGAGTCAGTGACTTAGTTCAGCTCTTTTATTGGTCCCCGGAACCGGTCTGGCTCCGAGGGAAAAACAGCGGCTTTTTATTCTCAAGCTGCAGCGGCTGCAGCCAATGGCACCACTTTGAATCTCCCGCGATTTGTTTCCACCAATTGCGGGAGATTCTCAGCGGGCCAATCAGCGCGGCTCGCTAGACCAATCGGATTACCCCGTGCTTTGGCCAATCAAAGCGCGGGGTTTCAAGAATGTAAATGACCATACAGAACACTCCTCCCCTCTTGGTTTCGTCCTACATGACGTAATCCCGTAAGTAGGCGGGGCTCCGTACTTGCCTACTGGATCTGCGCAGGTCAGTTGTTGGTTGGCTCCCGGCCGGTTCGGTCGGGTTCTCTGTCTCTCTTGGTCTCGTCGCTGGAACCGTCTGGAAGGCCCTGTCGGGCCGCTTGTCGCAGCTCCCTCCCGGTCTACCCAGGCTGGTTGAGCTGCGGTTCTCGCCGCTCCCGCCTGGTCTTTCCGGGCTGGTCGAGCTGGACTGGCTGCTTCTCCCTGGTGAAGTTTTGGGCTGGCTGCTTGCCGGTGAGTATGGCTGGTTTATTTCTCTAGGGTTTTGGTTCTTGGGGTATTCCCTCCCCTCTTGGCTTGTGTTAAGGGGTTCGTCTGTGTCTGGTTGCATGTCGGTTGTGTTTCTTATGGCCGTTCTCGATCTTATTTGGTCGATGTGGCGTTTCCACGCTCGTCCGTCGGTTGTTTGCAGCCGGTACGAGTGGGGACCTGTCAGTTGGGTTATGGTTGCTGGTACCCACGGTTAGGTTCTTTGCGTAGACGGCGTCACCTGGCGCAAAGGACCGGTGCTTGCTGGAGGAGTTTAGGGGGTTTTCCGGGTTGTATGTGGGGTGCAGTCTGTCGAGTGAGGACCTTAATTTTCTCCCCATTAGCAGCTCTGCTGGGCTTTTGTTTGTTTTCGTGTTTGGGGTTATATGTTGTATAAAAAGCATTTTATTTATTTTTTCTTGGATTTCCCTGTGTTCGATTTTCTGGATGCTTTTTTTCGTGAATTGAACCATCCGTTCCGCCCTTCTGTTCACCGCCGGATGTGCCGGAGCTGTCAGTGCGTGTCGTATGCCCCGTTCCGCGAGGAATTTTTCAAATTCTAGCGAGGTGAATTGGGGCCCGTTGTCCCACACGATGACATCCAGGAGGCCGTGGGTTGCAAATAGTTTACTAAGTTCCTTGGTCACGGCTTCTGTGGTGGTGGTTTTCATGTTGCTTACCTCCAACCAGTTGGAGTAAGCATCTACAGTTATTAGGAATGTGTGTCCCTTGGTGGGCCCGGCAAAATCTATGTGGATCCTAGACCAGGGTCCCCTGGGGGTTTCCCATTCCAGGATCGGTGCTGCGGGAGGGCTTGGTCTGGTTTCTTGGCAGCGTTGACACCTTGCCACCCAGGCCTCGATTTGCTTGTCCATCCCTGGCCACCAAGCATAACTTCTGGCCAGGGCTTTTGTTCTAATTATGCCCGAGTGCCCCTCGTGTAACAACCCCAATACCTTCCCTTGTAGTTTTTCCGGAATAACAACCCTTTCCCCCACAGTACACACCCTTTTTGTAGCGAGAGTTCTGTTTGCCGGTTCCAGAATGTTTTGAATGCTTCGTCATTGTCCTTTTCTGGCCACCCTTTTTCTACCCAATGAAACACCCGCGCCAGACGTTTGTCTTTATTGGTTTCTCGGGCAATATCTGACACGGTTATGGGTAGATCAGGCAGAGTCTCTATGCTGAGGGTGCTCGTCATGGGTGCTGGGTCGGTGTCTAGGTCGGGTAATGGCGAACGGCTCAAAGCGTCTGCGTGGGTGATAGTCTTACTGGGTTAGTGTGTGAGCCGGTAGCTGTAGGCGGCAAGGAATTTGGACCACCTTGACATTCTGGGAGATAAGATGTTCAGGGTGGCCCAGTTCCCTGCCAGGATGCCCAGCAACGGCTTGTGGTCTGTGATGATGGTGAACGTGCGGCCGTAGAGGTACTTGTGGAACCTCTTCACTGCTGCGACGATGGCTAGGATCTCCTTGTCCAGCTGGCTATAGTTCCTCTCTGGTTTGGTGAGTGTCCTCGAGAAGAAAGCGATGGGTGCTTCTCTTCCATCTGGGAGTGTGTGGCTGAGGACGGCGCCGACGCCTAAGGGTGAGGCGTCGCATGTGACGGCGAGTGGTAGGGTCCCATTGTATTGGATGAGAACGGCGTCCGAGGTGAGCAGGTCCTTGGTTTTCCTGAAGGCGGCTTCCTCGCGTTTCCCCCATGTCCAGGTCGCCGCCTTGTCCAAGAGCCTATGCAAAGGCTCTGCCGCGGTCGCCTTGTGGGGCAGGAAAACATTGTAAAAATTAAGCAGTCCCAGAAATGCCTGCAGTTCCATTTTATTCCTGGGTGTGGGGGCCTCCTTAGTGGCTCTGATTTTGTTTGCAGTTGGGTGGATGCCGTGCCGGTCTAGGAGGTACCCCAGGAACTCAACCCACTCTGTAAAGCTGGCATTTTTCTCTCTTCACTTTTAGCCCGGTTTCCTTGAATTTCGTTAGCACCTCCCTTAGCCGACCTTCTAGTTCTAGCTGGTTGGTTGCCGACACCAGCACATCGTCGAAGTAGGGCACCGCCCCCTTAATTCCTTGCAAAAGCCTCTCCATGAGGCTCTGGAAAATTCCAGGCGCCACGCTGACTCCAAACTGGAGTTGGTTACATCAGAACGCTCCCCGGTGGGTGACTATGGTTTGCGCCTCCACGGTTTCTGCGTCGACTGGCAGCTGTTGGTATGCTTGGGCCAGGTTGAGCTTCGCAAAAACCTTGCCTCCCCCCAATGAGTGTAGAAGGTGCTGCACTACTGGGATGGGGTTGTAAGGCGCAATTTAGGGTGGCCTTATAGTCCCTGCAGATTCTCACCGACCCATCGGGCTTGACTGGGATGACTATTGGGGTCTCCCACCGGGCGTGGTCAATGGGTTGTAGGACCCCTTGCTTGATGAGCTTGTCAATTTGCTCGTCTATTTTTGGCCTGAGTGCAAAGGGTACCTGCCTTGGTTTTAGGCATCTCGGGGGAATGTTGGGGTCTAGGCTGAAGGAGATGGGGGCCCCTCGGTACTTGCCTAGGGTGCCGTCGAACACTTCCTGGAAGTCCCGTGCCAGTTGCTGTTCCCAATCGGTCTCGGCGATGTGGTTGATGCCCGTGACTTTGATGCCGAGTGGCGTAAACCATTGCAGCCCCAAGAGGCTGGGTCGGTCTCGGTCCACGATCGTTAGGGGAAACTTTGCAGTGCGGCCCTTAAATGTCACTTTGAATTGTCTGGTTCTGACTACCGGGATGCAGTTTCCCTGGTAGTCTTTGATGATTAGTCTCTGGTTCTCCAGTCCCTTCTTGTGGATGGTAGGCACCAAGCGTTCGATCTCTCGCCAGGCGACCATGCGAGAGGTAGGACCCGGAGTCCACCTCCATTTTGCATGGCTTGCCTTCGATGCCTACCTCCATGCAGACTTTTCGGGCATCGGTGGTTGATGCGTGGCCGATGATGACCGTCTAGGGGGTTTCCTCCTTCCGCCGGGTTTCGTCACCTCATCGGTTCTGCCCGCTCCGGTCCCATCAGCTGTCGGCTTGGCGATCTCTGGCTCTGGGGGGTGTGCTGTCCCGTCTCCGCTCGCTGTGGTCCCACCGTCTGGGGTTGTAGGCCTTCCTCAATCGGCAGATTCGGGCGATGTGACCCTTTTTGTCACAGTGCCGGCAGACTGCATCGAAGAAACAGCACTCGGCTCAAGGGTGGTCACCTCCGCACCTGGCACATGCGGTCCCCGACTTATGACCCCGCCGATTTTACTGGTCACGTCCCATCTGGAGCCGGTGGATCTCCTCCTCCTCGTCCGTGGTGTTGGAGGCGGAGTGGAGTTCGCCATGGTGGGTGGTGGTCTCGCGGTGACTTGCTTCCGGTTGGGCCTCAGTTGCCCGTCCTGGGTCAGCGGTCACAGTACGGTCTCCGGTGTCCGGTCTCCACATGTGGTTTGCCGATTTCCGGGTTGCCACGGCTGCGGTGGCTTCAGCAATGGCATCGCCGAGTGCTGTTTCTTCGATGCAGTCTGCCGGCACTGCGACAAAAAGGGTCACATCACCCGAATCTGCCGATTGAGGAAGGCCTACAACCCCAGACGGCGGGACCACAGCGAGCGGAGATGGGACAGCACACACCCCAGAGCCAGAGATCGCCAAGCCGACAGCCGATGGGACCGGAGCGGCCTTTGGGCATCAGCCGACTCTGTAGGACTGGGTCCCAAAGTCCGAGTATGACGCAGTCCCGTAGGGCCTCGTCCATGTCGGAGAACCTGCACATGCCCCCTAGGTTCCGCAGCTCCACCTCAAAATCACTGATGCTTTCGGCCGGTCTCTGGTCCCTCCGGTAGAAATTGTGTCGCCTGATGAGGGTGGGCACGGCGGGGGCATAGTGGTTGCGGAGCAATGGTTCGAAGTCATCCCAGTCCATCTCCTTGACGTCAGCAGGTTTTGCTAGGGCTTTTGCCATCTTGAACACTGCGGGCCCGCAATGTGTCAGGAAGATGGCTCGTTTCTTCGGCCCGGTGGCATCCTTCATGTTGCTGCATTCGAGGAACATGAGGAATCTTTCCATGTATGATTCCCAGTCCTCGCTAGCGGGATTAAAGGTTGCGGGCGGAGCGATGCTGGCCATCTCGTTGGTCTTGCTTCCTTCGGACACGTGCTCGATGGGGGTTAGCCTCGGAATCCCATCCTCTTCGCCAGTGTCGTGTCTGTCGTGGCAAGGAGACCCGGAGTCAGTGACTTAATTCAGCTCTTTTATTGGTCCCCGGAACCAGTCTGGCTCCGAGGGAAAAACAGCAGCTTTTTATTCTCAAGCTGCGGCGGCCGTGGCCAATGGCACCGCTTTGAATCTCCCGTGGTTCGTTTCCACCAATTGCGGGAGATTCTCAGCGGGCCAATCAGCGCAGCTCGCTAGACCAATCGGATTACCCCACGCTTTGGCCAATCAAAGCGCGGGGTTTCAAGAATGTAAATGACCGTACAGAACAGCCAGTTTTAAGTTTCTGGGTGTTATCATAAAAGAGGAACTGACCCGGGGTGCTTATACTGCAGCCCTGGTCAAAAGGGCCTAGCAGAGGTTATACTACCTGAGACTTCTCAGAAAACAACCACTGAATGAAAAACTGCTGGTGACCTTCTACTGCTGCACCAGAGAGAGCATCTTAACTTACTGCACCTCTGTATGGTTTGCCAATTGCACAGTTTGCGCAGATAGGAAAGCACTCCAGAGGGTTAACAACTTTGCCCAGAAGATCATTGGTTGACCTCTCCCTTCTTTGGAAGATGTTAGTCTGGAGCATGGGTGCGAATAATGGAGACCAGCCGGTAGAACAGTGAACTTCAAACTCTTTATTTACATATTGTGACAACTCGAACTAGAGGGCTGCTATAGCCTTCCTTATATAGGCAACTTATTAACTATTCAACCAATAGCAAACCTGGAGTGCTAGCTCCGTTAACCAATGGGAATGGCCTGTTAATGGCCAATCAGATGCTCCTGAACAGACCAATCCGATCCTGCCATTAACAGCCAATCAGAAGTGCAGGGCCAGAACCCTGCACTTGACTTCAAGCTCAAGATAACTTTATTGGTATTATTCATTCACAACACCCCTTTCCCCCGGCTTCTGCCCACGGGGCGCGGTTACATAGTCCTACAGGTAGGATAGCTGTTTTATTAGTCTTTTCGATTTTCGCAAAGTGCCTGGCGGTTGGCTGCACTTCTGCTGAGGTAGATCGTTGTTTAACAGTAGGGGTGCCTCTGGTTCCGAGTTCGCATTCCCGTCATCACCAATATCACTGGCCACTCCCTGAGGTGAACTCACCCCGGTCCCTGGTTCCTGTTCCTGCGTTTCAGTTCCATTATCAGTCTCTTCTAAAAGGTTTCCCTCTAATTGTAATTTGCTTTCCTCTGTATCTCCCCCCCCCTCAGTTTGGTCATAAGGGAGTTCGGAAGTGCGAGACAGTAGCCGCGATCGTAGTTGATCTATGTGGCGCTTCCAAAGTCTGTCGTCAGGGCACTGAATGAGGTATGATCTTGGGGTGGTTACGCGGATTACGGTCACCTCTACCCACAGCGGATCGCCCGATAAGTTTTTAGCGAATACTAAATCACCTACCTGGAAGGTACGGCATCGGCCGCTGGATCCGAGTGGCTTTTCCAGTTCGTAGGCTGGGTGTAAACGGTCGAGGTGGGAGCGGAGCTTTCGTCCCATTAGCAGCTCGGCGGGAGTTTTGTTGGTGACACTGTGAGGTGTGATGTGCTGCAGAAAAAGGATCCGGTTGATTTTCTCGTCGATGTTGTCGTAGTCTATCTTTTGGATAGTCTTTTTGATGAATTGTACTATGCGCTCAGCCCTACCGTTGGCAGCAGGGTGCGCAGGCGAAGTGAGCGCATGTCGAATACCGCGGTCAGCCAGGTATTGGTCAAAAGACAGCGTGGTAAATTGGGGCCCGTTGTCGGATACCAGAACGTCTGGTAATCCGTGGGTTGCAAAAAGTCTTTCCAGTCTTTTGATGACCGTGTCAGTGGTCGTGTTGCTAATTTGGTGAATCTCAAGCCAATTCGAGTAGGCATCGACAGTTAGCAGAAACGTGTGGCCTTTGGTTGGCCCAGCAAAGTCCAGATGGATGCAGGACCAGGGTCCCCGCAGCATCTCCCATTCGGTTGGGGTTGCCTTTGGTGGAGGGTTGCTTACTTCTTGGCATCTCTTGCAAGTTTTAACCCACGATTCGATTTGTCTGTCGATGCCTGGCCACCATGCGTAGCTTCGTGCGAGGCCCTTCATGCGCACGATGCCAGGGTGGCCATCGTGCAAGGTTCTTAGCAGTGTCTGTTGGAGTCGTTCTGGGATAACGACTCTATCGCCCCAGATGATACAGCCCATCTGCGAGAACAACCCTGTTTGACGACTTTTGAATGGTGCAAAGTCGTCTGGTACTTGGTCCAATGGCCATCCACGTTCCATCCATGTGAGGACTCGCGCCAAGATGGGGTCGCGTTTTGTTTCTCTTGCGATGTCACGGGCAGTTAATGGTGGCGTGTGGAGTGTCTCGATCTGCAACGCTGTCATCATTGGTGCAGGATCGTTGATAGTTTCAGGGAGCGGTGTACGGCTCAACACGTCGGCGTGGGGAATGGCTTTACCAGGACGATATTGTAGGCAGCCAAGAATTCTGACCAGCGGGTCATTCTGGGAGAAAGTATGTAGGGAGTTGGCTTATCCCCAGCGATGATACCCAGCAATGGTTTGTGGTCAGTTACAATGGTGAAAACCCGGCCGTACATGTAGTCGTGAAATCTTTTAACAGCTGATACAATCGCCAGGGCTTCTTTATCGATCTGGCTGTAATTTCACTTGGTTTTCGAGAGTGTCTTTGAGAAGTAAGCAACAGGGGCTTCGTTACTGTTAGGTAACACATGGCTCAAAATGGCGCCCACTCCAAAGGGTGATGCATCACATGTAATGTTTATTGATAAAGTCTCATTGTACTGCATTAGTACGGCGTCCGAAGTCAGTAGTTTTTTCACATTACAGAACGCCTGCTCTTCTTTGTGACCCCATACCCAAATTGCTTTTTTATCTAATAGACGATGTAATGGTTCAGTGACAGTTGCCTTGTGCGGCAAGAATACATTATAGAAATTGATAAGGCCTAAGAACGCCTGGAGGTCGATCTTGTTCTGCGGTCTGGGAGTGTTTTTTTATTGCTCTCAACTTGCTATCGGTAGGGTGAATACCCTGACTGTCAATTAAGTACCCTAAGAATTCAACACGATCGGAATACAGTTTGCACTTATTTTTTTTTACTTTCAGGCCTGTTTCCTGGATTTTCATAATACCAGTCTTAAACGCTCCCGTAAGGTTTTTGGAGTGGGGGCAGTAATGAGCACATCATCAAAATAGGGGACAACACTCTTGATCCCCTGCAATAGTCTCTCCATTAGGCTCTGAAAGATCCCTGGGGCTACACTGACTCCGAATTGGAGCTGCGTGCACTTAAAGGCACCTCGGTGTGTTACGATAGTCTGTGCCTGTGCCGTTTTTTCGTCAACTGGCAGTTGCTGATAAGCCTGAGCTAAGTCTAGTTTAGCGAAGACTTTTCCGCTCCCCAGGGAATGGAGGAGGTGTTGTACCACCGGCACTGGATATGGGTTCTGTTGCAGGGCGTGGTTTAGGGTGGCCCGGTAGTCCCCACAAATTCTAATCGAGCCGTCCAGCTTAATTGGTGTCACAATCGGCGTTTCCCATGGGGAGTGGTCAGTTGGCTTTAAGACTCCCTGGGCAATCAACTTATCAAGCTGCTCGTCAATTTTCAGTTTTAGAGTGAACGGAACTCGACGAGGCTTAAGGCGGATGGGAGCTATCTTTGGATTAAGGCTAAATGATATCAGGGTCCCCTTTTACTCGCTTAGCTTTTCCTCAAAAACGTCCTTGAATTCATGGGCGAGGTCTTCCTCCCAGTCACTGCCACCGATTCGGTTAATGCCTGCCACTTCAATGCCGAGTGGTGCGAACCATTGCAGGCCTAACAGACTAGGCCGGTCCTTATCGATTACTGTCAGGGGTAAGTACGCCGTGCGGTTCTTGAATGCAACCCGGACTTGACTGGATCCGGCGACTGGAATTCAGTTCCCCTGGTAGTCCTTCAACACGAGCCGTTGGAATTGAAGGTCTTGGCGCCGGATAGTGGGGATGAGTTGCTTGAGGGTCTTCCATGAGACCATTGAAAGAGACGATCCCGAGTCAACTTCCATTTGGCAGGGCCGATTTTCAATGTTCACGTTGACTCGAATTTTCTTAGCGTCTAGCGAAGAGGCATGGCCAATAGTGAGTGTTTGGTGGGCCTCTTCCCGTCTCGCTAGACGACTCACGGGTCGGTTTCTGTAGGAGTGGTTTACTGGTTCTCACCTTTCAGGGCGATTCCCTGTCGATTGGCGGAGATTGGTTCCTTTCGAGGTCTGGCTGGGTCCGAGGAGGCTTCGGCAGACCCGTCCGATGTGGCTTCATTTCCCGCACTCGTGGCAGAGCGCGTCGCGGAATTTGCAATCAGAGCAGAAATGGTTGGCCCTGCAGCCAGCACATGGTTGCTGGGACTTCGGGTATCGGTCCCGATCGGACCGCAGGCGATGGACCTCTTCTTCATCACTGTCTGACGACGAAGGGAGGTCCTCATGATGGGCCGTCTTAAGCTGCCCTTCTGCGTTAGGTGAAACTTCGCTGGCCGGTGGGTGTGCTGGAGCACGATTTCGGCGTAGTTGAGCAGCCGACTTCTTGGTCGCCTCTGCTGCTGTAGCTTCAGCTATGGCATCTTGAAGGGTGATGTCGCCCTTTGCCATTATTTTGCTCTGTACGTTTAGAGCGTCTAGCCCGAGAACTACTCGGTCTCTCAAGGCCTCTTCTAGGTTGGTGAAATCGCAAAGGCCTCCCAAGTTCCGGAGGTCTGCAACGAAATCGGTGACGCTTTTTCCTTTCCGCTGGTTCCTTTGATAGAACTCGTGTCGTCTCACGAGCGTTGGAATGGTTGGTGCATAGTAGGCCCTGAGCAACGGTTCGAGGACGTCCCAGTCCATGGCCTTCACTTCGGCTGGTTTCGCTAATGCCTTGGCCATTTTGAATACCGTCGGGCCACAGTGTGTTAGGAATACCGCCCGTTTCTTCTCAGTTGTGGCATCCTTCAGATTATTCGTTTCCAAAACCATTTGAAAACGATCCATATAGGACTCTCAGTCCTCTTGAGCTGGATCGAACGGAGCAGGTGGTACTACGCTGCCGGACATGGTTCCGCCGTTGTGCGCTTCAGCCACGTGCTTAGTTGTCTTTCGTTGGCTCGGATGTCATCCAATCCCATCCTCGTCGCCAGTGTTAGTCTGGAGCATGGGTGCGAATAATGGAGATGAGCCGGTAGAACAGTGAACTTCAAAATCTTTATTTACATGTTGTGACAGCTCAAACTGGAGGGCTTTTATAGCCTTCCTTATATAGGCAACTTATTAACTATTCAACCAATAGCAAACTTGGAGTGCTAGCTCCGTTAACCAATGGGAATGGCCTGTTAATGGCAATCAGATGCTCCTGAACAGACCAATCCGATCCTGCCATTAACAGCCAATCAGAAGTGCAGGGCCAGAACCCTGCACTTGACTTCAAGCTCAAGATAACTTTATTGGTATTATTCATTCACAACAGAAGAGCTTTATAGCTTCTTAAGAAAGTTCAAACATTCTCAAAGATCCACCTCATCCTGGGAACCCTTTTTTTGAACTATTACCATCTGGCAAATGGCACAGGACAATAAAAACAAGGACAAATAGGCTGAAAAACAGCTACTATCCCAGGGCAGTAACTACTGAATTCTACTGTGTAGTGCAATATTAATGCAATACCAAGGGTCTTCAATTCAATGTATAGAATGTGAAGAATGTGTGTTTGTGTTTTATTTTTTATAGTCATAATGTACAATGAAGATGGTATTTAATTTTGTTGTATGAGGTGCAATGACACTAAACTAAACTAAACTAAACTAAACTAAACTAAACTAAACTAAACTAAACTAAACTAAACTAAACTAAACTAAACTAAACTAAACTAAACTAAACTAAACTAAACTAAACTAAACTGATCCTGGGTGAACCATTTGTTAAATTATTTGAATCCCACCACTGGTTTTGCCCCATTTTAAGACCTTTCTTGCCACAATGGTTAAGTGGATCACTGCAGTTGTTTAGTTAGTAACCCGGTTATTAAGTGAATCTGTCTCTCCCCATTGGTTGTCAGAAGTTGCAAAAGCTGATCCTGTGACCTCAGTTGCCAAGCATCTGAATTGACCATGGGGAGGTTGCGATGGTTGTAAGTGTGAAAAACAGTCATAAGTCACTTTTTTCAATGCCTTCACATATGTCCCTTATAAATCGAGGATTTACCTGTATGTTTTTTGGGGCCTGTCATAATTTTGAACAGTCTAAGCAATCGGTCATAAGCCAAGGACTGCTGTTTGCTCTGGCAAGCTTAAATCAGTCTTAAAAGAAAAAGGACCTAAGGATCAAAAATGAAGATTTTTCTGATCTCTTTTCTTTCAAGATTTGCACTGGTATTCATTGAATGGAGTAACAAAATGTAAACTAGTATGAATGCATCTTGATGCCAAAACGTCTGTGTGCAGTGACAGTGTGTTTTGTGTGTTGTGGGCATACATATATGTATATATTTATTGTTTTATTTTATTTGTTTATCAAATATGTACAAGGTAACAAGTATAAGTATGAACATAAACAAGAACTGCAACAACAGAGTCAGGTAGCGCGTTCCAGGCGTTGATCACTCTGTTGCTGAAGTCGTATTTTCTGTAATCAAGTTTGGAGCGGTTTCTATCAGTTGTTTGCCCATGTATTATTGGGGTTGAAGCCAGGGGTGGGCTGCAAATATTTTTACCACCAGTTCTGTGGGCGTGGCTAGATGGGCATGGCTAAGTAAACGTGGCCATATGACTGGGTGGGCATCGTTGGAAACGGACATACAGCCCACTAAACCCAGCCTCCTTCTTTTGTGCAGAAGCTTAAAGTCATCCCCATTCATCAGCATTTCCAATACTTATGACTGTTTTTCACACTTACGTCTGTTGACTCCTGGGCCTCAGGGAAGCCTCCTGGGAGGCCGTTTTTGCTCCCAGGAGGCAAAAAACAGAGCCCAGGGGATATGGCACCCCCTGCGTGCTTCCTTTCGCCTCCTGTTTTTTAAGTTGTTTTTTTTTACTACGGGTTCAGCCAAACGGTAACATTTTTTTACTATCAGTTCTCTCAAACCAGGCCGAACCAGTAGAATATCACCACTGGTTGAAGTTGAAGAAGTCGTTGACAGGCAAGACTTTGTAGCAGACCATTTTGTGTACTATGCCTGGATCGGACCGCAGTTTCAGATTGTCCAAGCCCAAAATTTAAAGCCTGGAGCCATCGGGAATTCTACGGTGAGTAAACGCGTGGAGTACTCTTCTCAAGAAGTACCTCTGAACCCGCTCATATATATATATATTACATCTTGCAATCTGGGCTTTGAGCCCAAACCGAATTGAGCACCTTCCTAACAATAGATCAAACATACTCCGTCCCAATCTGACCAGCGTTGGGTGTGGCTGATCCCTTCCGTTTTTGAAGTGGTGCCAAAACCTGGCAGCTGTCGTTTTATCAGAGAAATGGGAGTTTAGTTAATTACAGAGCCCTCCCTGGGCCTCCCCAACCCCATGGCCTAGGTGGGGACGGCAATGGGTGAACCGATGAAGTTTTAAAGTATGTTAGAAAGAAGTTTCAGGAGCATTATATAGCCCAGAGTTTCAATGTAGATAAGACATAATCCTAGCTTTTCTTATTTCAGATTTTGTAGCAGGGGTGTTTCCCAGGAAGGGGTGGGGGGTCAAAAAACATTGCACAGACCCACAAGAGAAGAAGCAAGCTTGTCTTGCATGACCTTACTGTGGTGTTGACTTGTTTGACTCCTCTGTGCCCTTCTCCCTCCCGCAGACGGTCTCCTTCTTGTGGGTTGGGCAAGCGCCTATGCAGGAGTTGGCCAACATAGAAACCAGAAAGGGATGATAATAGGTCCATCTCACTGATAGAGGAAAATATTTGTAGTTCGGGGTTGAGAGGAGGGGTCCTTGTTTCCCTCTGATCTTGGTTGTTTTCTTGCAGACGTTGCATTACCACACTAAGTATCAGAATCAAAATAGAGCTGGAAGGGACCTTGGAGGTCTTCTAGTCTAGCCCCCTGCTCAAGCAGGAGATCCTAAAGCATTTCAGGCAAGTGACTGTCCAGTCCCTTCTTAAAAACCTCCAGGGATGAAGCACCTACAACTTCTGGTGGCCAGCTGTTCCACTGGTTAATTGTCACACTCAACTCAATTCCAGGTTGCTTCTCTCCTTGATTAGTTTCCATCCATTGTTTCTTGTCCTGCCTTCGGGTGCTTTGGAAATTTGACCTCCCTCTTTATGGAAGCCCCTCAAATACTGGTATCCTGTCCCCACTAGTCCTTCTTTTCTCTAGACTAGCCAAACCCAAATCTACAATCGTTCTTCATATGTTTTAATCTCCAGGCCTTTAATCATCTTAGTTGCAAGACTAGCAGTGAGTGAGGGTTGGCTCTCAATTTATATACAATGTGCGTTGTGGGGAGTTATTATTTTATTATTTTAATTTTTATTTCTTTTATGTGGTGTTCTTATATCCTTATAAGCCGCCTCGAGTCACTATGTGCAAGTAGGCAGCAATATAAATTTTCTAAATAAATAAAAATAAGTTCCATAGAAAACCCCCTCCCTCACCAATAGGGGAGGACTAATAACTTTGAGAAGGTGGGGGGGGGGAGATGATTTTTTCCCCCAAGGGTCAAAAAGCAGCAAGCAGGAAGGAATTAATCCGCTCACCAAATCCCTGTCTAGAACACTGGTTCCCTCCTGTCCATTATCATTAAAAGCAAGCAAGAAACAGACCCGTTTTGTGTGATTTACTAAGAAGCGCAAGCATGAATGAATCATAAAATTATATAGTTGGAAACAGACCTACAGACCACTAAACCCAGCCTCCTGTTTTGTGCAGAAGCTTTTAAGGCCACCCCCATTCATCAGCGTTTCCAATACTTATGACCGTTTTTCACACTTAAATGTCTGTTGCAACATTTCCCATGATCACGTAATCAAAATTCAAACGCTTGGCAACTGGTTCATATTTAGGACGGTTGCAGTGTCCCAAGATCATTTTTTTGTTACCTTCTGACAAGCAAAGTCAGTAAGTAAGCCACTTAGCCACAATTGCAGTGGTTCACTTAACAGCTGTGGCAGGAAAGGTCGCAAAGCAGAGCAAAACTCACTTAACAACTCTCTCTCTTAGCAACAAGAAATTTTGGGCTCTATTCTGGTTGCAAGTTGAGGACTATCTGTACTCCAGGAATTTCAAATATTAGCAGCCCCAGAAACTGATGAAAAGGTGTAGAAAGGATGAGCCCTGGTACCTATACAAATAATCCTTGATGATCATTTTGATCCATTATGATCATTTGTTAAATGGCTGTTTGAAGTTAAGATGGTACTGAAGAAAGTGACTTATGACCAGGCCACTTACTTACAACAAGCTAGTCTAGGAAAAAGAAGGACGGAGGTGGGTGGATGGGCATTATAACAATGTTTTAGTGAGACTTTCAAGATTTTGTACTGCCATTTGTCAGAAGTGGTATAGGGTCTCCTGCTTGGGCGGGGGGTTGGACTAGATGACCTACAAGGTCCCTTCCAACTCTGATTATCTGTTATCTGTTATATTAGTATTTGGAAAGCTGCCACAAAGAGGAGTGGATCAACTTAGTTTCCAAAGCACCTGAAGGCAGGACAAAAAACAATGGATGGAAACTAATCAAGGAGAAAAGCAACTTGGAATTAAGGCGAAAAACCCCCTAACCGTGAGGACGATTGATCAGTGGAACAACTTGCCTCCAGAAGTTGTGGGTGCTTCATCACTGGAAGTTTTTAAGAAGAGTCTAGACAATGACTTGCATGAAATGGTATAAGATCGCTTGCTTGAGCAGGGGGCTTGACTAGAAGACCTTCAAGGTCCCTTCCAGCTCTATTCTGATTGACAGTATCTCTGTGGTCACATGTTCATGAATTTAGCACTTGGCAACCTTCACCCAGCTATGAAACTCACAGCATCCCACTGTCAAGTGACTGCCCTCCGTGACTGAACACAGAATGTAGAATACAGAATATAGAGTATAGAATAGAGAATAAGTGTAGGAAGGGGCTGGGAGGTCATCTCATCTGACCCATTGTTTGAGCAGGAGATCTTATACGAGTGGTGGCTAACCTTTTTGGTCTCCTGTGCCCAGAAGGCAATGTGCACACTCCCCATGCCCCCTGCCGCCCCCTTACCTGCACTGTGCCTCCCTGGTTTTCAGCCCGTTTGAGGCCTTTTTTGGCCTTCCAGAGGCTTGAGGAAAGCTTCTGCAGGCTTTACAGGCCGAAAAATGGGCCCGTTTCATCACTTCCGGTATTTCTGGAAATACAGGAAGTGACGAAATGGGTCTATTTTTCAGCCTCCAAAGGCTTTCCTCAAGCCTCTGGGAGGCCGAAAAAGGCCTCAAACAGGCCAAAAATTAGCTGTGAGGCGTGCACATGCGCAGTGAGGTAAGTTTGCCTGCGGCTTGCATGCCAGCACAAATGGCTCTTTGTGCCACCTGTGGCACACATGCCATAGGTTCTCCATCATGGCCTTATACCATTCCAGACAAATGGTTGTCCACTCTCTTCTAAAACCTCCAGGGTTAGAGCACCCACAATTTCTGGTGGCAAGTTGTTCCACTGACACATTGTTCTAATGTCAGGAATGTTCTCCTTAGTTCTAGGTTGGACCATTCTTTAATGATCTTCTACCTATGACTTCTTGTCTCCTGACTTTAGGTGTTTTGGAGAATAAGTTGCCCCTCTCTTCTCTTGTGACAGCTCCTAAAATATTAGACCTTCAAAATAAAAGGGAAAGCTGGCACTGAAGGTCGCAAGCCACAGTCATATAATGTCTTGCTTAACGACCACTAGTCCCTATTATAGTCATAAATTGAGGACTATCCATCTTCCCTTGGACCTTAGAGAGGAAACCTGGCCTTGGAACGCTGACTCCAAAGTCAAACTTGTACCCTGTGCATTATCATACCATTTTGACATTTTTACAAAAATAGGGGAAATATGTTTCAGAAACCACATTTTGGTCCCAGAATTGAGTTTTTATGGTATGGAAAATAACAAATTTAGGAAGAACAAAATCCCTTGAAGAAAGTTTTTATGAAATTCTCTAGGGCAGAATATTAAAAGTATCTTGAGATGATTTCGTTTTTAAACACTAGAGGGCACTGTATCACAAGCCCTCCCAAAAATGAGATTTAATCCAAGAGATTCAGAGATCTGGCACTGAACTACAGATCGCCATTCCATCCAGCCCACTTGGACAAAACAATTACCAGTCAGCAAAACGAAAAAGATTTCTGTTTATAATATGTGAAATATGAGGCTTTGAAATATTTAATTCATTTATTATAAAAGGGCATCTTTTTGATAAATTATAACGACCTGATTAGACACATCAGATTACTTTTAATGCATCTCAGAACACCCACCTAATTCCATTTTGGTCTGTATTATTATAAGCGAAGAGGCTTTTAATGCCATTCTAAAGTTATGTCCAAATTTGTTAAATCTGGGGTGAAAAAAACCCTGTATCTCCCCTGTTCAATATTTTGGGGGATCAACTCACCTTCCATTAATTGACATCCATCCCTTTTTTCCCATGGAGCATTCTGGGAAAACAGAGTGCCATTTTGATAGCTCCCAAAGAAACAAACCAATCTACACCTTTCCTACAGTCCTCAACTTACAACAGTTCATTTAGTGACTGTTCAAAGTTACAACAGCACTGAAAAAAGTGACTTATGACTGTTTTTCACACTTATAACCGTTGCATCCTCCTCTGGTCATGTGATCAAAATCTGGGCATTTAGTAACTGACTCATATTTGTGACAGTTGCGGTGTCCCAGAGTCCTGTGATCGCCTTTTGCGACCTTCTGACATGCAAAGTCAATGAGAAAGCCAGATTCACTTAACAACCAAGTTATTAAATTAACAGCTTCTGTGATTCACTTAACAACTGTGGCAAGAAAAGTCATATAATTGATCAAAACTCAATTGTTTTGCTTAGCCACAGAAATTTTGGGCTCAATTCTGGTAGTAATTTGAGGACTACCTAGATAGGTTTTTACATGTCCATGTTTACATGTATTTTTTGCTACTGCCGAAATCTTTCAGCTTTAAGAAAGCTAAATGCTGAATGTAAATACATTCCAAGTTGGAAATCTGAGTTCGGTAACTTCTGAAAAAAAATGAAAATTACATGACATTCTCCCTGCTTTAAATTCTAATGAAGCTTCCCCTCCCTCTGCCAGATCAGCTGTACATATAACCCAGTTCATTAGTTCACACTTGCGAAGGGTTCAAACCCATAAAGAGCTGATAGTCATGTGACCCTCTAACCAGGGTTGGGATTCTACCAGTTCACATCTATTTGCTAGAACCGGTTGTTAACATTCTAAGCAGTTCTGAGAACCGGTTGTTAGAAGCATTTACTGGGCTAATCCTGTAAGGAAAGCAGGAAGGAAACATTCTGGTGCTGCTTACAGAAACTGCCTCTCCATTAACCCTTATTATATTCTTGGCAGGACTAGACTTCCTGGAAGTCTCAGGAACTTCTCTGGAGTATTTTTCCCCTCCTTTGCTGGTACTTTGCTTGTGTAGTGGAGTGACCATTCAAAGTTACAATGGCACTGAAAAAAGTGACCTATGACCATTTCTCACACTTACGACGTTGCAGCATCCCCACAGTCATGAGAGGCCAGGTGAGGAGATGCATGCCTCGATGTGAGTGATATTGAGTTGGCCACACCCAGCCAGTCACATGACCATCAAGCCATGCCCACCAATTAAGCCACGCCCACAGAACCAGTTGTTAAAAAGTTTGAATCCCATCCCTGCCTCTAACCCAGGGGTGTCAAACTCAAGGCCCCAAGGCCAAATCTGGCCCACGGGGCTGTCCTGGAAATAGGGAAGGATTGGCCCGCGGTGCCTCTGCCAGCGTAAACAGAGCTTGGGAGGGTGCACGCAGCTCTCCCGAGCTCCGTTTTCCCTGGCAGAGGATTGCAGGAAGCCATCACAGCCAAAAACGGAACTCAGGAGCCCGTTTTCATGGGCAGAGTTCTCGGGCCGCCACAGGGGCCCCCTCCTGGCACAAGTGACATCATGCTAGCCACACCAGTGGTGGGATTCAAATTTTTTTACTACCAGTTCTGTGGGCATGGCTTGATGGGCGTGGCAGGGGAAGGATGCTGTAAAATCTCCAGTCAGAGGTGGGATTTGCCGGTTCTCTGAACTACTCAAAATTTCCACTAGCGGTTCTCCAGAACTGGTCAGAAGCTGCTGAATACCATCTCTGGGCCACACCCATCCTTGCTGCACCACCCCAGCCCCCTGGAGGTCAAAAAACCCATGAAGTGGCTGTCAATGAAACTGAATTTGACACCCCTGCTCTAACCCCTGGAGATTAAGCACTGAAGGTCTCTAGCTACCATCAGCAGATGGAACATGGAGTCCTCTTCAGGTGTGGCTTATAGTCTTGCATGGAAACATCCAAGTAAATTCTTCACTTATGACCAAAATTGGGAGCAGCAGGGCTGCTTACTAAGTGCCCAAACTCTGATCATGTGGCTGTACGGATGCTATAAAGGTCATAAATGTGAGGACCATTTGCAAGTCACTTTTTTTAGTGTCGTCGTAACTTTGGAGAGTCATTAAAATGGCTGTAAGTCAAGAACTACCTGTAGAAAGCTGATGGCAAAAAAAACCCTAATGGTCCATCAAGCTGCCCTTTGAGTTTTTGTTTGAGGTTTGCTATTTTCTTATTTATTCATTTTTAATTATGGGATTTTATTCATTATTGATTTTTTTATTTAAAGCTCATCGCGCAGTCAGCCAGATGTTCAGGCTGGATTTGGCATCTCTATCCATCGAATGAATCCTTACCAAGGACCTAGGATAGGCAGATGTGGATATTTGATATTTTAATATTAACTTTTTAAAAAATCTTTTAATTTTTGCTGGATGATGGACATGTATTTATCTCAAGCATGTTTAAACTCAATTATTGATGATCCCAAGCTTCCACGGCAGGTAGGCCTCGACTTATGACCTCAGTTGAGCCCAAAATTTCTTCTGCGAAATGAGATATTTGTGAAGTGAATTTTGCTCCATGTTACGTCGCAATTTTGAAAGGTTATTAAATGAACCATCATAAATCAAGGACTACCTGTATTCTTCCTGTGAGTCACTGAGCAAAGCAGAGCATATCATGCCTCACTGTTTATTTTAAGGCCTGCCCGTCACAATTTATCCCAAGGTCCAGGGCTCCAAATGCCCCATTCCCACGGGAGGAGAGTGTTTTCTTTACTGCTCGTGTGACCTCCCACATTTCTCTGTCCTTTTATATTATTTTGGCAATTTCTGAGCTTGATTTATGTCATGAGAGCCTCGCTGGGAGCATGGAGATGGCTGTTTGGAATCACTGTGGTTCTGGGATGACGCTGACCGACTCTTATCCCCTCATCTCAGAGCTCCTCACTGCATCTCCAAAGGTGTTTTTTTTCATGAGGCAACTGGACTTTCTGGTTTTTTCTTCTGAAGACATTTCGCTTCTCATCCAAGGAGCTTCTTCAGCTCGTGAGGAATGGAAAGATTCCAATCAGAGCTGAAGAAGCTTCTTGGATGAGAAGTGAAATGTCTTCAAAAGAAAAAACCAGAAAGTCTAGTTGCCTCTTGAAAAAAAAGACACCTTTGGGACAACCATGAGCTGAATATGACTGAGAATCTCCATGGACATTCATCTCCAAAGCCATTTCCCTTTCTGAAAGGAGATGTTGGCAAAAAAAGTTTGAGGGCCCTGCAGAGGCTAAACAGGTAGTCCTCAACTTAGAATCATTCGTTTAGTGACCATTTGAAGTTACAACAGCATTGAAAAAAGTAACACATGGCCATTTTTCACACTTATGACCATTGCAGCATCCCTGTAGTCATTTGATCAAAATTCAGATGTGACATATCTCTATCTATCTATCTATCTATCTATCTATCTATCTATCTATCTATCTATCTATCTATTAAGTCTGGAGCATGGGTGCGAATAATGGAGACGAGCTGGAAGAAACAGTGAACTTCAAACTCTTTATTTACATGGTGTGACAGCTCAACTCAATGGCTGCTATAGCCTTCCTTATATAGGCAACTTATTAACTCTTCAACCAATAGTAATCCGGGAGCACTAGCTCCGTTAACCAATGAGAATGGCCTGTTAATGGCCAATCAGATGCTCCTGAACGGTCCAATCCGATCCTGCCATTAACAGCCAATCAGAAGTGCAGGGCCAGAACCCTGCACTTGACTTCAAGCTCAAGATAACTTTATTGACATTCGGACCGCAGGCGATGGACCTCTTCTTCGTCGCTGTCTGACGACGAAGAGAGGTCCTCATGGTGGGTCGTCTGAAGCTGTCCTTCTGACTTAGGTGAAACTTCGCTGGCTGGTTGGTATGCTGGAGCGCGATTCCAGCGTAGTTGGGCAGCCGACTTCTTGGTCGCCTCCGCTGCTGTAGCTTCAGCTATGGCATCTTTAAGGGCGATTGCATCGGCAAGGCTAATGTCGCCCTTAGCCATTATTTTGCTCTGTACGTTTAGAGCGTCTAACCTGAGAACTACTCGGTCTCTCAAGGCCTCCTCTAGATCGGCGAAATCGCAAAGGTCTCCCAAGTTCCAGTGGTCTGCAACGAAATCGGCAACGCTTTCTCCTTTCTGCTGGTTTCTTTGATAGAACTCATGTCGTCTTACGAGCGTTGGACCGGTCAGTGCATAGTGGGCCCTTAGTAGTGGTTCGAGGACGTCCCAGTCCATGGCCTTCACTTCAGCCGGTTTCGCTAATGCCTTAGCCATTTTGAATACCGTTGGCCCGTAGTGCGTTAGGAATACCGCCCATTTCTTCCTGGTTGTGGCATCCTTCAAATTATTCGTTTCCAAAAACATTTGGAAACAGTCCATGTAGGACTCCCAGTCCTCTTGAGCTGGGTCAAACGGAGCGGGTGGTACTACGCCGCCGGACATGGTTCCGCCATTGTGCGTTTCAGCCACGTGCTTGGTTGTCTTTGATGTTCTAGTTGGCTCGGATGTCATCCAATCCCATCCTCGTCGCCAGTGTTAAGTGGAGCATGGGTGCAAATAATGGAGACGAGCCGGTAGAAACAGTGAACTTCAAACTCTTTATTTACATGGTGTGACAGCTCAACTCAATGGCTGCTATAGCCTTCCTTATATAGGCAACTTATTAACTATTCAACCAATAGTAATCTGGCAGCACTAGCTCCGTTAACCAATGAGAATGGCCTGTTAATGGCCAATCAGATGCTCCTGAACAGACCAATCCGATCCTGCCATTAACAGCCAATCAGAAGTGCAGGGCCAGAACCCTGCACTTGACTTCAAGCTCAAGATAACTTTATTGACATTATTCATTCACAACATTATCTCTCTCTCTCTCTCTCTCTATCTATCTATCTATCTATCTATCTATCTCTATCTAATCTATCTCTATATCTATCTATCTCTATATCTATCTATCTACCATCTATCTATCCATCATCTATATATATATATATATATATATATATATATATATATATATATATATATATATATATATATATATATATATGTTTTCTTAAGTTTTCGCAGGTACTTACATGTCTGGCATTCAGCTTTGTTCGGGTATTTTCCCACGTCATAATAGTGGTGCTTTTAAAGTTGTAGCAACGTTTCAGCAGAATCTCATCTGCCATCATCAGGCTTCTGTATAGTGTTTGTCTGTGAGTCAGACTTTTACAGTGGTTTCAGATTTAAATTTGGGGCAGCCTATTGCTGTGTCAGAATGGTTTTTTCTTCCTCCTGATTGGTTGAGAGTCTTGGTCTGTGTTTATTGGTCTTGGAGTTTCTAATATCTTCTGTCTGTTTTTTTTTGGGGGGGGGGCTCTTTTTGTATCTTGATTGGCTGGCAACATTGTGTTACTTTATTGGAGGCCTTAAAGTAACACAATGTTGCCAGCCAATCAAGATACAAAAAGAGGCCCCCCCCCAAAAAAAAAACAGACAGAAGATATTAGAAGCAGAACACAGCAAACTCCAAGACCAATAAACACAGACCAAGACTCTCAACCAATCAGGAGGAAGAAAAAACCATTTTGACACAGCAATAGGCTGCCCCAAATTTAAATCTGAAACCACTGTAAAAGTCTGACTCACAGACAAACACTATACAGAAGCCTGATGATGGCAGATGAGATTCTGCTGAAACGTTGCTACAACTTTAAAAGCACCACTACCATGACATGGGAAAATACCCGAACAAAGCTGAATGCCAGACATATATATATCAATCATCTATCTATCTATCTATCTATCTATCTATCTATCTATCTATCTATTTCTATTTCTATTTCTATTTCTATTTCTATTTCTATTTCTATTTCTATTTCTATTTCTATTTCTATTATCTATCTATCTATCTCTATCTAATCTCTCTCTCTATATATCTATATATCTATCTATCATCTATCTATCTATCTATCTATCTATCTATCTATCTATCTATCTATCTATCTGTCTGTCTGTCTGTCTATCTCATAATATCATATATATATATATATATATTATATATGATATTTTCTGCTTGGAAGCATTGCCAAATCTTTTTTTTTAAGTTTTTTATTTTTATGTTCCAAAAAATATCTCTTTTAGTGAACAGAGTGGTTCCAGGTTTTTATATTTCCATACAAACATGACCTTAGTTACATATTCATCTTTCACATTCAATTTCATATCGTATCATTACATTTATAATTTCTATTAGTTTTCTCAAACATTTTGTATTCTTCACACATATATATTTTCTATTCATATCTTAACGTCTTTCGTTTTTTCTTCAAATATTCTCGTGTCTTATTTCTTGTTCTATGTTAATTGTACTTATACTTTTATCTGTCACATTTGCAGATTCATCACAAACTCTTGGTTCATTATTCAAAAAATTCCATAATTCAAAGATCTCCTCATTTAATTACTAATTTGAGTGTACCACCCCTGCATTGCCAACTCTTAAAGTAGGCATTTTTTTCGTACTTTTAAATCATCTTTCCCCGAACTAATGGAGAATGGAAGCAGAAATAAACAAATACAGCTTCACACGCTAACTTTTAAAATATATAGGATTTAAATTATTGACCTTCACAGCCAAGCAATACTATTCTTCTTATATAAAAGTTTGGATGCCTGATTGCTTGGAGTTTTTTTTTCCCCAATGTTTTTCAATTTTCAATTTCATTTTGTTTTATTTCATCCCAAATGCACCTTCTTTTCCTTACAGCGGCTAAGAAGATTGGCATCTTAACAGTGGCCTAAAATTGTCCTTAAATAATATATCAAGGTCATTTTAGCCATACTGAAAACCTTCTTTCCTAAAAAAAAAAAGGAAAAAAGGACCAAAATACAAAGCTCTAATGACCTCATGGAAAAGAAGACCGGGGTGGGTTGGGAGGGGAGAGAGAAATAAATATTTGGAGGAAAGAGAATTTCAAAAACTCAGACAGTTGCGACAGAAAAGGTGTGGGCAGGAGGGGGCTACTGCTTGCTTGCACCAATGTTTGCAGAGGTGAATGGATGAAAGTGATGTTCCCGGAGAGCAAACAGGCTGAACCCATTGGCCATCTCGTCCAAAACCTTTTGCAGGCTTTCCAGGCTGAACCTCTTTCCTGGTCACAAGAACAGGTGGGGAAGTCCCTCCTGGGTCCATTTTTAGCCTTCTAGCTCAGCAATGTACAGAAGTGACCCATCATCAGCCCCGTGCATAGCTATTAGGGGAGGCTCTGGCAAAATCCAGTCGGAGACCAGTCCTGCTGGTCTCCTCCATCAGCCTCCCGCCCCCAATCCTCATAACAGGGAAAAGCAGAGCTGGCCTGGCCACCACATGACCAGAAACTCCACTATGAGATCAGGGCTTTCACCAGGAACCCAGAAATTCCACCAGTAGCCCAGGAAATCCACCAGGAACTCAAGACCTTCATTATGAGAACAGGGCCTCCACTATGAGAGCAGGGCCTCCCCCAGGAGCCCAGGACCTCCATCAGAAGATCAGAACCTCCACCGAGAGCCCAGAACTTCCACCAGGAGATCAGAACCTCCACCAGGAACTCAGGACGTTCACTATGAGATCAGGGCTTCCACGAAGAGCCCAAGACCTCCATCAGAAGATCAGAACCTCCCCCAGGAACCCAGGACCTCCCCCAGGAGCCCAGAACCTCCACTAGGAGCCCAGAAGCTCCATTAGGAGCCCAGAACTTCCACCAGGAGCCCAGAACCTCCCCCAGGAGCCCAGGACCTCCCCCAGGAGCCCAGGACCTCCACTAGGAGCCCAGAACTTCCACCAGGAGGTCGGAACCTCCACCATGAGGTCAGGATTTTCACTATGAGAGCAGGATCTCCACCAGGAGATCAGGACCTCCATCAGAAGATCAGAACCTCCACTGGGAGCCCAGAACCTCCACCAGGAGATCAGAACCTCCACCAGGAACTCAGGACATTTACTATGAGATCTGGGTTTCCACGAAGAGCCCAGGACCTCCATCAGAAGATGAGAACCTCCCCCAGGAGCCCAGAACCTCCACCAGGAGGTCAGAACCTCCACCATGAGGTCAGGATTTTCACTATGAAAGCAGGATCTCCACCAGGAGATCAGGGCCTCTGTCAGAAGATCAGAACTGCCACCAGGAGCCCAGGGCCTCCACTATGAGGTCAGGACTTCTAGGATGAGATCAGGGCCTCCACTAGGAGCCCGGGGCCTCCCTTCTGTTCGGAAAAGGGGGCCGCAGCTTGGGAGGAGGAGGGGGGCATCCAGGCCCAGACCTTCTCACTGCTGAGAAATGTGTGAAATTCAACTTCTTTGCTCCCCCCCCCCCCCGCTTTTCTGGACTTTCTCTCTCCCCCCTCAAGCGGAACTGTTCCCAGAGAAACATTCCATCTCACCAGGGCTAACGACTTTCTTCTGTGCTCTTGCATTAATGAGTCCGGGGCCCCGGCTCTCGTCAGAGAGAAGCCATGCACGAAATTGCTTGAATTTTTAATTCAGGAGGGTTTGTGATAGGAGAATCAAAGTCACACACACTCCAGTCGCCGAGGCCGGGGCCGACACGGGCCATTGGCTCGGCCAATTTTCTTTTGATTTTCTCCAAATATTTCTCCGTTTACCACCTCCCCGGCCCACCACTTCCTTGCCTGTCCCTTGGGCCAGGAGAGGCACCTCGGTGGTGTGGGTTTTAAGCAACCAAGACAAGCCCCCCCCCTCTCCCAACCTAGGGACCCCCTGGTTATCATTTCTCTCTCTCTCTCTCTTTCTCTCTGCCCAGCTCCCAGCCCCATCAGGTTTATTTTACACCTGGAGCTGCGGCAGAGTTATGGGAGACTGCCTCCGTTGGGCAACTTTCCTCCCTCGGCTTCACTTCTTCTCGTCCAGAAAGTGGACGAGCCCAATAAGAGATGGAGCCCCCATCCCACCTCAAAAGAAGGCAATTTTCATCCTGCCTCCCCCAGCGAGGGAGAGGTGACCTTCTTGGGAAAAAAGCAGGACATCAAATGAGAAGCGTGTCTTTTTGGGAAGGGTCACTTCTCTTGAATCAAGGGCCACCACTCTGGCTTGTGGGAAAGGGACGCTGGAGGCGTGACAATGGAGGCGTTGCAAACAACAACAACACCACCCCAGCATCTTCATCTCACTTGGGATGCTGGAGGAAAGCGCCTTGGGTTGTTGTTGCTCTTTTCCCCCAGCCAACAAAGGGGGAAATGAAGGGGTTTTTTTTGGTCAGGAATAGTTTTTCCAAAGGAATCTGGAAAAAATAAAAGGAATAAAGGTAGAGCTCAACCGATGATCCCAATTGAGCCTCAGGTTGCTAAGTTTAGACATTTGTCACGTCCCATTTTACGACCTTTCTTGCCAGAGTTGTTAAGCGAATCAGTGCAGTGGTTAAGTTAGGAACACAATTGTTAAGTGTTGTTTTTATCTTTTTTTTTTCAGAGTTGGAAGGGACCTTGTAGGTCATCTAGTCCAACCCCACACCCAAGCAGGAGATTCTACACCATTTCTGACAGATGGCAGTCCAATCTCTTCTTGAAAGCCTCCAGTGATGAAGCTCCCACAACTTCCAAGGGCAACTTTTGTTCCGTTGGTTGATCATTCTCACTGTCAGAAAGTTTCTCCTTATTTCCAGATTGAATCTCTCCTTATTTCCAGTTTCCATCCATTATTCCTTGTCTGGCCTTTGGGTGCTTTAGAAAATAGCTTGACCCCTTCCTCTCTGTGGCAGACCCTCAAATATTGGAAGACTGCTCTCCTGTCTCCCCTGGTCCTTCTCTTTACTAGACTAGCCAAACCCAGTTCCTGCAACCGTTCTTCATATGTTTTAGTTTCCAGTCCCCTAATCATCCTGGTTGCTCTTCTCTGTACTTTTTCTAGAATCTCAACATCTTTTTTATACTGTAATGATTAAAATTGAGTGCAGTACTCTTAGGTGTGGTCTTACTAAGGCTTTATAGAGTGATATTAATACCTCCCTGGATTTTGGTTGTATTCCTCTTTTGTGCTTGTCAAAAGGTCACGAAAGGCGATCACAGGACCCCAGGGGCACTGCAACCGTCATAAATATGAATCAGATGCCAAGAATTTTGATCATGTGACCACGGGGATGCTGCCATGGTGGTAAAGTATGAAAAATGCTCATAAATCACTTTTTTCTGTCACTTCAAAAGGTCACTAAGGGAACTGTCGTAAGTCAAGGACCACCTGTAGTTCCTTTGTGTTGTAGGGACTCTAGAATAGGGTGTTGAGTCCAACTCTTCCCATTGCAGGAATCCACAGTCAGGCAGTCCAGACTGATAGCTATCTGGTCACTGCATCTGAGAACAGGAAAACCAATGCCAAATTGCTGCTGGGTTTTTGTTTTTTTTTAATGTTGTTTAAAATACTATAAATCCCTTGTTTCATATCCTGGAGCAATCGTGTCTGGCTAACATCCTTCCAAGGTCCTAATGGATCCACCCACAGTATTTACTCAAGCTTGAACTTATCCAACTGTTAAAAGTTTAGTTTACAGGCCCCTGATCTTCTTAGCGGCCTCCTGTGAACTTGTTCGATTTCTTTAAATCCCCCTTAGAAACGGTGGTGCCCACTTGACTTGGTGCCACCTATAAATTCATTGGCTCTTCTTTCTTTCTTCCTTCTTTCTTTTGCAGCTTTGTTGGGCTGCTCCTATCGGGTGTGCGATCACCCACCCAGTGTTTGCACAAGAGTTCAGCCCAGATTGAAGGAAGGATGGTCCTTTAAGACAAACTCCACAAAGCCGAACGTGCTGGGTTTGTTTTGTTTCCCCAACCCCCTTTCTGGCTGCATTTTATTTTCGAGGCTTAATTCGAAGCAAATAGAGCTGATACAATTTCCTTCCAGCTGTCTAGTCCTCAGTGGTCACACAGGGAATTATAACATTGGTCTTTGGGTTTTTGAGCCCAAGAGATGCACGATAAAAATTCTGCATAGCTAAAGGTTTTTAAGAAGAGATTGGGCAGTCATTGTTGAAATGGCATAAGGTTTCCTGCTTGAGCAGGGGGCTGGACTAGAAGACCTCCAAGGCCCCTTCCAACTCTTCCATTAACTTTCACCTTTTTCATCAGAGGAAACACGAGCAATAAATTAGGCAGCTAATAACAACGGCCACACTCTTAAACTACCCCGGTTTGTATAGTTTAGGAACAAATGACAACCAACTCACAGGGGCCATCCAGAGAAGGAATCACTGAAACAGTCAAAATTGTGCCTATGCGCATATAAAAAAGCGACCTGGTGTGGCTTTTTTTTAATTTTTTTTTTAAATATCTCTTCTCTCACGGAGGATTCTGCCTGTGAGGATTCTAAGCAGACCTGTAGCCACATAACGTTAATAAATTAGAATAGAAATTTAACAGCGGCTAGAATTGTATTTGCTAAGAATTGGAAAAATGAAAAAATACCTATGCAGGAGGAAATTATTAAGAAAATCATGGACTGTGCCGAAATGAGTAAATTGACATTTGAAATTCGGGAACAAGAGGATAAACAATTTTATATGATATGGGATTTATTTTATCAATGGTTAGATAAAAAGACATGGTAAAGAAATAGATTAGTAAGCCTTACATTATAAGTTAATAGATTGATATAGAATACAATATAAAATATATAACCATTGGATGAATGCATAAGATTAAATCATAATGAAAATTAGAATATCTCGTATAAAATGATGGAAAAATAGTTTAGTAACCAACTGACACACTGTATGTATATAATTGAAAGAGGGTTTTATTCTTTTATCTTTTGTTTGTATGTTTGTTGTAAAAAATAAAAACTTTGTTTATAAAAAAACAGATTAGAATAGAAAGTCAGAACTCAGTTGGAAAGAGGCATCTAGCGCAGGGGGTTGGACTAGATGATCTACAAGATCCCTTCCAACTCTGTTGTTGTATTGTATTGTATTGTATTGTATTGTATTGTATTGTGTTGTATTGTATTCTACTCTACTCTACTCTACTCTACTCTACTCTACTCTACTCTATTCTATTCTATTCTATTCCAGTACAAGCAATCCTAATTAAAGCATTCTGTGAGTGAAGCAAGGAAGAGCAAATGGTGACAAAGTGGGAAATTATGAGTTCAAATCCTACCTTAGTCATGAAAGCCAGCTGGCTGATGGACCAGTCACCAGGAGACAGTGAATTCTAGTCCCGCCTTAGGCATGAAAGCTGGCTGGGTGACTTTAGCTGGGCCAGTCCCTCTCTCTCAGCCCAACCCACCTCACAGTGTTGTTGTTATGGGGAAAATAGAAGGAGGAAGGAATATTGTGTGCATTTGCTATCTTGAGTGATTCATTACAAAAAATAACAGAGGGATATAAGTAAACAAACCGAACAAATAAAATTAAAAGAGCTGGGGAAAAAAACAACCAGGTCATCTGGCAAGATCATCATCCTTGTGGATCCAGGTTACCTTTCGGTCTCAACGAATTTGTGACAAAACGCTTTTGGTGGATTTCTCTCTGGATTTAGATATCTGCCCACCATGCCAAGTTGGACATTGTCGCAGAGACAATGCTAGGACTCCCAACAGCTGCCACCAGTTTCTGCTGATTCCTTCATGCTCCATTACTAATGTTTGGGTGGGAACCTCAGTGGCCACATCAGTTTCTCGGAAGTGCCTCCAGCTAACAATTATATATTCCTTCCAAAGAAGAGAATAATCTTGCCACTACTCACCATCTATTTTTCTTTCCCGCTTCCTGATATGACGCATCGGTATAATTCCTTTCTGTGATCGTCTTAAGATCAGAACCCAGGTACATTTTTTTTTAAAAAAATTTCTATTAAAAAAAAAATCCCATAAGAACTACCTTGTCGAGGACTCTTCCTCTGTCTCAGTGTTTCTTAACCATGATAACTTTAAGACAGGTGGACTTCAATAGAATTGAAGTTCACTCATCTTAAAATTGCCAAGGTTCAATCCCCAGAATTCCCCAGCCAGCAACACTAAGTGGAGTTAAAGTCCACTTGCCTTAAAGTTGCCAAGGATGAAAAACCGTGCTCTACTTAAAGAATTGTGTGCTGTCCAAGCCCATTTTAAGATGGATAAACAGACAGACAAGTGTACAATATTAGCATACTCCAAAACCCTTGCACCCTATTGGTCCGGACCAGCAGAGACCTGATTTGTCAACAGGTCGGTCGTGATTGGAGCGCTGGGAATCTACCGCGATTGGCTGTGCCAATCGCGGGAGATTCAAAGTGCTACCATTGGCTGCTGAGCCGCGAGCCAGCCCTATATGAAGGGCTGCCGCGGCTCGCATTCTCAGACCTTTTACCTATACTAATAAAGAGCTGAACTCACACAAATGGTCTCGCGTCTCTGTCGAACCGATCCGCCTCCGATCGAACACTGGCGACGAGGGTGGGATCGTGAGACAAAGAGACTATCCAGCATGTGGCGAGGCAGCACGCAGCAACCAGCAACAGGCTGGAATCAACTCGCCACCCGCTTCCTTCAACCCTGCTACTGAGGACTGGGAATCCTATACCGATAGGTTCCAAATGTTCCTCGAGAGTAGCAACCTCAAGAACGCCAATGGCCACAAGAAACGAGCCGTGTTCCTCACACACTGCGGGCCCGCAGTCTTCAAAATGGCCAAAGCCTTGGCCAAACTGATGGATGTCAAGGTGATGGAGTGGGACGATCTCGAGCCCCTGTTGCGGAGCCACTACGCCCCCGTCATGCCCATCCTCATCCGGCGGCACGACTTCTACAGGCGGGATCAACGCGAGGGCAAAGGACTGGCCAACTTCATAGCGGCACTAAGGGACCTGGCGGGTCTGTGCGAGTTCACTGACCTGGACGAGGCCCTGCGAGACCGCGTCGTCCTGGGACTCCGAGACCCCGTCCTCCAGAGCCGCATCATGGCAAAGGGAGACATTTCCCTCGCCGATGCCCTCACCGAAGCCGCTGCAGCGGAAGCGGCCAAGAAATCAGCGGCTCGGATGCGACAATCGAGCATCATGCCGCAAGCAGCGACCGGAGAGGCAACGTCGACCCCCAAAAGGAGGCCAGCGACAGACCACACAACCACACACCATGGCAACATCGACTCCTGCTCAGAAACCGAAGACGAGGAGGAGGAGATCCACCATCTCCAGTCAGCAGGGAGCGGCGGGAACCACGAGGTCATATGTCGAGGTTCCAGTGTGCCGGCTGCGGCGGCCACCCCCCCCCGAGCGGACTGTCGTTTTCTCGAAGCCATTTGCAGGCATTGCAAGAAGCGGGGGCACATCGCCAAAGTGTGCCAGAATAAGAAGCACTACAGCCCACGGCGACGAGATGCCAGCCCCTGACGGAGAGACAGCACCCCCACCAGGACCCGAGATCGCCAGACGGAGAACCGCTGGAGCCGGGAAGGTCGGAACAGGCGATTCCAGGAGACGAGACAGAGAGAGGAAACGCACCAGACTGTCATCATTGGCCATTCCTCCACCAGCAATGCCAGAAAGGTATACGTGACGGTCGGGATAGAAGACCAGCCATGCAACATGGAGGTGGACTCAGGGTCTTTCCTCTCAATGGTCTCCTGGCGCACACTCAGGCGCCTGGTCCCCACCATCCGCCGCCAAGAACTGGAAGACCAAACACTAACCCTCAAAAACTATCAGGGAAACCAAATCCCTGTAGTCGGTAGAGGCCACTTTAAAGTCACCTTCAAGGGCCACACAGAAGTGCTACCCCTGACGATCGTCGATCGAGATCGGCCGAGCCTGTTGGGACTGCGGTGGTTCGCACCCCTGGGCATCGAAGTAACAGGCATACACCACATCGGAGAAGCAGACTGGGAAGCGGCGCTCGTGAGGGACTTCTGGGAAGTCTTTGATGACCATTTAGGCAAGTACCGGGGGTCCCCTATTTCATTTAACATAGACCCAAGCATCGCGCCAATCCGCCTTAAGCCCAGGCAAGTGCCATTTGCACTCAAGCCCAAGATCGATGAGCAACTCGATAAGCTCATCGCACAAGGGGTACTGGAACCGATCGATCATACCCGGTGGGAGACCCCAATTGTCACCCCCATCAAGCCAGATGGGTCAGTGAGAATTTGTGGAGACTACAAGGTCACCCTAAACCATGCGCTCCAACAAAGCGCATACCCCGTCCCAGTAGTTCAGCATCTCCTGCACTCACTGGGGGGAGGCCGGATCTTCGCAAAGCTCGACCTGGCGCAAGCCTACCAGCAACTGCTGGTCGACGCCATGACAGCAGAAGCCCAAACCATCGTAATGCACCGAGGGGCCTTCCACTGCAACCGGCTGCAGTTTGGAGTCAGCGTGGCACCTGGGGTCTTCCAAAGCCTTATGGAAAGACTCCTCCAGGGAATTGAAGGGGTAGTGCCCTACTTTGATGATGTCTTGGTGGCCGCGAAAAATGAGAAACAACTAGAAGCCAGGTTGAGGGAGGTACTGCAGAAGTTCAGAGACTCGGGACTTAAAGTCAAGAAAGGGAAGTGCCAGCTACGGGCCGAAAGGGTTGAATTTCTGGGATACCTCCTAGACAGACAAGGGATTCACCCTACAGAAAAGAAACTGAGAGCCATAAGGGAAGCACCGCGACCAAAAAACAAAACGGAATTACAGGCTTTCTTGGGACTGTTAAACTTTTCCAATGTCTTCCTACCTCAAAACGCGACTATGGCGGAACCGCTACATAGGCTGTTAGATAAAACAGCCACCTGGACCTGGGGAGCACGGGAGGAGAGCGCTTTCAACAACACAAAGAACCTGCTAACATCCGACGCGGTACTAATCCAGTACAGCGAGACTCTGCCATTGACGGTAACTTGCGATGCGTCACCATTTGGAATCGGCACCATCCTCAGCCACCAACTACCAGACGGGAGGGAAGCACCCATCGCTTTCTCATCAAGGACACTTTCAAAGCCAGAGCGGAACTACAGCCAGCTCGACAAAGAGGCCCTAGCAGTCGTCGCCGGCGTCAAGAAATTTCACAAATACCTCTACGGTAGGACTTTTACAATCATCACGGATCACAAGCCGCTGAGAGGAATCCTGGCAGGAAACCGGGCCACACCGAACATTCTATCACCAAGAATGACGAGGTGGTCCGAATTCCTAGCAGCATACAATTTCCAGCTGATACACCGACCCGGCAAGGACATCACACATGCAGACACCCTAAGCCGGTCACCCTTACCGGACTGGGAAGACGACCCAGCACCCACAACAGAGGTACTCCAAATAGAGACAATATCCAACCCACTCGTGACCGTGCCAGACATTGCCAGAGAAACAAATAAAGACAAACGGCTGGCGCAGGTCTTGAGCTGGGTGGGAAAAGGGTGGCCGGAAGGGGACATAGATGAACTATTCAGACCCTTCCGGAACAGACAAACCGAACTCTTTACCGAAAAGGGCTGCATACTTTGGGGGGACAGAGTGGTAATTCCTGAAAAATTACAGGAAAAGGTATTGGGAATGTTGCATGAGGGGCACCCGGGGATGGTTAAGATGAAAAGCTTGGCCAGAAGCGACGCATGGTGGCCAGGAATGGATAAACAGATCGAAACCTGGGTTGCCAAATGTAATCAATGCCAAGAGTCCAGATCCAATCCACCCACCGCCCCAACCCAAGAATGGGAAAAACCAAGAGGTCTGTGGTCCAGAATTCATATAGATTTCGCGGAGCCAACCAAGGGACATATGTACCTTATCACAGTAGATGCTTATACTCCAACTGGCTGGAGGTAAGCACTATGAAGTCAACCACGATGGAAGCGGTGATAAGGAAACTGAGCAAACTTTTTGCAACGCACGGCCTGCCAGATGCAATAGTGTCAGACAACGGGCCCCAATTTACTGCACTAGCGTTTGAACAATTTCTGGCACGCCAAGGGATACCCCATGCATTAACCGCACCGGCAAACCCGGCAGCAAACGGGTGGGCGGAACGCATGGTCCAATACACCAAGAAAGCGATCCAAAAAATAGAAACAGCCAATATACAGGACAAAATCAATAAAATGCTCCTCATCCAACACATTACACCTAGCGCAACCACAAATAAAAGCCCGGCAGAACTAATGATGGGCCGGAAACTACGCTCAACACTAGACAGAATGCACCCAACGTATAACTCAGACAAACCCCCAGGTTCCTCCAGCAAACACAGAACATTCAACATAGGGGACCCAGTATACGCAAAAAATCTCACTGGAGAACCACTCTGGGTGCCAGCAACAATCACCCAGATAACCGGGCCCCTATCATACCGATTGGAAGCTAGCAACAGGAAAAACTGGAAAAGGCACATAAACCAACTCAGGTCAAGAATAGCCACCACAACCAGCCAAACACCCGAACAAGAAACTAGAAGGGGGGGGGGGAATTGGTAAGCGATAGAGAAGGAACCGAAGAAAGCCAGCTAACGCAAGCAGAACACCCCCCACCTAGAATAAATAAACCAATAAACCGATGCTACTCACCTATAGACGCAGGACCAATGGAGCATTCCTAGAATAGAATAGAATAGGGAAAGGATAGGATAGGATAGAAATCTTTATTGGGAATAGAATAGAATAGAATAGAATAGAATAGAATAGAATAGAATAGAATAGAATAGAATAGGGAAGGGAAGGGAAGGGAAAGGATGGGATAGGACAGGACAGGACAGAATAGAACAGAACAGAACAGAACAGAACAGAACAGAACAGAACAGAACAGAATAGAAATCTTTATTGGGAATAGCATAGAATAGGGAAAGGATAGGATAGGACAGGACAGAACAGAACCTCCGGTCACAACTGTAATCCATTCCATGACTTTGGTTGCAACCCAATTTGGTTGGGACCGGAAGCGAGACTGACTGCACATGCGCATACAAAAAAAATGGCATGGAAATCGGTGTGGAAGGGGAAATTGCCGCGGCTGTGTTTGATTGCCATCTGAGTATTTGTTCGTGACCAGATGCAAAAATGTTGTGACATTTTTGGTGGTCACCCGATTTGGTCATGGTCAGAAGTGTTCGTGACCAGAGGTTCTATTGTAGAATAGAATGAGCTGGAAGGGATCTTGGAGGTCTTCTAGTCCAGCCCCCTGCTCAAGCAGGATAACCTATACATATTCAGATAAGTGACTGTCTAAAGTATCTTTCATGAGAAGGCATCAAACATGCTTATCCTTGTTTTACCATTTCCAGCAATTTGCACAACGTGGTGTTTCTCAACCTTGGAGGCTTGAAGATCTGGGGGCCTCAGTTCCCAGAATTATGAGAGCTGAAGTCCAAATATCTTCAAGTGCCAAGGTTGAGAAACATTGGAATATGTTAAGCAAAAAAGAAAAAAGGGGAGGGAGGAAGGGAGGGAAAGAAAGGGAAAAAAGAAATAATAAAGATAGATAGATAGATAGATAGATAGATAGATAGATAGATAGATAGATAGAGAGGGAAGGCAGGAAGGAAGGAAGGAAGAAGGAAAGAAAGAAAGGGGGGAGAGAAAGAAAGAA
The DNA here is from genome assembly GCA_033807585.1 of Hydrophis major. Lineage (NCBI taxonomy): Eukaryota > Metazoa > Chordata > Lepidosauria > Squamata > Elapidae > Hydrophis > Hydrophis major. Next base: position 425,276,846 of record CM066328.1, read on the forward strand.
AGAAAGAAAGAAAGAAAGAAAGAAAGAAAGAAAGAAAGAAAGAAAGAAAGAAAGAAAGAAAGAAAGAAAGAAAGAAAGACTAAAACTAACTAAGGTTACTGTGTTGGCCAAACGTGTTACAACTGTTTGTTTAACAATGGTTTAAAGCAGGGGTCTTCAAACTTGACAGCTTTAAGACTTGTGGACTTCAATTCCCAGAATTCCTCTTCCAGTCATGTTAGCTCAGGAATTCTGGGAGTTGAAGTCTACAAGTCTTAAACTTGCCAAGTTTGAAGGCCCTTGGTTTAAAGTTATGATACTCAAGTCAAGTTTCTGGTGAGTGCAGCTCAACACTGGTGATTTAATATACATCTAGGGCAGAAGTGTCAAACTCGATTTCATTGAGGGCTGCATCAGGTTTGTGTTGGACCTTGGGAGGCAAGGATGAGCATGGCCACGGGGGCCAGCTCGACATCACTCGTGTTGGGGGTGCCTAAGGCGGCCTGAGAGCTCTGCCAGCAAAAATTGGCTTCCGAGCTCCGATTCAACTGCGATGGCCTCCTGCAACTGTCTGCCTGCGAAAATGAAGCTTGGGAGGGCAGCCTGCAGCCCTCCCAAGTTCTGTTTTTGGCTGCAACAGCCTCCTGCAACCCTCTGCCAACGAAAATGCGGCCCTCCCAAGCTCAGTTTTCGCTGGCAGAAGTGCGAAGAGGCAGTCCTTCGCGTTTCCAGGGTGGCCCCATGAGCCAGATCTAAGCACCCTGCAGGCCAAATCTGGCCCCAGGGCCTTGAGTTTGTACCCCTGATCTGGGGGGGGGGGGGTGTGTGTTTCTTGATGACAGAGTGAATGTAAATTTTTTCTCCAATTTCCCCTAATAGTGCTGAAAATTCCTGGTTGTCTTCCCTTCAAATATAGAATAAATCTCACCCTGCTTAGCTTTTTCAATCCCATTTGGAAAACACAATCCCTTACAAGAGAATAGCATCATACAGGGAGTCCTCAATTTAAAACCATTCATTGAATGACTGTTACAACAACAATGAGAAAAGTGATGGTTTTCACACACCATTGCAGTATCCTTGTGGTCCTGTGATCAAAATGTTCAAAATTCAGATGTTTGACAACTGACTCACATTTATGATGGTTGCAGTGTTCTGGGATCCCCTTTTGCGACCTTCCAGTGAGCAAAGTCAACGGGGAAGCCAGATTCACTTAACAATTGTGTTACTAACTTAACAACTTCAGTGATTTACTTAACCAGTGCAGCAAAAAAAAAGGTAGCAAAAGGAGCAAGCTCACTTAACAACCATCTTGCTTAGCAACAAAAATTTTGGCCTGAATTGCGGTTGTAAGTCGAGGACTACCTGTATTGATTTCATTTTGGGCTGCCTTTGATGAAAAGAAAACAAGATAAATGCAAGTCAAAGCTTTGTGAATGAGAGCGAACATCTGTGTAGTCCAGCATCCAATCTCCTGCAGCAGTCATGCAGATGTTTTCAGGAAAGGGAGAGCCAGGGATATCTGCAGGGTGCGATCCCAAAAAAAATCCAGATGTGGGATGCACATAAAAACCAGGTGTAGCTTCAGTCACATTATTGTAGTTGTCATTTTTAGTTTTTCGTGCATGTTCCCGGTTAGAAAGTGTTCTGTCCTGAATTTGCATACTCGAAATCCCCGCGCCTTGATTGGCTAAGGCGCGGGGATTTCTGATTGGCCAGGCGAGCCGCGCTGATTGGCCCGATTGAAGTCTCCCGCGATTGGCTCGCTCCAAGAGCGGGAGACTTGAATCGCTGCCATTGGCCGCGGCCGCCGCAGCGAAAAGGATAAAAGCCGCGGGCTTTTTCCTTTTCGCCGGTTCGGTTCACAACTGTTTAATAAAGAGCTTGAATGATAGTCACCGACTCAGAGCGTCTTTTTGCGGACACGACAGAAAGGACAAAGGACGCAAATACCAACTGAACAGATGACCAGATTCATAGACTCCGTGGCTACTTTTGAACGTTACATACATACATATATATATATATATGGATCTTTGGTTATTCGGGTTTTCTCCCGCGTAAGATTGGAAGTATCTATTGAGATCCAAATCATATCTAATCTAGACCATGATAAATGTCTATTTGAGTAAAAAGTATATTTTTTTTTGTTTAGTGATTATAGGATATATAAGTTTGGATTGACAATATGAGTTGTTATGTAACATAATTGTAACTGGGACTACAAAATGAATGCACAAAAATGATGAACCAACTGACACACTGCATGTAAATATGAGAGGTGCATGTTTTAATGTTTTGTTTGTCTTGTCTGTTTGTAGAAAATTAATAAAATTTTCTTTCAAAAAAAAAAAAAGATTGGAAGTATCTAGGCAATGTTTCGATGAAGTCTCATTCATCATCTTCAGGCTTGGTCTTGCCTAGATACTTCCAATCTTACGCGGGAGAAAACCCGAATAACCAAAGATCCACATACAAATACCCGCGAGAACCTCATATATACATATATATATATATATATATATATATATATATATATATATATATATATATATATATATATACACACACATATATATATATATACACACATACATATATATATATATATATATATATATATATATGTATACATACACAGTATATAGACACAGACAGACAGACATATGCATGCATGCATACATACATACAAACATACATATTTTGGAAGATCCCAAGAATTTCAAAATTATAATCCTGGCTACTTTGGGTTTTTTTTTCTTTTTGTGAACTGTTGCTTTTTTTTTTAAAGAGAGATTTTTGAGGAGGGGGAGCGGGGAGGAACTCCTCCTCCAAGAAAATGTAAAAACTGTCCTGTTCAATTCCTTTTACCTTTTCCTTGGATTCTTTCTTAAATATTAACCGAGAAGCCATTAGACAGGTGTTCAATGGAGCAGAAGGACATACGTCCAAAGTGCAAGTATCTTGTGCAAGTATCAGTTCCCTTTAGGAAAAAAAAAAGGGGGTGAGGGGGTTGTATGAGTTGGCGGGGTGGTGGTAGATGTTGCAGAAGAGGTATTATTTGCTTTTCGACTCTCATTTTTGAGTCCAGAATATATTCCGCAATTACACCATAGTCCCAAAGGAGTTTGAAAGATCATATGGAGACAATGAGCATCTTACATCTTTACAGATCATTTTCGACCTACGACCAAAATTTATTTTGTTAAGCAAGACAGTTGTTAAGTGAGTTTCCCCCATTTTACGACCTTTCTTGCAATGGTAGCTAAGTGAATCACTGCAGTTTTTAAGTTGGTAACATGGTGGTTAATAGAATCTGGCTTCCCCAACCAGAGATATTTTTATTGGGTATCTTACCTGAAGGATATACAAAAGAATTGATATATCTGATTATAAATGTATTAACAGCAGCTAGAATTGGTATTTGCCAAAAATTGGAAAAGTAAAAAAATTCCGATAGAAGAGGAGGTGATTAAGAAAATAATGGAATGTGCAGAAATGAGTAAATTGACATTAGCAATTAGAGAGCAAGAAGACAAAAAATATTATAAAATTTGGGATTTATTTTATCAATGGCTAGATAAGAAAATAGGGAAATAAAATATAATATAAATATAATATTATAGTAAAGATAAGACAATGTAATAATATGTTATAACTGATTACAATGAAATGAATGATATTATTAGGCTTTGTAAAAGTTGAGATTTGCTCGAAAAGGATGACGTGAATTTATAATTAAAGTCTAATAAGGAGTTAATAATACAATATTACATGCATAGATGATTTATATAATATGAATTTTAATAATGTATTTAGAAGGGAAAGATTGTTGATATTGTGCACAAGAGATATGTACCAACTGACACGCTGTACAATGGAAAGATGGTTTTATTTGATGTTTTATCTTCGTATTTGTTAATGTTTGTTGTTAAAATAATAAAAAAACCTTTTAAAAAAAGAATCTGACTTCCCCGTTTAGTTTGCTTGTCAGAAGGACGCAAAAGGGGATCATGTGACCCCGGGATGTTTCAACCATCATAAATATGAGCCAGTAGCCAAGGGTCTGAATTTGGATCATATGAGCCCGGGATGCTGCATAAATGCATGCCCGTAAATACATGCTCTTTGCCAAATGCCAATAAAATCAAGAAATAGGTAGCTACAACCATGTGGCCGTCCCATTTTGCACATATAAAGAAACGGAGCATCAGAAAAAAACCCCAGAACAATAGAGTTGGAAGGGACCTTGGAGGTCTTCTAGTGCAACCTTTTGCTCAAGAAGACCCTATTCAAGTCTAGACATGTGGTTGTCCAGTCCCTTCTTAGAAACCTCCAGTGATGGAGCACCCACAATTTCTGGAGGGAAGTTGTTCCGCTGGTTAATTGTTCTCATTGCTAGGAATTATCTCCCTAATTCTAGGTTACTTCTTTCCATGGTTAGTTTCCATCCATTGTTTCTCATCTTGCCTTCTGGTGCTTTGGAGGATAAGTTGATCTTCTCTTCTTGTCAAATACATTACAGATTAACAGAGTTGGAAGGGGACCTTGCAGGTTTGAGGGACTGCCACAGAGAGGAGGGGGTCTACCTATTTTCTAAAGCACCCGAAGGCCAGACAAGGAATAATGGATGGAAACTGAACAAGGAGAGATTCAAGTTGGATATAAGGAAAATTTTTTCGGACAGAACAATCAACCCATGGAACAGAAGTTGCATTCAGAAGTTATGGGAGCTTCATCCCTAGAAGTGTTCAAAGGGAAACTGGATTGCCATCTGTCAGAAATGGTGTACGGTCTCCTGCTTGGGCAGGGGGTTGGACTAGATGACCTACAAGGTCCCTGACTCCCTTCCAACTTTGATAATCTGTAAATGTATAAGTCATCTAGTCTACCCCTCTCCCCAGGTGGGAGACCCTGGCCGACACCAGTTTTGACAGAAGGCAGTCCAGCCTTTTCTTGAAAGTCTCCAGTGATGAAGCTCCCACAACTTCCAAAGGAAACTTCTGTTCCATTGGTTGATTGTGCTCATTGTCAGAAAGTTTCTCCTTATTTCTAGGTTGAATCTCTCCTTGATCAGTTTCCATCCATTATTCCTTGTCTGGCCTACAAGTGCTTTGGAGAATAGCTTGACCCCTTCCTCCTCTCTGTGGCAGCCACTCTTGGTGGCACCTTGAGGTTAACATCTTGACTCTTTTGATCATACTCCGAAAACAACCCTGATCTCATTCTGCACAGGAATGAAATCCTGGCAGCCTCAAAAGCAAGCTTCATTTTTTGCAAAGGTAAAACAACAACAAAAGATAAAAGAAAAGAGTTTGTATTTAGGCTTTGCTGGACTTGGAATATCGATTCATTGTTCAGGAGAGTTTCAGGGGAAAAAAATCCATTTAATTCTCTGCAGAGGATTAAAACTGGTCTGGAACCATGCAGGATCTTTGAATGTCCCTAACAGAATATTATTCTGCTGGGTGTGCCTGATGAGATTTTCTTTTCTTTATTTAACTTCTCCCAATCTCATCAGGATGTCTCACTCTATTTAAGATAAAATCCAACATTAATGGCTGCAGTAATGTAACCCAACAAATGTATTTTGGTTTTCTACTGAATATGTTCTGACATCTTTAAAAAAAAAAAGTCCAGAGAAAGTTGAACTTAGCGGTGGTTTCTTTTGCTTTCTTAAGGGAAACTTCAAAGTAGCTGTTATTTACTCCTAGACAAAGAAAATCCAGTATTTGTTTGCAAAGTGCTACAGAGACATTAATTACCAGGGCACCAGAAAGCCAAATTATCTGTCTGGGCTTCCTTTTCCAGGGTCCTTGAATGGAGACCCCCTCCTTTATAATACTAGAAGTTTCAGGTCAAAAGACGGGCTGCAGATTCCAAACTGATGCAACTATTTGCTATTCTTTATCCCAACCTGGAGCCCTCAGAATGGAGGAAAACACTGCCAGTAGGTTTAAATGCCCATTTAGAAAAGAGGAATAACAGATTAACAGAGTTGGAAGAACCCTGGAGGTCTTCTAAACTATCCCCCTGCTCAGGCAGGAAATCTATACAGGAAGTCCTTGACTTACAACTGAACCCAAAACTTCTGTTGTTAAGTGAGACATTTGTTAAGTGAGTTTTGCCCCATTTAAAGACCTTCGTTGTCACAGTTGTTAAGCAAATCACCACCATTGTTAAGTTGATAACACAGTTGTTAAGTGAATCTGGCTTCCCCATTGAATTTGTTTATCAGAAGATCGCAAATGTCCAGTACCCCTGGACATTGCAACCGTCATAAATATGAGCCAGTTGCCAAGCATCTGAATTTTGATCATGTGACCATGGGGAAGCTGCAACGATTGTGTGGAAAAAGGTCATAAGTCCATTTTTTTCAGTGCTGTTGTAACTGTGAATGGTCACTAAATAAACTGTTGTAAGTCAAGGATTCCCATTTCAGACAAATGATGGTCCAATCGCAATCCAATTGCTCCCTCATTATCAGTTCTGATAATTACATAAATAACCTAGTAAGTGTCTGGTGGTCTTATGCACCGTGAAGAACTTCATGAGATGCTTCTGATCCAGCTGAGTTTTAATCAAACATCTTCATCCAGTGGAAGTTCCCAGCTGCCAATGGTCCCTGGTTGCAGAAAAAAGAGGTAGAAATAATGTGTATGAATGGCAGGTAGCTAGATTTTTGCCTAAATATAATGAAAACATCTTTATGGTTAAGATCTGAGCATTGCAGAAGGTCATTATTATGTCGCTTGAGAAGAAAACATGACTAAGTTTTTCCTCAAAAAACAATCAACAATAACAGTGGAAATACCTAAATTCTCCAAAGCTGTATTCAGTTGCATTCCTCCTGTTTTATGGCTTCTGGGAATATACTTTCTAAGTATCAGATGCTAAGAATGAACAAGCAGTTCCCCACTACTGAGAAAATAAAATATTTGGTGAGAATAAATGTAGCACTGGGTCTCACCTGAACTTTCCTAAGGTGATTCTGCTAGGAATGGCATTCGTAGCATAGATCTCAAAAATGATGATTAGGGGACTGGAGCAGAGGTGGTCTTTAGCAGGTTCTGACCAGTTCTGGAGAACCGGTAGTGGAAATTTTGAGTAGTTCGGAGAACTGGCAAATCCCACCTCTGACTGGAGATTTTACAATATTCTTCCCCTGCTACGTCCACCAAGCCATGCCCACAGAACCGGTAGTAAAAAATTTTGAATCCCACCACTGGACTGGAAGATAAAACACATAGAGAATGGCTGCAGGAATTGGGTTTGTCTAGTTTGATGAAAAGAAGGACTAGGGGAGACAGGATAGCAGTGTTCCAATATCTCAGGGGCTGCCCCAAAGAAGAGGGAGTCAAGCTATTCTCCAAAGCACCTGAGGGCAGGACAAGAAGCGATGGGTGGAAACTAACCGAGGAGAGAAGCAACTTAGAACTAAGGAGAAATTTCTTGACAGAACAATTAATCAGTGGATCAACTTGAATCCAAAGGTTGTGAATGCTCCATCCCTGGAGGTTTTGAAGAAGAGATTGGACAGCCATTTGTCCAGAATGGTATAAAGCAGGGGTCTCCAACCTTGGCTCCTGGAAGCCTGGCAGACTTCAACTCCCAGAGTTCCACAGCCAGCTGTGGAATTCTGGGAGTTGAAGTCCACCAGGCTTCCAGGGGCCAAGGTTGGAGACCCCTGGTATAAAGCCTCCTTTGAGTAGGAGATTGGATTAAAAAACCTCTCAGCTCTCTCCCAACTCTGTTATTCTGTTATTCTACAAAGGCCCTCCAAAATGACTTTCTACAGCTAACCATGTCTCTATTTGTCCTAAGGATGGGCAACCCACAGAGCTCCAATTTAATCTGATGGCATTTAACAGCAACACTGATGACTTTCAGGGGTACCATCCCGTTTACAGATAGTCTTTGACTTTGCAATCACAATTGGGACTGGAATTTCTGTTGCTAAGCAAGGCAGTGGCTAAGTAAGTTTTACAACCTTTTTAAATCACAGTTGTTAAGCACATCAGAACAGAATAACAGAGTTGGAAGGGACCTTGGAGGTCATCTAGTCCAACCCCCCCCCCCACCCAAGCAGGAGACTTTGCACTATTTCTGACAAATGGCAGTCCAATCTCTCCTTGAAAGTCTCGAGTGATGACGCTCCCACAACTTCCGAAGGCAACTTCTGTTCCATCGGTTGATTGTTCTCACTGTCAGAAAGTTTCTCCTTGTTTCCAAGTTAAATCTCTCCTTGTTCAGTTTCCATCCATTATTCCTTGTCTGGCCTTTGGGTGCTTTAGAAAATAGCTTAACCCCTTCCTCTCTGTGGCAGCCCCTCAAATATTAGAAGACCGCTATCCTGTCTCCCCTGGTCCTTCTCTTCACTAGACTAGCCAAGCCCAGTTCCTACAACCGTTCTTCATATGTTTTAGTCTCCAGTCCCCTAATCATCCTGGTTGCTTTTCTCTGCACCCTTTCTAGAATTTACTTTTTAGAAGCACTGCAATTTTTAAGTCAATCACACAGTCGTTTAACAAATCCAGCTTCCCCATGGATTTTGCTTGTCAGAAACTGGCTGGGAAGGTCACAAATGGTGATTCCATGATCCAGTGGTGGTATACAATTTTTTTACTACTGGTTCTGTGGCTGTGGCTTGGTGGGCATGGTGTGGCTTGGTGAGAGTGGCTTGGTGGGCATGGCAGGGGAAGGAAACTGCAAAATCCCCATTCCCTCCCCACCCCACTAACCTGCTTTCCAGCTCTGTTCTCCTGTGAAGGGCAACAAAAGGAGACCCAGCCAATCAACTGGGACTCAATGGGAGGCAGAGAAGAAATGGGGGCGGGGCCAGTCAGAGGTGGGATTTGCCGATTCTCCGAGCTACTCAAAATTTCTGCTACTGGTTCTCCAGAGCCTGACAGAACCTGTGAATACCACCACTGCCATGATCCCAGCAACCATTCTAAACTCCTACCACTCACCAGGAGCTAAATTTTGATCACAGGGCTGTGGGGATTGTGTGATGCTCATAAGTGCGAGGACAGGCCATCAGTCACATTTTTTCAGTGTCATTGTAACTTTGGTCACTATAAGAATGGTCATTATTTGAGGACTACTGGTACTTTCTTTTGCCCCATTCAGGAACAAAAGGGAATCTTAAGATCAAGGTGTAACATCACCTGTTTTGCACCTTTAGATCTGCCCAGAATTCCATCCAAAGAGAAAAATGAGTTGAAAACATTTCATTTTGCTCTGAGATTCTGTTATTCTATTTGATTGTGCTAAAAAGCATTTGGTTCTTTGTTATTATTAATAATAAATTATTGCCGGATATAAATTCCCTGTGTGTCCAATCACGCTTGGCAAAATAAAGTATTATTCAATTCAATTCCAATTATTTATTATTAATAATATATAGACTGTTATTCTATTTATATTCTTTATATTTATATTTATAGATATATTTATATTCTTTCTTCAAAAGAAAAAAACAAGGAACTCCAGTTGCCCCCTGAAAAAAAAGCACCTTTGGGAAAACCCTGGAGGACTGAGAATCTCCACAGACTTTTAGCTATATAGTTTGGGATGAACACCAGAGGTGGCATTCAGCAGGTTCTGACCAGTTCTGGAGAACTAATAGCGGAAAGTCTGAATAGTTCAGAGAACCGGCAAATCCCACCTCTGACTGGCTTTGCCCCCATCTCTTCTCTGCCTCCCGAATACCAGATAGTCGGCTGGGTCTCCTTTGGTTGCCCTGCACAGGAGAAAAGAGCTGGAAAGCAGGTTAGTGAGGTGGGGAGGGAATGGGGATTTTGCAGTATCCTTCCCCTGCCACGCCCACCAAGCCACACCCACAGAACCGGTAGTATAACAATTTGAATCCCACCACTGATGAACACCTTTTGAATGGTGTGGGAGTAAGAATGGATTTCCAGAAGGAAAAATTGCAGACCAGGAGCACCACTTGGATGACCCTGAGGATACAGATAAACCAAGTGGCCTCAATGACCCTCTGAATGGATGCAAATGACCAGCTGTCTGCAAGGAATATAAATCCTCCCATTCTCCACCATCCGGTCAGAGCTGAAGAAGCTTCTTGGATGAGAAGTGAAATGTCTTCAAAAGGAAAAAAAACAAACCAGAAAGTACAGTTGCCAGGTTATAACAGCACTGAAAAAAGGGTCTTAGGACCATTTTTCACACTTATGTCCATTGCAGCATCCCCACAGTCACATGATCAAAATTTGGATGCTTGGCAACTGACGTGTATTTATGACAGTTGCATTGTCCCTGGGTCATGTGATCATATCATTTTTATTGGCATAGAGCGCCAATTAACTTCTCAATCCGTTTGTAATGACCTGGTCAACTGAGTGTGATTTAAAAGGGATTCTGTGCCACAAAAGAGACCTTTGATGACCCGGGGTGTAACACAAAAATAACGAAGTCACAAAAGTAGAATAAATTCCCTTTAATGCCTCCAACTTGGCCCCAATGTCCAATTATCCTCGGCTGGATATCAAACTCTTCAAAAACCAGTGTACGAAGAACAGAAATGCAGTCCAAACCCAAACTAAAGATAATTAGAAATAAAAAAAACCAACACAAACACACTGAAGTAATTAACACGGTAGGCCAGGATGATAAATTGCAGGTTTCCAACAGATAACACAGCACCCACAGTTGGGAGAATGCCAAAATCCAAATAAGCTTCAACCAAGATAATGCATGCTTTGTTTCCAGTAAGGAGCTGTGTAAAATGCCCCACTTATATCCTGTTCTCCCAGCTGCAACTAATGAAAGGGATCAGGGCCTTTTTCTCTCCCATAAGCCATGTTGCTCCCTTCTTTGTTCCTCTCTGCGTGCCCTAGGATGAAGAAAGGATGGTCCTGGGTCTTCCTCTGAATGCCCAGCCAGACTATGCCCTTCCCCCGTTTCTTCCACAGCCACAGGAGCCACACTCCCACTCCCTGTCAGCTGCTCAACCTCCCCCTCAGAATAGGACTCCAGCAAGGGCATGACAAGACCCCTTGATTTTATAAACCTAAATCCTGTTCTAGGTCATCGGTTGCCTGCTACCTGTCCTAATCCACAAGATTTTATTTTCATCTGGGATCTTGAACAGTTTAGGACGCTCTTCTCAGGCCTAACTTTAAAATGCTGCGTATACGTTTTCTCAGAATTGGTTTTAATTAGACCGAGACTGTGGGAGGCAAGTCGCAATCTCTTTATTTGGGGAGGAAAAAAATCACAGAATACCTTCTAAAGTGCTTTTAAGTTGCAGGTGTAAGACAATTCCTCAAAGTGATCAAAGTTCTTCAACATGTTAGTCTCCCACAGCCTGTACTTTAATTCTCTTTTTTCTTTTTGGCACAGGCAGGACAATATACGGCCGGGAAAAGGGGTGGGATAAGGAACATTTGGGCCTGGCAGAATGAAACCAAGGGCGAAAATCCTTATTGTATTTTTAGAGTGGCTCAGCTCGTTTGGAAAATGTGTTTGACCTTGTTTAGTACAAACGTCAACTTTTGGCTTGAGAAACTGCTCCGCCAGCTTCTAAAAATGTTGCTGAGATCCATAAGATAGAATAATGTGCTTGGAAATTATATTGGTACTGTGTAGACCAAAAAAAACCCTGAACCTATAGAATAGGATAGGATAGAATAAAATAGGGAAAGAATAGAATAGAATAGAATAGAATAGAATAGAATAGAATAGAATAGAATAGAATAGAATAGAATAGAATAATCTGATATTCCTGGTATAATAATAATCTGGTATTTCTCGACGCATGAGCACAATTGGAACCAGAATTTCCATTGCTATGCAAAGCCCTTGTTAAGTAAGTCATGCTTTATTTTACAGCCCTTCTTGCCATCATTAAGTGAACCATGTGGTTGTTAACTGTACCATATGATCATAAAGCAAATCCTGCTCCTCCCAGTGACTTGGCTTGTCACATGACCCTGGGATACTGCAACCATCATCAATACATGCCAGATGCCATGCGCTTGAATTTTGATCATGTGACCATGCGGATGCTTCAATGGTCATAAGGGTGAGAATTGTTCACAAGTCACTTTGTTCAGTGCCATTGTAACTTTGAACAGTTGCTAAATGAATGGTTGTAAGTCAAGGACTACCTGCATATCCACCTCTTCCTCTTCCTCCTCCTCCTCCTCCTCTTCCTCTTTCTTCTCCTCTTTCTCCTCCTCCCTGAGCCACGATAGCTTTCATTTCCTTTTCATCTCACAGGAAAAATCATTTATGTGTAATGATGCCAGCATGCTTCAAACCATCCCAGGACATGCTAATGGACAATCCTATCCTATGGACGATCACTTAAACATGAGCCAACAGTGTGCAATAGCAGCCAAAAAAAGCTAATACAACCCTTGGTTGTATAAACAGAGGCATAGCGTCAAAACCACGTGAAGTATTAGTAGCACTTTATAAAACCTTAGTAAGACCACAGCTGGAATACTGCACTCAGTTTTGGTCACTGCATTGCAAAAAAGATGTTGAGGCTTTGGAAAAAGTGCAAAGAAGAGCAACTAAGATTATTAAAGACCTATGAAGAAAGGTTGCAAGAATTGAGTATGGCCAGTCTAGAGAAAAGAAGAATTAGGGGTGACATGATAGCAGGATTCCAGTATTTGAGAGGATGCCACAAAGAAGAGCTCTATTCTGATTGATTGATATGTAAGAAAATGCATGTTTCTTTCTCTGGCCCTACTACAGTTCAGACTGTCAATATTAGGACTAAGGGTTTTGTCCTAGCAAGTGGAAATGTCTCCCAGGTATGCCTGTTGACCGCGCCTGGAGGCCAAAAACGAAGAAATGAAAAAAAAAAAACAAGTATAAAAAGCATTCTCCCTCTCTCTGATCTCGGTCTCTTTCTTACAGAAACCACAGCTTCCCCGTCAGCCAAAGAACTAGGGATCAAATGTAGGTCATATTTAGCAAAGGTGGGGATGAAACACAGAGAAAAAGAGCTGGTCCTCTTACATCACTCTGTGTGTGTGTTTGTGCATCTGTAGGTGTGTGTGTGCACACACTTGGGCTGGAGAGGGGAATGGAAAGGGGGAAACTGAAGGCACTTTGGTGGCTGAGGACCAGGTAAGAAATTCCACCGGGATTTTAATGGCCTTGTTTGCGAGAAACACCTCTCACCTACAAGCCAGGAGTGCACTTTCGGGGGTGCAACCAAGCGTAAAGAGAAATTGTAAAATGGAACCTTTGTTTTCTTTCCATTCCCCCCCCCTTCTCTTAATGGCATGTTCCTTCTTCGCTTCTCATCTTGGGCGAATAGGAACGAGTGCGGAGGCTTTTTAATTGCTCGCTTGGGTTCAGCTAGTTTTCTCTCTGCCCCCGGATGTCTTCTTGCAAAAGCTGTTCCCAACCAGATCTTTGCCAGATTTCCAGAAAGCAGGGAGTCAGGCCTCTTGATGATGACGAGGAGGAAGAGGAGGAGGAGAATTGTGCATACCTTGGTGCTCTCTGAACTTGGTGGTTTTATTGCAGGTAAACTTTCATGACTCAACTAGGTAACATCATCAGTGCTAGAAGGGAGTGGGGTTTA